>ONZH01030106.1:0-398910 GCA_900303285.1 Rhinella marina | reverse complement strand
GCAGTATTATAGTAGTTATATTCTGTACATAGGAGCAGTATTATAGTAGTTATATTCTTACATTACTGGCATATTATAAGTTATATTTTGTTAGATCAGTATTATAGTAGTTATTTTTGTATAGAGGCAGTATATAGTTATATTCTTGACATAGAAGCAGTATTATAGTATTATATTCTTGTACATAGGAGCAGTATTATAGTAGTTATATTCTTGTACATAGGAGCAGTATTATAGTAGTTATATCATGTACATAGGAGCAGTATTATATAGTTATATTCTTGTACATAGGACGCAGTATTATAGTAGTTATTATTCTTGTACATAGGAGCAGTATTATAGTAGTAGTATATTTCTTGTACATAGGAGCAGTATTATAGTAGTTATATTCTTGTACATAGGAGGCAGTATTATAGTAGTTATATTCCTGTACATAGGAGCAGTATTATAGCAGTTATATTCTTGTACATAGGAGCAGTATTATAGTAGTTATATTCTTGTACATAGGAGCAGTATTATAGTAGCTATATTCTTGTACATAGGAGCAGTATTATAGTAGTTATATTCTATATACATAGGAGCAGTATTATATAAGTTATATTCTTTGTACATAGGAGCAGTATTATAGTAGTTATATTCTTGTACATAGGAGCAGTATTATAGTAGTTATATTCTTGTACATAGGAGGCAGTATTATAGTAAGTTATGTTTTCTGTACATAGGAGCAGTATTATAGTAGTTATATTCTTGTACATAGGAGCAGTGTTATAGTAGTTATATTCTTGTACATAGGAGCAGTATTATAGTAGTTATATTCTTGTACATAGGAGCAGTATTATAGTAGTTATATTCTTGTACATAGGAGCAGTATTATAGTACTTATATTCTTGTATATAGAAGGCAGTATTATAGTAGTTATATTCTTATACATAGGAGCAGTATTATATAAGTTATATTCTTGTACATAGGAGCAGTATTATAGTAGTTATATTCTTGTATATAGAAGGCAGTATTATAGTAGTTATATTCTTTGTCAATTTTCTTTTTATTGAAAGAGACATAAAGCAACATCATAACAATAGATTGTGCAATAGTCATAGTTGCATACAAATACCCCACAAGCAAAAGTGCGGGAGATACAGAGGTGACAATCTTTTATAAGCAAGTCATACAAAAATAACAATATCCTCAGTACCGTAGAGACCTGGGGAAGTATGCATGCAGGTCAAGTGTTGTACATCATAAAGACTCATGAAGCGTAAGTAAGATGAAGAAAGGGTGGGGAAAGGGGGAAAACCTCTCAGGTGGCACCACCCAGCAGTAAAGAGTATAGTAAGAACTTCACGATAGTTTCTTCCAAACTATTGTGTACTTTCGCTACGTCTGAATGCTCTCCACGGTTCCCATAGCCTCAAGAACTTGTCATCAACTCTCTTCTCCCAGCTCACCAGCTCTTCCAGGCGACACATCTGATCTACCTTATCTTTCCATTGATCTAGCGTGGGGGGATCAGCACTTAGCCACCTCAGAGGGATCAATAATCTTGCTGCCTGGATCAGATGTGTGGCCAAATCTTTTTTGGAAGGGGTCCAAGACCCTGAGTCGAGCCAAAGAAGGGCCGTCACTGGGTTGAGGTCAATTGATTTAGCTACAACTTTGTTCACAATGTCCGAGACAGCGGACCAATAGGGTTTTATTTTATTACAGTACCAGAATATATGACTCAAGGAGCCCTCCTCCACCCCACATCTCCAGCAAGTGCTGTTTGCCTGTAATCCCTTCAAGAACTGCATCTTTGGTGTTTTGTACCACTGCGTCATCACTTTGTAGGAATGCTCTTGCACTCTCACGCACCTAGAAAACCCATACACCAGCTTCTCGAACCATGACCTCGGCTGATTTACTTGTATGCTCTCACTCAACGTTTTACAAGCAGAGCTGAGGTCAGAGAGCTCTAAAAAGTTATCCCTAGCCAAAGAGGCAAGGGAACTACTGTGGAAGTGCTCAGGATGCGGCACATCTCTCAAGAAGTCCTCAAGAGTCTTATCCAGTGGCGTAGCTACCGGGGGGGCAGGGGGGGCGACGGCTCCGGGCCCAGTGACTCAGGGGGGCCCAGAATCAGGCGAATACAAGTGAGCGCTTCCATTATGGAAGCGCTCACTTGTATTTAGGGACCCCCATCAGACCTCAGATCAGCCCACCCAGCCACATAGGATTAAAATAAAAAACCTTACTTACCTGTTCTGCGCTGGGCTGCCCTCCGGTCCGCGCTCTGCTCTCTTCCCTGGTGGCGCGCACTATGACCTGACGCTGCACGCAGCGTCAGGTCATAGTGTGCGCGGGCCAGGGAAAGAGGCAGAGCGCGGACCGGAGGGCAGCCGCAGCGCAGAACAGGTAAGTAAGGTTTTTATTTTAATCCTATGTGGCTGGGTGGGCTGATCTGAGGTCTGATGGGGGCACAATACGCTGATCTGAGGTCTGATAGGGGCACAGTAGGCTGATATGAGGTCTGATGGGGGCACAATACACTGATCTGAGGTCTGATGGGGGCACAATACGCTGATCTGAGGTCTGATGGGGGCACAATACGCTGAATGAGGTCTGATGGGGGCACAATACGCTTCTGAGTCTGATGGGGCACAATACGCTGATCTGAGTCTGATGGGGGCACAGTAGGCTGATTAAGGTCTGAGGGGGCACAGTCTGTGATCTGAGATCTGATGGGGGCACAATACGCTGATCTGAGGTCTGATGGAGGCACAATACGCTGATCGAGGTCTGATGGGAGCACATTAAGCTGATCTGAGGTCTGATGGGGGCACAAATACGCTGATGTGAGGTCTGATGGGGGCACAGTAGGCTGATGTGAGGGTCTGATGGGGGCACAATACGCTGATCTGAGATCTGATGGGGGCACAATACGCTGATCTGAGGTCTGAATGGGGGCACAATACGCTGATCTGAGGTCTGATGGGGGCACAGTAGGCTGATATAAGGTCTGATGGGGGCACAGTCTGCTGATCTGAGGTCTGATGGGGGCACAATACGCTTGATCTGAGGTCTGATGGAGCACAATACGCTGATCTGAGGTCTGATGGGAGCACATTAAGCTGATCTGAGGTCTGATGGGGGCACAATACGCTGATGTGAGGTCTGATGGGGGCACAGTAGGCTGATGTGAGGTCTGATGGGGGCCACAATAGCTGATCTGAGTCTGATGGGGCACAATACCTGATCTGAGCGGTCTGATGGGGGACAAATACGCTGGTCTGAGGCTCTGATGGGGGCCACACTAAACTGGTCTGAGGTCTGATGGAGGCACAATACGCTGATCTGAGGTTCTGATGGGGGCACCAAATACGCTGATCTGAGGTCTGGTGGGGGGCACAGTAGGCTGATGTGAGGTCTGATGGGGGCAACAGTAGGCTGATGTGGAGGTCTGAATGGGTGCACAATACAGGCTGATCTGAGGTTCCTGATGGGAGCACATTAAGCTGATCTGAGGTCTGATGGGGGCACAGTAGCGCCTGATGTTGAGCGTCTGACTGCGGGGGCAACAGTAGAGCTGACTGTGGAGTCTGATGGGGCACAATACGCTGATCTGAGATCTGATGGGGGCACAATACGCTGATCTGAGGTCTGATGGGGGCACAATACGCTGGTCTGAGGTCTGATGGGGCACAATAAGCTGGTCTGAGGTCTGATGGGAGGTACAATACGCTGATCTGAGGTCTGTGGGGGCACAATACGCTGATCTGAGTCTGGTGGGGGCACAATACGCTGGTGGGGGCAATACCTGATCTGAGGTCTGATGGGGCACAGTAGGCTGATGTGAGGTCTGATGGGGGCACAGTAGGCTGATCTGAGGTCTGATGGGGGCACAGTAGGCTGATGTGAGGTCTGATGGGGGCACAGTAGGCTGATCCAAGGTCTGATGGGGCACAATACGCTGATCTGAGATCTGATGGGGGCACAATACGCTGATCTGAGGTCTGATGGGGGCACAATACGCTGATGTGAGGTCTGATGGGGGCACATTCTGATGATCTGAGGTCTGATGGGGGCACATTCTGATGATCTGAGGTCTGATGGGGGTAGGGGACTGTTAGTTTAGTGATGTAAAAACTGGGGACAGGTTTCCTTTAACATAGGAGTCCCGTTGTTTTTTAATCCTATTACTCCTATATTTTACTGCATTATATGGTAGTGTATTTACAGTAGGGTATGTAGAAAGTCTATTGTACTGTACTTAACAGCATAGATTATCTAGCAGTTTATATAGTCATCTTTCTAATACAATATTATAACCACAACTAGTAGTATGTGCCTGTGAAGTTGGAAACGTGCGTTTGGGAAGCCAAGTGGGGGGCCCACTCAAGTATGTTTCGCCCCCCCTGTGCTGAACCTCTAGCTACGCCTCTGGTCTTATCCTTCAGTCTACTCCACACTCGAGATACCTCTACAACTCTGTCCCTGACCAAGAAGGGAATCAATTCAGCTGGCATCAGCATGGGCCACTTATTAACCCCTTCGCACCCAGCGCCGTACATGTACGGCGCTGGGGCGATGCGGGCACATGGCGCCCGCTCGCGGGTGCGGCGGGCGTCATGGCCGGCAAGTCTCTGCTGTTTCTAACAGCAGAGACTTGCCGCTACTTACCGCCATCGGTGGCGTCTTCCTCGGAGATTAGATGCCGTGATCACACGTGATCACGGCATCTAGTTGCGTCTCAACCCGGAAGCATTCGCTTCCGGGTGGTGTACAGACACCCCGTGTGGCCAATCGGGGTGTCTGTACACCATATGAAAACTGTAATCCTCGCTAGTGAGGAATACAGTTTTCAAAGTGCAATTCTTATTCTGGCCACTAGATGGCAGGCCAGGATAAGAAATGAGCAATTCATGGATTTCTGAGTCTATAAAATCCATAATTGCTCATAAAGAAAAAAAAAAGCCACAATATATAAGCCCATATTTGAGCTTTCAAATAGTAAAAAATAATTTAAAAAAAATGTTAAAAAATATATAAAAAATAAAAAAGATATAAAAGTTCAAATCACCCCCTTTCCGTATAAGTAAAAAATAAATAACTAAATAACAATAAATATAGACATCATGGGTATCACCGTGACTGAAAACGCCAGTACTTTTAAAATATATAAAAAAATTCCAATACGGCGAATTGTGTGGCGGAAAAAAGCGTCCAAATGGCGATTTGCCGTTTTTTTGTCGCTTTTTTTTCGAAAAAAAATTAAATAAAAAGTGATCAAAAAGTCATACACACCCCAGAATGGTATCAATAAAAACTTCAGATCGTCCCACAAAAAATGAGCTCCCATACAGCTCTGTACACATAAATACCAAAAAGTTATAGGGGTCAAGATTTGACAAGGAAAAAAAAAAAAAAGGGGCAACTTTCTAATTATTTTATCACTATGAAAACGCAGGAAAAACTATACTTATTAGGTATTGCCGGATTCGTACTGACCAGTAGAATGAAAATAATGGATCAGTTTTAATGCACATCGAACGCTGTAAATAAGAAACCCGTAGAACTGTAGCGGAATAGCGTTTTCTTTGCAATTTCACCCGGTGTGGAATTTTTTTCCCGCTTCCCACTACACCGTATGCAATATTAAATGGTGGCGTTGGAAAGTACAACTTGTCCCGCAAAAAACAAGCCCTCATACAGCTATGTGAACAGAAAAATAAAAGAGTTATGGCTGTTTGAAGGCAGGGAGCGCAAAACGAAAAATGCATAACCGAAAAACCTCCGGGCGCGAAAGGGTTAATGAGTGTGTGCTGTTTATTCAGTTGTTTGATAACTGACAGTGTACGTTTAAGAAGAGGGTTCTCTACCATAGAAGGGTATACATGTGGGTTAGCACCCCATAGACCAGCCATGAGGCCTGGTGTGATAAGCCTCAATTCCCCCTGCGTTCCATGTATCTTGTATTTGGGAACCTGAACTATAGTAGTTATATTCTTGTACATAGGAGCAGTATTATAGTAGTTCTATTCTTGTGCATAGGAGCCAGTATTATAGTAGTTATATTCTTGTACATAGGAGCAGTATTATAGTAGTTATATTCTTGTACATAGGAGCAGTATTATAGTAGTTATATTCTTGCACATAGGAGCAGTATTATAGTATTTATATTCTTGTACATAGGAGCAGTATTATAGTAGTTATATACTTGTATATAGGAGCAGTATTATAGTAGTTATATTTTTGTACATAGGAGCAGTATTATAGTAGTTATATTCTTGTACATAGGAGCAGTATTATAGTAGTTATATTCTTGTACATAGGAGGCAGTATTATAGTAGTTATATTCTTGTACATAGGAGGCAAGTATTTATAGGTATGTTATATTCTGTACATAGGAGCAGTATTATAGTAGTTATATACTTGTATATAGGAGCAGTATTATAGTAGTTATATTCTTGTACATAGGAGGCAGTATTATAGTAGTTATATTCTTGTGCATAGGAGGCAGTAATATAGTAGTTATATTTTTGTACATAGGAGGCAGTATTATAGTAGTTATATTCTTATACATAGGAGTCAGTATTATAGTAGTTATATTCTTGTACATAGGAGCAGTATTATAGTAGTTATATTCTTGTACATAGGAGGCAGTATTATAGTAGTTATATTCTTGTACATAGGAGGCAGTATTATAGTAGTTATATTCTTATACATAGGAGTCAGTATTATAGTAGTTATATTCTTGTACATAGGAGCAGTATTATAGTAGTTATATTCCTGTACATAGGAGCAATATTATAGTAGTTATATTCCTGTACATATGAGTCAGTATTATAGTAGTTATATTCTTGTACATAGGAGGCAGTATTATAGTAGTTATATTCTTGTACATAGTAGCAATATTATAGTAGTTATTTTCCTGTAGATAGGAGGCTGTATTATAGTAGTTATTGTCAGGTCTGGTCATCGGAGAACATAGGTTCTATGTTTTGCTTGGTATTCTGAGTTTTTGTGTGTTTCTGTTTAGTGCCTACGCCTTGCCTTGAACCATGTTCACACTGTGGGTTGTTTTGGAGCCAACGCCCAGCTTCATGTTTGGTTTGTCTACTCAGGGTTAATACTCAGGTGCTGGGCTGAGTGGCTTCTCTGAATCTGGTCCATTCAGAACCTGGGGGTGGGATATCTTCCTGCATATATACCTACCTTCCTCTCTGCTCCTTGCTGGTTTTTGCAAATCCTTGCTATTCCTGCTTGCGTTGTATTGCGTATCCTGACTTCTTATTTGACCCTTGGCTCGTATCTGACTACTCTACCGTCTTCCGATTTTGTACTTTGTTATTCCTGGTTTTGACGCGGCTCCCTGACTATCCATTTGGTGTTTTGTCTGTCTTGTTTGTTGTCCCTTTTCCCTGCACCTTATACAGTGTATTTCGCAGTCTTCGTGGTTGTCGCCCCACGGTTTAGCGTGGGTGAGGCAATAGGCAGGGACAGAGGGTTGGGTAAGCTCAGGGCACACGTTCCTCTGTTGTCTGTTTATCCCAACCCTGACAGAAAAACCAGCCCGAAAATACCTGCAACCTGTATACGGCCAGCTACGTTTATTCCACCTATGGAGCAAATGTCAGTGGTGGAGGGTGATCTCGAGTATGAGGTAGAGAGGATTGTCGATTCCAGACTGGTCAGGAACTCTCTTCAATACCTCATTCATTGGAAGGGTTTCGGTCCTGAGGATAGATCCTGGGTCCCTGCTAGGGATGTTCATGCTCCACGATTGGTTAAATCTTTTCATCGGGACTATCCGTCTAAACCATCCTTAGGGTCTAAGGGTCCGGAGGCCCCTCGTGGAGGGGGGGGGGTACTGTCAGGTCTGGTCATCGGAGAACATAGGTTCTATGTTTTGCTTTGTATTCTGAGTTTTTGTGTGTTTCTGTTTAGTGCCTACGCCTTGCCTTGAACCATGTTCACACTGTGGGTTGTTTTGGAGCCAACGCCCAGCTTCATGTTTGGTTTGTCTACTCAGGGTTAATACTCAGGTGCTGGGCTGAGTGGCTTCTCTGAATCTGGTCCATTCAGAACCTGGGGGTGGGATATCTTCCTGCATATATACCTACTTTCCTCTCTGCTCCTTGCTGGTTTTTGCAAATCCTTGCTATTCCTGCTTGCGTTGTATTGTGTATCCTGACTGCTGATTTGACCCTTGGCTCGTATCTGACTACTGTACCGTCTTCCGATTTTGTACTTTGTTATTCCTGGTTTTGACGCGGCTTCCTGACTATCCATTTGGTGTTTTGTCTGTCTTGTTTGTTGTCCCTTTTCCCTGCACCTTATACAGTGTATTTCGCAGTCTTCGTGGTTGTCGCCCCACGGTTTAGTGTGGGTGAGGCAATAGGCAGGGACAGAGGGTTGGGTAAGCTCAGGGCACACGTTCCTCTGTTGTCTGTTTATCCCAACCCTGACAGTTATACTCTTATACATAGGAGGAGGTATTATAGTAGTCATATTCTTGTGCAGAGGAGCAGTATTATAGTAGTTATATTCTTGTACATAGGTGCAGTATTATAGTAGTTATACTTTTATACATAGGAGGAAGTCTAAACTGATAGAAGGCAATGCCAACTCAAGTAGGGGGGTCCAGCAATACAATAGTGCAGCCCAAAATACCTCCTCAGAAGTTGCCACATTGCATACTCTTTCACTTGTTTAAAATAAGATTTGTTGGAAGGGGCCCTAAGCTCAGCATGCTTCCTGGTCTTTCAGCAGCACATACCTTTTACATCCAGTTATGTCTTCTCTGATGTAGGTGTTCTCTTTCCTCATCTTTGACATTTGGTTCAGACCACCATGATGACTTCTTTCAGCCACGTCTCGACAGAGTTTGCCACACAGACAGTTTAGATTCTTCATTTTTCCATCGTCCTCCCCATTTTTCAGCACAAACTCTATCCTGGTGCCCCAACTGTGTCATGCTGCTGCCACCCCCAATACTGTGCCCTCTTGTACTCCCCTACTCCTTTGAATACTATACTGCAGAAAACAATGTCCCCTATAGTACCCCTGTAATAATAATGCCACTATAGTGCCTCCAGCAAAATGAATGTCCCCTATAGTTCCCCTAGTAATAATAATGCACTGGTATTAAAAATCACCTGGTTTAAAAATTCCACCATTGAGTGTCTTTTCTGCTGCAGCTCAGGAGGCATGTCCATGCTCTACCTATCACAGCTCAGGAGGAGTGTTGGTGCTCTCCCTATCACAGCTCAGGAGGCGTGTCCATGCTCTACCTATCACAGCTCAGGAGGCATGTCCATGCTCTACCTATCACAGCTCAGGAGGCGTGTCTGTGCTCTCCCTATCACAGCTCAGGAGGCAGTTGAAAGATGAAACTGAGCATGTGCGGCCTTCTCAGTAAGCAGGTCAAAGAAATAAGAAATTAAGTGGCACGATACAGATACATTTTACTGAATAACTTGTTATCTATACAGAATGTTTAATCACATGCAATTACAAAAGTATTCAGATCCAGGTGCTGGTTTGAAAACTGTAGAAAATTTTTCGTGAGACAACCCCTTTAATGTAACAGACTCCAACTGATGAAGAACATTCTAGGACAGGGGTAGGCAACCTCTGGCACTCCAGCTGTTGTGAAACTACGACTCCTAGCATGCATACTTCCTCTACTTGTCTCAGAACTCTCATAGAAATGAATGGAGCATGCTGGGAATTGAAGTTTCACAACAGCTGGAGTGCCGAAGGTTACTGATCCCTGGCCTAGGATATCAGGATGCAGGTGGGATGTTGGGGGGTTGTACGGTGCAGTATTAGGCTCTGCAGTATAACCAGGGGTTATTCATGCTGGCAGAATGTGCCTGGTCTGTGTGTGTAGCAAGATGTGACCTTGGCATCTTCTACCAGAAATTAGTTGTATTAATTCTCATAACCAAGTAGATGATATGTCCTTTGTGCTGCTTCTAGCTGGAGTCAGTACTACGTCTTGTGTGCTTTTATCTCCCAGCCGGTGAATTCTAAGATGCTCAACAACTTTTCTTGTACAGAAATTACTGTAACGAGAGATAGACAGATAGATAGATACTACACCGACAGATCCTCTCTACTATACCACACTGACAGATCCTCTATACTACACCACACAGGAGAGCCGACAGATCCTCTATACTACACCGCACAGGAGAACTGACAGATCCTCTATACTACACCACACAGGAGAGCTGACAGATCCTCTATACTACACCACACAGGAAAGCTGACAGATCCTCTATACTACACCACACAGGAGAGCTGACAGATCCTCTATACTACACCACACAGGAGAGGTGACAGATCCTCTATACTACACCACACGGGAGAGCTGACAGATCCTCTATACTACACCACACAGGAGAGCCGACAGATCCTCTATACTACACCACACAGGAGAGGTGACAGATCCTCTATACTACACCACACAGGAGAGCTGACAGATCCTCTATACTACACCACACAGGAGAGCTGACAGATCCTCTATACTACACCACACAGGAGAGCTGACAGATCCTCTATACTTACCACACAGGAGAGCAGACAGATCCTTTATACTACACCACACAGGAGAGCTGACAGATCCTCTATACTACACCACACAGGAGACCTGACAGATCCTCTATACTACACCACACAGGAGAGCTGACAGATCCTCTATACTACACCACACAGGAGACCTGACAGATCCTCTATACTACACCACACAGGATAGCAGACAGATCCTCTATACTACACCACACAGTAGAGCTGACAGATCCTCTATACTACACAGGAGAGCTGACAGATCCTCTATACTACACCGCACAGGAGAGCTGACAGATCCTCTATACTACACCACACAGGAGAGCTGACAGATCCTCTATACTACACCACACAGGAGAGCTGACAGATCCTCTATACTACACCACACAGGAGACCTGACAGATCCTCTATACTACACCACACAGGATAGCAGACAGATCCTCTATACTACACCACACAGTAGAGCTGACAGATCCTCTATACTACACAGGAGAGCTGACAGATCCTCTCTACTACACCGCACAGGAGAGCTGACAGAACCTGTACTGTATGTAGTAGAACAACCTTTTTTGTTTGTTGAGAAACGTTTTTTTATTCCAGCAGTCCTGCAGTCCCACAAAGTTGAAAGGAGCTTAATTTATTTCTCAGGGGAAAAGGACCTCTGTTCTTGTGATCGTTGGAGATCTCAGCAGTAGGACATCCACAGATTTTAATTTTAATCCACTATTCTATGGATAGCTTATAACTGGAATACCCCTTTAACCCAAAATTTTGGATTATATCCTAACCTGTAATCTTTGCAATGCACTAGTGAACGAGTTGAAGAGAATGAAAGCTACAGGTGCTTCTTCAGCCAAGCCTACCGAGCATCAACATATTTAACATACTGGCTAGTGTTGAGCGAATCGAAGCATCCCAAGTGGAATTTCATCTGAAGTTTAGGAATTCATGAATCTGAATTTCCTTGTGCTTTGTGGTAACGAATTGTTTTTGTTTTCTCAAATGGCTGCTGCACGTGTTACAAAGTAAAAGTATGAAGCCTGGGAAAGCAATATGACCCATAATGCCGTGCATGCAGCCAATCCGCAGATAGCCATCCCCTGTGATGTCACAGCCCTATAAAACCCTCATCTTGCGCGATCTCTGGCATTTCACTATGTGCTGAGCATAGGGAGAGACGTTAGAAGCACTAGGGACAGTGTTGCTGAAAACTGTTATAGAAGAATATTGGATTGAGAGAATGCAGGGACACTGTAGGGAGATTGTAGGGAGAGTTTTTAGGGACTGTAGGGAGAGCATTGAAGACTGCAGGTTGAGTGTAATCACCTTGTGTCTCTTGAACTGCTGCCACATTACCAGTGTTTTTACATAGAATTACTGTGCCTCAGTATTAAAGGGCGGTCTAATATATCGCTGCATTTATCTTGTTAAATGCTGCCACATTCTTAGTTAATCTGTTACTTTACTTATACAGTTACTGTACACTGTGGCCAACAGACAGTTGTCTGGGCCTTCCAAAGGAACGGGCAGTGACAAAAATGTTACTGTCGCCAACACAAATAGCAGCAGAAGAAGGGGGTTGGTAGTAGCCGCAGCAACAGGCCAGAGCTGCCACCGTCATCCAGTGGACATGTTTTGACCAACAATCCAGCTGTACTGGAATGGACTTTAGGTGTGATACCTATAGATTTCTTGCAGGGTTGTAAAATGACCCCTGTTCCTGCTATTGAACCTAGAAGTCCTCACATCCCCTCCACAGTTATAATACATCTTCACTTTAATGACTTTTTGAAAAAGTTATCATTTTACGGCACCATAAACGAGATTGTAAAGTGTGATTGGCATAACATATAAATTAGCTGTCAGCCAGTAGTGAAGCTACTCAGTTCCAGCTCAGCTAGCTTACCAGTGAGAGACTAGATATGGGTCGCTACACGGGCAGAACCATTCGCCTGACCATCATGTGTGTCATCCACTTCTTCTTGTTCATAGCTGAACTGGTAATAGGTTACATAGGGAACTCCCTGTCCCTCTCCTCCGATGGCTTTGCCGTCCTTTCCCACTTCCTCTCCATGATAATCGGTCTGTGGGGTGTCAGGTATAGTCGTGTCCAGTGGCACCAGAGAAACACCTTTGGGTTCCTAAGAGCGGACGCAGTTGGTGCCTTTGGTAACTCCGTTTTTGCTACTGCTCTTATGTTCAGCATCTTTATTGAAGCCATTAAGAGGTTTATCGCACCTGAGAAGACGGAAAATGCGCTGCTGGTGCTAATCGCCGGGGTGGTCGGCCTGGCCATTAATGTATTAAACTACGCCATCTTTCTAGACTGCTGCTTCCCTAAGAAGTCCGATGATATCAAGGATCCGGAGAAAGGTAAGAACGTAAATTAATGATGGTCTTAAATGAATGGTTAATGTTATGTCACCCAGCTTTCCCAGATCTATCTATCCTTCTATCTATCTATCTATCTATCTATCTATCTATCTATCTATCTATCTCTCTACCTAATTATCTCATATCTATCTATCTATTTATCTTCTATCTATCCATATATCTACTATCTATCTATTTATCTTCTATCTATCTATCTATCCATATATCTACTATCTATCTATTTATCTCATATCTATCTATCCTTCTATCTATCTATCTATCTATCTATCTATCTATCTATTTATCTTCTATCTATCTATCTATCTATCTCATATCTATCTATCCATATATCTACTATCCATCTATCTATTTATCTCATATCTATCTATCCTTCTATCTATCTATCTATCTATCTATCTATCTATCTATCTATCCATCTACAAGTGGCAGCACATTGCTTCATGCACAAAGACACATGCAAACATTGAAAACATGAATAAATGTAAATTGTGTCACTGCTGTACTTACTATATGAAAATTAGAAGCTCTTGGCGCAAATTTTTTTATCAAAATTGTGTTGGGCCCATCTACCAGTGACAGGGTGGCTTCCATCAGATGGGCTATACACTATCAGACTTACCTCTCCTTTGGCCCACAAAGTTCAGGGCAATGTAGAATCCGGTTATATCATACCCAGATTAATAGATGGGCGGGAGTGCAAGATCTAAATCTGTCTGTCTATTATCTATTTAGCTATTTAATCTATATCTATCTACAAATCACTCTATGTATGTATGTGTCTGTATGTATCTATCGATCTGTCCTTCTACTATCTACCATCTCTTTAAACCCAATAGTTGCAGCTTCTGTCACAAAAAAACAGACAAGGACGGGTTTGCATTGGCATTATTGAATTCCATTATAGGTTCTGTTATAACGGTTTGGTTTGGTTCCTTTATACATGATGGAAAAATTTGTCCTGTCGACAGAAATATTTTTTTCTATCATAGAACCAAACGGAACCGTTATTTGTCCCCATAGACATGTATTAGGATGGAGCAAAACGGAATACCTCTTAAGGGCTCCCATTTCGCATTCTGTCGTAGAATTCTGTTATATTCCGTCATAATTCTGCTATAACGGAACCTATAACAGAATTCTATAATGCAGATGTGAACCTACCATAATTTGCATTAATCTATTACATATATTTTTCTCTTTTTATCTATCTATCTATCTATGTATCTAAAAAAAATGTAAAAAGGAAGCACTCTCCAATAATGAAAAAAAGAAACAGACGTTTTTTCACCCCTGTGGACACAATGTTTCGGTTCAACCATAGAGCATTTTTCAAGCAATACTACTTTTTTATACTTTATTTATACTTTATCTACTTATCTATCTTTCTTCTATCTATCTATCTATCTATCTATCTATCTATCTATCTATCTATCTATCTATCCATGACCCCATTGAGCTGGGCTGAAACGTTGCCTTTGAGGTAATAAAGCGGGTACCTTTTACCTACCAACTCATTTTTCATGTGGAATTTGTCAACCAACAGTCTTGGAGGGGTTACACCCAGTTTTTTCTTACTTTTGTGAAAGTGCTGCTGTTCTATTTTCTTCTATCTATCTCTCTATTTAAGTATCACTCTATGTACTGTATGTATGTATCTATCAATCTATCTTTCTACTATCTATCATCTCTCTAAACCTAATAGTTGTATCTTCTGTCACAAAAAAACTGATAATTTGCATTAATCTATTACATATCTTTCTCTTTCTTTCTTTCTTTTTTCATATATATCTGTTTATCTATTTATACATTTTTCTTTCCACCTTTATATTTATCTCATATCTATCTCATAATTATCTATCTATCTATCTATCTATCTATCTATCTATCTATCTATCTATCATCTATCTATCTATCTATCTATCTATCTATCTATCTATCTATCTATCATCTATCTTTTTAAATCCAATACTTTCAGCTTCTGTCATAAAAAAACAATTACACAAAAAAACCTCAATTTCTTTAAACACAGATAGTCCGAGGACTGGGAAGTCTGGTTTGTGACAACTAAAAAGACGTAATTTATTTCCATATGATGATTTCAGAGATGTTGGTGGAGTGTTGGAGTGTGACCAAACATAATGGGGCAGGGTGTGTATCTGAAAAAAAGCGTATTACCCATGTGTCTAGCCTAAGGACAATTCTCAAAATTAGGCAATTATGATTTAAAGAGGACCTTTCACCCCTCTCCTGACATGCCTGTTTTAATAGCTTCAGGCATTCCCCATGTAATAACAAGTCTGGAACATCTATTCTTATGTCTCTATGTTGTGTAATTCCTTTATTATTTCTACTAGAAGTTATGAATGAATTGCTATTTGCCTTCAGTAAAGGAACAGAGGGGAGGTGACCAGTTGGTGGTGTGTATCTGCACAGTCTGAACATGGCAGCACTGATTGGCTAGAGTCAGTCTGTGCAAGTACACACCCCCAACTGGTCGCCTCCCCTCTGTTCCTTTACTGAAGGCAAATAGCAATTCATTCATAACTTCTAGTGCAAATAATAAAGGAATGGCACAACATAGAGCCAAAAGAATAGATGTTCCAGAATTGTCAGTACGTGGGGAATGCATGGAGCTATTAAAACAGGCATGTCAGGAGAGGGGAGAGGTCCTCTTTAAAGGGAACCTGTCATCTCCGAAACACCCTCCAAACTAGAGTAAGCGGTGTATAGTGTAAGTGACGTCGAGTCCGGTTATATAATTTTTATCTTCATACTCACTTCCATTCTGACGCTGTGCTCCCACAAACCTGCAGTAAAATACACTTACTGGACTCCGGTGCTCACTCACATAATGGAGAGGACCCAAAGAAGAGTCCAGTGAGTGCATTTTACTGCAGGTTTGTGGGAGCACAGCGTCAGAATGGAAGTGAGTATGAAGATAAAACTTACATATTCGGATTCATCATCACTTACACTATACAATGCTTACTCTAGTTCAGGGGGTGTTTCGGAGATGACAGGTTCCCTTTAAGTGTTGAAACAGTGCCACACAATTCTAGGAGCAAAAGTATTATAAAATGGTAAAATCATTGTTTGCAACTGCAACTAGAGGAAGCTCCTTACATGCAGAACCTTGCAGCTGGCATGAGTACATTGGGTGTGATATAAATCTGTATATATACAGCCCCATCTAGTGGTGGCTATAGGCAGAAAAAGGATATAGTTTTACAGAAAAACAGACCTTGAATTATGACAAACAATAGAATGAATGAAGCAGTGGAGAATTCAGGATATTTAGAAGAAATACAATAAAATCATAAGTACATTATAACTCTGAACTGGTCTAGACCACCAGACAATATCAGAAACCCCTTCACTGTCCCGAAACACCAGGATACTAAGTCATTGAGTCTTCCATGGATATAAATTGTTAACACATAACCTATAATACTTATACTTACTAATTTACTTACCGCTGTAGACCACAAGGGATTAAAAAAAAAAAAAATTATTTTACCATCACCAGCATATAAATTAGACATTTTGGATAAAGCTTAGGAGATAACTGATAGCAAACTGTAGATGTCTTTAGTGAGCTCCCTCTAGTGGTGGCTGCAGGCAGCAAGAGGTTTAATGGGGTCATTACATTAATTTTTTTTTCATACCAAAGTGACTAAAAAGCTGTTTTAAAGAAATGTTCAGCTTTTCTAATATAAAAATACAGATCTGTCCCTCTACAGATGCTAATCTGTACTGTGAGGGGGGCCCTGACACCAAATAATAGCTAACATATAGTCCCTTCTTACGTCACCTGCAGAAAGCGTCATGCTACTCCAGATGCTTTACCCTTTCAAGCAATTTCTGAACAGAGAATCAGAGACCTGGCTATGGGGAGAGTGATTCAGCATGTGTGACCACCAGCACTCAGGTCATAAGGTGGATTGCACATTGCTGAACCTTTGAACACCAGGTGGCACTATTTTCAGCAGCTTGGAATGTCAGTAGATATCTATCTATATCTATACTAGTAGCTTCCCTTATTGCTCTCCGTGTCACTGCTATGTCCTGTGTCCTCTTATCTCCACGACGGGTCGTTCACATCTGTAAGGTGTCTCCTAAACTATAAAATGGCTCTAAAGTTCATGATCTAATCCCTGAGACCCAGAACGGCTGATGGAATCTCGCACATTCCGAGGGGACTGACTCTTATTTATCTATAGAGGAAAATTCCACAGGACTCCCGCAAAATGTTCCGCAGTGGTGTCCTGTATTCATCAGTGCAATGTTTACTGGGACTTGAGCAGCACGCATATAACCAATATCGACCCACCGTACATAGATGTGTCAGGGCATCTGCATACCTCCCACCTGTCCCAGATCCAGTGGGACAGTCCAGGACTTCGGTGGTTGTCCTGCGGTCCTGGAACAGCTAAGGTATGACCCGCTCTAATCCATAGGATGCAGAGACAGTTGCCTCTAATGGTGAAGCAGAGAGTCAACCGCTCTACCATTCCTCTCAGCACCCGGCGCTCCCCAGCAGCAGCACAATGTACTGTCACACACTGCGCTGGTCTGTGTAGGACAAGCCGTGCCAGCTGGGAATCAGTCTCTGCTCCTCCTACCCAGCACCGCAATGTGTGACAGTATCCTGCCTTCTGCTGGGGAGCGCAGGGTGAGCTGTGATGATCATCGGAGGAACAAGGTGAGTATTTACTGATTTTTTTACTTCCTGTGAGGGGGCACATATCTGGGCATAACTACTGTGAAGGGGACACATATCTGGGCATAACTACTGTGAGGGGGCACATATCTGGGCATAACTACTGTGAAAGGGACACATATCTGGGCATAACGACTGTGAAGGGGCACATCTGGATATAACTACTGTGAAAAGGGCACATATCTGGGCATAACTATTGTGAAGGTGCACATATATGGACATAACCACTGTGAAGGGGCACATCTGGGCATAACTATTGTGAAGGGAGTACATCTGGTCATAACTACTGTGAGGGGGCACATATCTGGACATAACTACTATGAAGAGGCCACATATCTGGGCATAACTACTATTAAGAGGCCACATATCTGGGCATAACCACTGTGAAGAGGGCACATATCTGGGCATAACTACTGAGAGGGGGCACATATCTAGGTATAATTACTATGAGGAGCACACATCTGGGCATAACTACTGTCAGGGGGCACATATCTGGACATAAGTACTATGAAGAGGGCACATATCTGGGCATAACTAGTGTGAAGGGGCACATCTGGATATAACTACTGTGAAGAGGGCACATACAGTGCCTTGTGAAAGTATTCAGCCCCCTGGAACTTTTCGACCTTTTGCCACATTTCAGGCTTCAAACAAAAAGATATAACATTTTACATTTTTGGTGAAGAATCAACAACAAGTGGGTCACAATTGTGAAGTGGAAGGAAATTTATTGGATCATGTAAATTTTTTTTGTAATAATAAAACTGAAAAGTGGGGCGTGCAAAATTATTCGGCCCCCTTGCATTAATACTTTGTTGCGTCACCTTTTGCTGCGATTACAGCTGCGGTCTCTTGGGGTATGTCTCTATCAGTTTTGCACATCTAGAGACTGAAATTCTTGCCCATTCTTCCTTGTAAAACAGCTGGAGCTCTTTGAGGTTGGATGGAGACGTTTGTGAACAGCAGTTTTCAGCTCTTTCCACATATTCTCAGTTGGATTCAGGTCTGGACTGTGACTCGGCCATTCTAAGACCTGGATACCTTTATTTTTGAACCATTCCATTGTAGATTTTGCTTTATGTTTGGGATCATTGTCTTGTTGGAAGATAAATCTCCGTCCTAGTCTCAGGTCTTTTGCAGACTCCAACAGGTTTTAATCCAGAATGGTTCTGTATTTGGCTCCATCCATCTTCCCATGAACTTTAACCATCTTCCCTGTCCCTGCTGATGAAAAGCAGGCCCAAACCATGATGCTGCCCCCACCATGTCTGACAGTGGGGATGGTGTGTTCAGGGGGATGAGCTGTGTTGCTTTTACGCCAAACATATCGTTTTGCATTGTTTCCAAAAAGTTCAATTTTGGTTTCATCTGAGCAGAGCCCCTTCTTCCACATGTTTGGTGTCTCCCAGGCGGCTTGTGGCAAACTGTAAACCAGACCTTTTATGGATATCTTTGAGAAATGTCTTTCTTCTATTTCACATGTATTATAAATGTGACCACCTAATGCTGTAAGGAACTCCTCCGTCATAAGATCTGTGTGTCCTGATATACACTGACCATAAATTATTTATCAGAACACAGTAATTAATTGGCTCAGTGATGTACACAGACCTGTGATTAAGAAATGAGGTGTGAGGTATGGATAGCTGGCGTATGTGACCATTCAGTGATGGAAATGACACAGCAGAAACTTCAATAGCCCCTGAGGAGAACCTACTGCTAGGTAACAGTCCATTGAGCATGTGTAACTACCATCACTCAGCTCATTAGGTGGATGTGTACACTGCTATACACTTTGGACACCAGGTGGCGCCATACTGTACAATTAAATCTCATAACTTTTCACTGGATCATTAAAGGGGTTGTCTGTCCCCCCAAGCCAAATTGAATTAAGGGCCGGAGTGTGTTTAAAATAATCATTTCAGGAGTCCCCTCTGGTCCCCTCAGAACTGGAAGTACGATGTCCCTTCTGTGGACTTGTTGGTGACATGTCCCCGGCACATGACTACTCAGACTCTGTGATCACTTGCTGCTCCGGGATACGCCACTTTAAGTTAGAAAGGCGCCTGTACACCCCAGAAGCTCACCGCAGAGGCGTAGCTACCAGGGGGGCAGGGGGGGCGACGGCTCCGGGCCCAGTGACTCAGGGGGGGCCCAGCAAGGATGACTATCAGGCGAATACAAGTGAGCGCTTCCATTATGGAAGCACTCACTTGTATTTAGGGACCCCCATCAGACCTCAGATCAGCCCACCCAGCCACCTAAGATTAAAATAAAAAACCTTTCTTACCTGTCCCGCGCTGCGGCTGCCCTCCGGTCCGGATCTGAGGTCTGATGGGGGCACAGTAGGCTGATGTGAGGTCTGATGGGGCACAATACGCTGATCTGAGGTCTGATGGGACACAGTAGGCTGATGTGAGGTCTGATGGGGGCACAATACGCTGATCTGAGGTCTGATGGGGGCACATTCTGCTGATCTGAGGTCTGATGGGGGCACAATACGCTGATCTGAGGTCTGATGGGCGCACAATACTCTGATCTGAGGTCTGATGGGGGCACAATACGCTGATCTGAGGTCTGATGGGCGCACAATACGCTGACCTGAGGTCTGATGGGCACAATACGCTGATCTGAGGTCTGATGGGGGCACAATACGCTGATCTGAGGTCTGATGGGGGCACATTCTGCTGATCTGAGGTCTGATGGGGCACAATACGCTGATCTGAGGTCTGATGGGGCACAATACGCTGATCTGAGGTCTGATGGGGCACAGTACGCTGATCTGAGGTCTGATGGGGCACAATACGCTGATCTGAGGTCTGATGGGGGCACATTAAGCCGATCTGAGGTCTGATGGGGGCAAGGGACTGTTAGTTTAGTGATGTAAAAACTGGGGACAGGTTTCCTTTAACATAGGAGTCCCCTTGTTTTTTACTCCTATTACTCCTATATTTTACTGCATTATATGGTAGAGTATTTACACTAGGGTATGTAGAAAGTCTATTGTACTGTACTTAACAGCATAGATAATCTAGCAGTTTATACAGTCATCTTTCTAATACAGTATTATAACCACAACTAGTAGTATGTGCCTGTGAAGTTGGAAATGTGCGTTTGGGAAGCCACTAAGTGGGGGGCCCACTCAAGTATGTTTCGCCCACCCTGTGCTGAACCTCTAGCTACGCCTCTGGCTCACCGCTATCTTGCCGCTGGATCTGTTACATTTGCACAGTCACTTAGACTTCCATCCAATAGAGAGATGAGCGAATCTATTCGCCGCTTCGTATATTTGTTACGAATCTTCGCCGAAGCGAATCCGAATCTTTTCAGATTTGCTTTGTATGAATCTTCTTAAATCTTTGTACGCTAACGCTACGTATGCATTGGATAATTTAGTTAAGTAGCATACTTTTATTGTATGTTCATTATTTGTGCGTGCGTATGACGTAACACGAGACAATAATACGCTAAAGCTTCGTACGCACTTTGTACGCTCATGCGTACGTATTCGTGGGAATGTTCGCAGAACACAAATAATTTTTAACGCAACTTGGACCGAAGCGAATCTTATCCGAGATGAATCTTTTTAAATACTTGGTGAATATTCGCTGAAGCGAATCTTTGAAGATTCGCTCATCTGTAATCCACACCCACCTAACAAAGGCAGCAAAAGCAGACTTTATGTAACCTGACATACTGGGAGTAGTAGTTTTGCAACAGCTTAAAAGTCACAATACCACTGGTGATAGTCTTGTACCCACATTGCATGTGCAATTTAACAGGGTGCAGTACCATCTCATTCCTCAGGGGGGCAGTAAAGGATCTGAAGAACTGCTGATTGTAAGGATTAATTGGGAATAAAGGGAAAATAGTAGAAATTTATTTTCCACCTTTATTTAGAATTGAGTACATCAAGAAGTTCACATGGCGCTGCAAATGTACTGGATTGCCCAGTGCTCCCATAAGTCAGTGTTCACATTTACGTTAGAGAGTTTGATCAAAGCCTCCATGGTAGGAAGAATATCAATTTTTTATGTCAAAACGTAGGCAGGCAGACTGTATTGTAATGGGGTTCATCGGGCGCCATAGGTGCCCATCCCATAGAACAATGGCTTCCAGGGGTAATGCTAAAAATCTTAAATTTCTGAATCTTGGACACATTGAGATCCTGGACGCATTTCTTTGTAGACCCATTGACTTGCGGCCACTTATAGGACATGTTCTATCTTTTTGCAGAACGGACATATAGATGCGGAAAGCACACTGATCATCCGCAAAATGCGTACCACGGACCCATTGAAGTCAATGGGTCCGCAAAACAATTGCTCCACCTAGTGGTGGCCAGAATGGTACATTTTGACTCTAAGGGGCCCATTTACTTAGCTTGGCATTTGAAACACCAGTCTAAACCCAATGTGTACTGGAGTGAGATGCGCCAAAATTATCAAGAGTTGCATGCCTTTTAAAGGATAATCTAGTACATGCCAATCTCTTTCCAACAAAGCCAGAACCAGCCCTGGACCTCACATGGATCCAGAGATCTCCACATTCATTGCTCTGCTAGATTATCTTCAGCTTGCACGCTCAAGGGGCACGTCCTTTCTGCTGCAGCTCTCTCCCTGTAACTGCCACAGCTTCTAACAGAACATATGGCTGGTGACAGTTGAAGCTTCAAACTGAGCATGTGCGACCAGCTTAGTGAGACAGACAAAAAGTAAGGAAAAGAATGAACAGCAGGTGGCGCTATACAGATACATTTTATTGGATAGCTCGTTAGCTATACTAAATTTTTAATTACATGAAATTATAAAAGTATTCAGATCCAGACCAGATTTATTTTTTTTTGTGTTAACAGTGGTGGAAAATAACAAAAAGTACATTTGTTTTGTACAAATTTGTGACCTTTGTATGCCTGTAGCCCTTGTTAATTCCATGTATGAGAATACTGTATACTCTTAGTCGGGCAAACATCGTTACCCATACCAAGCGGTCAGCCAGGTTAGAAAATGATAAGAAGTCATGTGATTAGTCACTGACTACAGCTGCCGGACTGTAATGACCATTGAACCTAATGTAATTTATTCTCTTACATCTTCCATGATTATCTCTCAGTAGTTACCTAATATTGAGGAAGGGCAGTTAATTCATGTAATATCCAGGGTGGGGTAATCAGGCGAATTAATTAAAGGGTGTGTCCTCTACCTCTTAATAACTGCCTTGTAGCATCTTATATAAGCAATCCTCTACTTACTGTGACAACTTACGCAATGTTTGACCTTCGAGTTCTCTAAGACTTGGCTATTTTAAAGGGGTTGTACAAGATTGAAAAAAAAAATGTCTATTTTATTTCTTCCCCCAGAAACAGCGCCACTCTGGTCCATGGCTTTGTCTGGTATTGCAGCTCAGTTCTATCTGTAGAAGACTGCCTGGGGTTTTCCAGGAGTAGAATGTTGATGACCTATCCTCAAGATAGGTCATCAATATCAGATCAGTGGGAGTCTGAATTCAAGAACCCCCACCTATCAGCTTTGTGAAGAGGCCATGGTCCTCCAGTGAGCCCTGCGGCCAAGTCACAGCATACCAAGCACAGCGCCATCCATACTATAGTGGCTGTTCTTGGTATTGCAGATCAGCTCCATTTATTTGAATGGGACTGAGCTGCAAACAGGCCATGTAACCGATGAACATCATATAACTAGCCTAGGAAGAGGATGCGGCACTTTACCTGAGCGTCACGGCTTCTTCAGACAGCTGACCAGTGGGGGTGTCAGGCTTCGGACCTTAAGTGATTAGATATTGATGACCAGTGGCGTACATAGAGAAGTAAGGGCCCCATAGCAAAGATCAAACCAGGCCCTCCACACAGGACAGAAGGGTTTCTGCCTAGACCACGTTCAATGACCCTTGGACCATTTTCCCACTGCCTCATTTGCTAAAAGTTGTTATTCCTTTAGAGGGTAGAGTCCTGACCAAGTTTTCACCTCCAGTAGAAGAGGAGACAATCTCAACTAAGACTGGGCCCCCCTCTTTCCCTGGGCCCCATAGCAGTCGCACGGTCTACCGCTATGGTAGTTACGCCCCTGTTGATGACCTATCCTGAGGATAGGTCATCAATTTTGTGCTCCCAGAAAACCCCTTTAATTTGAGGGTCTTATAAATCTTATTGATTCAAAGAATCAAGGGGCCAAATCCTCACTGCGTGCTGTGGACCGCAAATAGGGCTCTGCAATGCACGGGTACTGGCTGAGTGCACGGCGTCCGCGATCTGCCAGATCCGTTCTGCACCGCAAAAAAATAGAACATAGGAGGCACTGACCAAAATCCTCTCCATGCCTCAACTCCGCACCGCTCCATATCTTGCGGATTGCAGACTCAGTCAAGTGAATGGGTCCGCATCCATGATACGGAATGCACATGGACGGTGCCCATATATTGGGCTCGAGGCATACATGCTCGTGTGCATGAGCCCTAATTCAGTGAGAGATCTTACACTCGCCCTCCATGTCTTTTAGTTCACAGCACCATATCATGACATATGGGGCAGATTTATAAAACTGTAGTTTCTATGGAAATCTGTGCCGTAACTTATTCGGGGCCGATTTTTTTTCAGGGCAGTGAAAAACAAAAATCATGGAGTCCTATCTTGGGGCAGCAGTTGAGATTCCCACTGAAATAGATGCCAGTTTGAATGGCCAAAAACCGCGTTAAAATGCGTTTAAAAGAAAAATGTGCTGATTTTGGATACGGATTCAGCCCCAAATTCTGCCTTGACTGTGTGAACATACCCTTAGATTTTTGCATCCCCCCCACCCCCTCAAAAATTCTGAAATGATATGTACCCCAAAACAAAAAAACGCAACTTAGTTTGTTTTTTTGTTTTTTAAAAAACCCTCATATGGCTACATCAGCGGAAAAATTTAAATTAGGGCTTTCAGAAAAAATGAGGCAAAAAGTAAACGACACTAAAAAAAAGCTAACAACTAAAAAATAACTTAAAACTACGTGTTATCTTAAGCGATTGTGATTTTGCACAATCAAAAAAAAACCCAAAACAATTCCTTCACCAAATTGTAATGTATTCAGCTTCTTATGGGTGGAGGATGGGGGTAGTTACCCAGATTTTCCAGGGCCATGAATGGTAAGCTTGTCTAATTACAGGTTTGCTGTGCAGGACTCAAGGAAAGCAGGATGACAGCCAGTTCCTCCAGAAACAGCTCTAATACCTGGCAGCGGCGAGGGCTCTGAGGACGCCAGCTCATATAATACCACAGGGAATGGCTGCCATCCGTGCTAAGAGCTCATTATGCACACGAGATAATAAGAGGTAACCGGAGGAGGTCCACACTGTCACATTACCCTGAGTACGTGCTGGAAAATAGGAGCGGCCAGGGCTGGCTGGTGAGATAATCCTGACACAGCAACTGCTCTTATCACAGCCTCCTATATAAAGTGGAGCCACAGGAGAGTAAAGTTCCTCTACTCAGTGCCACCTACACAAGAACAGCTCCTCTTCACCAGGAGAACAGCTTCTCTACACAAGTGGCACCAGGAGAACAGCTACTCTACACCAGCTGTACCTGAAGAACAGCTCTTCTAGACCACCTACAGCAGAAGAACAGCTTGTCTACACTACCTGCAGCAGAAGAACAGCTTGTCTACACCACCTGCAGCAGAAGAACAGCCCCTCTACACCATCTGCTGCAGAAGAACAGCTTGTCTACACCACCTGCAGCAGAAGAACAGCCCCTCTACACCATCTGCTGCAGAAGAACAGCTTCTCTATACCATCTGCTGCAGAAGAACAGCTTCTCTACACCACCTGCAGCAGAAGAACAGCTCTTCTAGACCACCTGCAGCAGAAGAACAGTTCCTCTACACCATCTTCTGCAGAAGAACAGTACCACTAGCTCCTATACACCACCTGCACCAGGAGAACAACATCACTAGCTCCTCTACACTACCTGCACCAAGAGAGCCGCACTGCTAACTCTTCCACACCACCTGCACCAGGTACCAACCAGAAAACCATTGTTGATCTTCTGCACTATCTAGTACCGCACCACTAGCTCTGTTTCAGGACCCCAAGAACAGCATCACTGCTACACCAGGCACCAGGAACATAGCTGTACCAGAAGCACAGTAACTCTCTGAGTGCTCCATTATCTTGCACCAGGGGCTTGACTGTCTTGGACTTCAACCTCTGGCTCTACTGCTGTAGGTTTTCGATCTGCCTCCTAGACCGGGCCTCATTAAATTAGTGGAGTTCCCCTTGTTGGTGGTGCTCCACTGTGCACAAGACTACTCACCCTGGCTAATACACCGCTAGCTGGCTGCTGCCATATGTGCACTGCCCTAAGTGACTGCCAAAACAGTCTGTCTTTGAGCCACGTAAAAAGCTGACAGTGGCCCTAACCTTGACCCCACATCAATACCAGTGATTATCAAGGGTCTACAGAAAGGACCACCAGTGCTTAGCAATGGGTCGCTACACTGGCAAGACCTGCAGGCTGATCTTCATGCTGGTCATCACGGCCATCTTCTTTGTGGCAGAGTTAGTCTCTGGCTACTTAGGAAATTCCATTGCCTTGATCTCTGACTCCTTTAATATGTTGTCAGATTTGATCTCTCTTTGTGTTGGGATCACAGCCTCTCGAGTATCTAGGCGAACAAGCAGGGGACCCCAAGCTACCTATGGGTACACCAGAGCAGAGGTGGTAGGTGCACTGTGCAACGCTGTCTTCCTCACTGCTCTTTGCTTTACCATCTTGGTGGACTCTATACTAAGACTGGCCAAAACAGAAAAGATTGATGATCCTGAGTTGGTGCTAATAGTGGGGGCACTTGGATTGGGAGTGAACATTGTGGGTCTATTGGTCTTCCAAGACTATAGCTCCTGTATACGCTTCCTGTGTGGACGTAAAGGTCAACAAAAACCAGAAGAGCCTGAAGAAACCTCCAATGACCACCTCAATGTCACCCCTCACCAAGCTGGAGGTAGCCAAGGATTCGAGAGCCTGGACGACAACTTAGCAGGTGCCTTTCGGTTATTTTAGAGGGGAATTTGGGTTGGTGGGTATAACTGTAAACATTGGCCTCACTACGGTACTCCAAACTCTTTCATGAACTTGGGCTCCTCCAGGAACCCAAAAAAAACTAATTCAGTTGGCATGGTCTGAGACATAGAGTTTATTTTAAAGAGTCCATCTCCTGGTGTAATAACAAGGCATGTATAATCTCACATCTAGCCATTGTAGGACTTCCTATAGTCGTATTTTGGGCAGGCCAGCCTGGGATTAATAGTTCTATCGTAACTTCACTGCCTGTAGTTATGCATTTTGCATTTACCTTCACTAGATACTTTTACACATTACGGTATCTGGGGTCACCAAGGGTTAATGACTTCATAAATTCCTAGCTGTCCTTATCTCACATACATACAAAGTGCATTCATGTGCTCACTGATACGTGAAGGACCAGCAGTGAAAGAAATACAAATTGTGATAGCATTTTAGATTTTAGAAAGTTTTGGGTGTTTTTAGAATTTTTGAAAAACTTGTAGACGAAGACCTTAAGACAACTTTTGCAGATAACTCGACTGAGTTACTCGATTGCCCTTTGTTTGGAAGTAAAGTGCAACTATTACACAACAGTCTTTGCTTCCATTGACTTTCACTCTGTCTGGTAGCTGCCCATTGGCGTGGTTGGCGTGAGTGTGGGCACAACTTTCACTGTCTAGGCCAGGTCCTATTATATTTAGTAGCCCTTCTGCTCATATAATCAAAAATGATCTTGAGTTACTTTTTTGTGGTTGACCCATATATTTTAACCAGAATTAAACCTAACCTCGTAAAAAGTCAGGTTTTACAATTTAAAGGGAAAGTTAATTTTTACCAACCATGGTGGGACAGAGTGGACGCATAACGTCAGGCTTTTTTTTCTATATTTCTATCACTGTGCACATTTTTATTGTTGCTTGTCATCCACTTATCTGTTAAACCAAACACAGTGGGATGTCAGCTTTGGTCCCAAGACCTACTTGAGGAACCACACTTATTAGTCTAAGGAAGCTGATTACTTATAAGGGTTGTCCAGGATTAAAAAAAACATGGCTGCTTTCTTCCAAAAACAGCACCATACTTCTACACAGGTGGCATGTGATATTGCAGCTCAGCCTCATTCACTTCAGTAGAACTGAGCTGCAATACCACACACAACCTATGTATTGTTGTTTTAGGAAGAAGAACACAGCCATATGAGTATAAACCTGGACAACCCCTTCAAAGGGATTGTCCATTACTTTGGTTGTCCATTCCTGTTGGTCCATCACGTTGATGTCTTCCATTCAATTCAACGGGAGCAGTGCTGCAGTAACAAACTCCGTCCACCACACCATGGATGGAGATGTGTAGTTTTGCCACCTTCTTTCTGTATCTGACTACTGCAGAACAGTTGATCAGTGCAAATGTAGGGTGTTGGACCTCAAATGATCAGATGAGATAAGAGTGGCCAAGCCCTTTAAAAGGGTTTTTCAAGTCTTTTATACTGATGACATATCCTCTGGAGCCCTGCTGTTTTAGAAGGCACTGGTGCTTGTAGCTTAGCCTAGGCCAGATGACGTCACGTTCATCGGTCCCATGGCCTAGGCGCAGTTCAACCCTATTAAAGTGAATGTGATGTGATACCAAGTAGAGTCGTTATACAATGTATGACGCAGCGCTAGGTGAGCCGAGAATAGGCCACGGCGCTACTGTGAGCATCAGTGCCTTCACAAGCAGCTTATCAGTGGGTGTACTAGGTGTTGGAACACCCACCAATCAGATACTGATGACCTATCCAGAGGTTAGGTCATCAGTATGAAAGTCTCAGAAAACTCCCTTAATTATTCAGGATCTCAATCTAACAGGCCCTTGTCAGGGTGAAGAAGATCTTTAAAGGGGTATTATGGTTACCATAATTATAACTTATGTTTTAGACTAATTCATCATCAATAATTACCTCATATAATTTAAATTTCACATATTTATCGTTCAGAAGTTATAAAAGTAGTTTCTTCCTCTACTACCCACTGTGTTTCTTCATAAGTTACCATGGTATCAACCTGTAGTTCTGAGCCTTTGTTAGGTCGAGCATGCTCAGTGTGTTGCTATCAATTCTATAGCTAAATGTCAGTGTGCTGCAGCTTAATGAGTAGAGGGGGCATGTCTGCACTGTGATATCAGGCAGCCAATCAGTAATCATCAACACTCATGAACAAGCAGAAACTCAGAGCAGGAAAGCTAGGCATTGCAGGGATTGTAGATTTGTGAGGGAAGATCAGGAGCCATGATACTCTCAGTGTGCTGCAGGCTCACACAGGAGCTAGACAAATTGATTACAAGTTAAATTGAAGCTCTGGTTATGTGTATAGGTATGGGTTCTGGTTATATGTACAGGTATGGGTTCTGGTTATATTTATAGGTATGGGTTCTGGTTATATGTATAGGTATGGGTTCTGGTTATATGTATAGATATGGGTTCTGGTTATATGTATAGGTATGGGTTCTGGGTGGGTCACAGCTTGCAGCCTTAATGCAGTTTTTCAAAAATTAAGCTACTTTACTGGAATACCCCTTTAAGAGGGAGAAACGGTGCTTTTTCTTTCAGTAGCTGAGCTGATTGATGTATAATTTAGTGAGGACAATCTGCATAACTTTTCATCTAAATCCCTGCTAATTGTGGCCTTTGAAGACCAGTAGGTAGTCCTAATCAATGATGGCTGTCAATCACTGATCTGGACCTCCCACTGGACACCACAAACAGGGATTTAAATTAGGAAAATCCAAAATTTACATTGAACCTTGTCATCTTCTGGAGCGTGAAACCTGATTCCATGAAACATTGTCTGGTGGAAGTCACCTCCTTACGGGGGCATAATGCTTAGATGCCATTGCAAACCTACCAGAAGCTATATGGGCATTCCACTATATATTTTACGTTGCAGTGAAATGATGAATGTCCTGAATTCTTCTGACAAGTCTGATAATGCTGGAGAATGTATGATTATGTCTTCACCGAAGCTGTTTTTTTGAAAAACTGGTGTTTCTTCTGTTTGTAGAACTTATACACAACACAGCGTTTCTTCTTTGGCTCTAGGTGACTACATAGATGAGCAAGAATCTGACCTCGAAGAAGAAAAGGCTAAGGGTGAAAAGAGCGCGGCCGCCCTCAACATTAGAGGTAAGTAAAACTTGGGCTCTGTGGCTGGTAGTCCTCCTCACGTCCTCGGTAGGACTTGTTCCTGCTAGGGTACAACCTGCCGGTTACTTTGGGCTATCCTGCATGTTGATGGATGTGCCTATGATCTGCATCTGAAACTACATTGAAAATGGGTTGGACCACTAGGAGACTTGTGGTAGGAGGAACACATTCAGTCAGTAGTCAACCATAGTTGGTGCCTCCAAGGTAAAGTATGAAACTAAGAGATCTACGATCCAGTTCTGGTTCCAGATCAACATCTTCCTTATCCTGAACAGTTTGGTGTCAATCATATTTGGCCCTTCTGCTGAATCTTGACACCACCAGATCTCACTGAGCACATGGAGATCCAGCAGCATCACCTCCTGTTGTCCACCTGTGGCCTGAATCTAATAAAGTTCCTCTCAAAGTTTTTTGTTAAAGAAGTTCTCTACCTAAAAGTCAAAGGGGTTGTGCCAAGAGATCAACTTACTTCCCATCCACCACTCCATGAGAAAAGAGTCCTGTGCCCCCATATGAAAGAAGCAAGTTAATTATTTGCCCTCCATTCATTCTCTATGTAACTGCTGGAGATAGCAAAGATTTGGCTGTCTCAGGCATTCCCTTAGGAAATGAATGGAGATACAGAACGCATGCTTGACCTGCTGCCCCATTCATACAGGAACACATGCCCAGGGGTGCACCGAACCTTTCTGCTGCCTGAGGCGAAAACTGAAACGGCGCCCCCCATGCCAGTTTTTTAACCTAACGCCTTCCCTTCTGCCCATGGCCCTTTGGCTGCCCCTTCTCTTGCCCCTACCTGGTGCTGCCTGAGGCGATCGCCTCACCTGGCCTCATTGGTGGTGCACCCCTGCACATGCTCCCCATTAGTGTGATCAGTGGGGGTTCCATTGTTTGGACCCCTACCAATCAGATACTTATCCCTTATCTAGTTGATATCTTGGCACAAGCCCTTTAATTTCAGTGGAGAACCTTTGATATTTTTGACATCTTTATCATCTAACTTAAAAACATAAGGAAAGAGTAAAATAAAAATAGATATATATATAGTATAGTACTATATATAGTAATATACTATGGTGGATCTGTAGGTACCATGTACAGTGCCATATGGTGCCTCTATGAGGCGCCATATTCTCCCCTAGAAGCAGATTCTTGGGCCACCAGTGCCTCCAAAACACTTATTAAAGAAGGTGACCACCAACCTTTTAGATCCATTGTGGTGACTTATATTTCTAGCTGTTCCCATACCTGCAGCAGCCCTGCCTCCAAGATGTTTTTCTGTTAGAAAGTTTCCGTAATTACAGGCACTTTATGTAGATACAATCTGGTAGAGCAAGTTTCCAGCTGAAATGTCACCTGGAGGTGTCTCACACTAGAAGCAGGTGCACCCAAGACTTCTCAAGCGTGGAGATGTAATTGCCATGGGTTTAAGCTGAACCTGAACAGGAGGAATTTGGAGAATTCTTTTCACAGAATGTATTACAGATTAGATCTAGATCTATCTATCTATCTATCTATCTATCTATCTATCTATCTATCTATCTATCTATCTCATAGGGTATATATACATATCTATCTATTATCTATCTATCTATCTATCTATCTATCTATCTATCTATCTATCTATCTATCTATCTATCTATCTCTTTCATGTCTATTATCTATCTGTCCATCTATTTCATATTTTATCTATTTCATATCTATCTATTTTATATCTATCTCATATCTATCATCTATCTATCTATCTAAAAAATGAAAAATTCCACAGCACCACCAGAAGTAAATCAAAGAATGATGTGATTTATTTAGTCTTGGTGAAATAAATCACATCATTCTTTGATTTACTTCTGGTGGTGCTGTGGAATTTTGTTTTTTATGTAAGAAGGAGCCGACCAACTCCGGAGCTACTGGCACACCAACATCTGTTTGGACTTTGCTGTGCTGCTTTCATTACTTGTATATATCTATCGATCTATTTCATATCTATCTATCTATCTATCTATCTATCTATCTATTTATCGATCTATTTCATATCTATCTATCTATCTATCTATCTATCTATTATCTATCTATTTCATATCTATCTAAATCTTAATATTAAAAAGTATGTAAAAATATATAATAAATTATATACAATTATATAATATATCATCAATAATAAATGATATAACATTATTTCTAATCTAATCATCTCAGTGCTTAACAGGTAGGTGCCCTTTCATCTGACGTGGCCACGTCTCCATTCACAGCAGCCATGAGACGTGGACCAGAGTTGGTACCCGCACCTATTAGATATTTATGGCACATTCTGTGGATATGATACGAATACCCCTTTAAGCCTAGAATAAAATATATGTAGATTGATTGACATTGATTTCCTGTCTCTTTAGGGGTCCTGCTCCATGTAATGGGTGACGCTCTGGGGTCTGTGGTGGTCGTGGTGGCAGCCGTCATATTTTACGTAAAACCTCTGCCCGGTGATACTCCATGCAACTGGCAGTGTTACATTGATCCCAGCCTGACAATTGTGATGGTGGCCATCATTTTATTTTCTGCCTACCCGCTCATCAAAGAGACAGCCACCATTCTGCTCCAGATGGTCCCCAAAGGCATCAGTGTTGGAGAAATTGGTAAGCAAAAATGTATTTCTTTTTTAAACTAATAGGTCGTGGTCTTCCATAGAACCAGGAAGAGTAGGGAGAGGGGTAAAAAACCTCAGCTCAGTTACTGGTGACTGCTGGGAGAATCGCATTCTTTTACTTTATGGCTACATGCACACAACCATAAGGATTTTGTAGTCCGCAAACCACAGATTGGCAAGTGAAAGCTGTCTATATTGGATGACTTGTAACATTTTCCATTGTTCTAAAAGGTTATTGGTCATGTATTTTCCCCACTGGCCGATTATGGATGACTGATTACTACTTTACTTAAAGGGGTTCTCCGAGATTTTACTGGGGGGGGGGGGGGGGTTCCGACACCTGGGACCCCCGCCAATCAGCTGTTCCTAGGCCATGCTGCCTTCTCAAAACAGCTGATCGGCGGGGGATCCCAGGTGTCGGACCCCCCCCCCCCGATCAGATTAAAAAATCTTGGAAAACCCTATTAAAGGGTTTGTCAATGGGCAACAATTATAGTGAAGGGACTGGAGAGTGGGATATAAAAATTAAAGAAGCCGTATTCACGCTCACCAATCCCCCACCGCTCCCGTTCTGATATTTACCAGGTATCTGCTGGTCCCAACTTCTTTTTCGACATGAAAGAAATGTCTTCATCCAATTATTGAGCTATAAACACTATAATGCCCCATGTACACGACCGTATTTTCAGTCTGCATCCGATCTGCATTTTTGGGGAACGGGTGCGGAACCATTTATTTCAATGGGGCCGCAAAAGATGCCAACAGCACACAATGTGCTGTTCTCATTCATTCGTCAGTTCCGCCAGCACCCGCAAAAGAGCTAGAACACATCCTATTCTACATGGCTGGCATCTGTGTTTTTCGGATCTGCGTGCAAAACAAATACAGTTGTGTGCATGTGGCCTAAACCAGTAGTCAACAATATGTGGTTACTGCAGCAACACTGAAGCAGCTCTGTATTCCAGCTGTGAATGAGGCAGCTCTTTCTCCCCTCTACCGGCAGAAGTCCCAGCAGCATAATTGTTAGCACCAATCAGCAACAACTAACAACACCCTTCCCTCCCTAAAGCTCCCCATACACATCCTGGTTCTTATCAGTTATCTGAAGTGTATGTTGTCTTCCAATGGACAATCAACCGGGAAAATTTTTGGCATTTTGTATTTCAGCATGCCCAGTGACATAACTAGAAATGACTGAGTCCCACAGAAAATATTTGAATGATGCCCCCCATCCCAGCATTCTTCTTTGCAACCCCCTCCTCCCATGCAACCCTCACTCCTGTAGCTAGTCAAGATTGCTGTCTCTGACCAGGCCCAGTAACCGCTCCTTCTGTTTCCTACATGTATATACTGTATGTATGTCACTGTATATAATGTCATTGTATAATACCGTCAAGGGGGCCCTGACAAAATATTCTAGTCCTCCTCCTGGGTGGGCCTCTTCTGAGTTTGGGCCCTGTAGCAGACACTTTCCCTGCGCGGCCGCCCCTGACCATGCTGATCCTTTGTTCTGCAGAGGGTTGTTTTTCATATTCTGTATATCAATCAGCATCACATCTATTATTTACACACAACTAATAAACAGTACCATAAAAAAACAAGCCACTACATGTAATCTGAGATTAAAAAAGGATCCTCCGGAATCAGATCAAATAGATAACACGTCAGATATAAGAACCAGGAAACTTTTTCCTTGTAAGAAGACAAAGGACCATAGAGCATTGCCAGCTGAGGGTAAGGACACAAACAAACAGCTCTATCATTCCAGTAAATGGGTATAATCTGCAACCATATAATCTCCTGAGCAGATCATGAGCCACTAGGATCAGAGAAGAAGATTTAGCTGTTTATGTAAGGTTTATTAATCATGATCAATAATCCCCGAGCATCTAAACCGCGTGATTCACTCGGAAGTTTCCCATCACAGAAATTAGAAGCTAAAAAGTACACGATGCTCAGGCACAGGTAGTTCAGTGATTCTGAGCACAACTGGGGAACTGTGCTCAAACCAGCTACTGATCTGGAGTCCACCGCCTTTAGTTTTTTCCCTCCCCATTGAGTTATACATATATGATTGCACGACCGTATACTTTTTCAAGGTCAGGATATGTATTAGGGAGTTCTTGTTTGATGGGCAGATCAAATATACATTTATCCATATTGGATAAAATAGATTTAGGGGTGATTTCAGTTTCCATTTCAAGGTGATGTCATTGTGGTTCTTTTCTCCATGATCAATAATCCCTGAGCATCTTCACTCTTTTCCATCACAGAAATTAGAAGCTGAAATGTAAACGATGCTCAGGCACAGGTAGTTCAGTGATTCTGAGCACAATTTAAAGGGGAACCGCGCTCAAACCAGCTACTGATCTGGAGTCCACCGTCTTTAGTTTTTTCCCTCCCCATTGAGTTATACATATATGATTGTACGACCGTATACTTTTTCAAGGTCAGGATATGTATTAGGGAGTTCTTGTTTGATGGGCAGATCAAATATACATTTATCCATATTGGATAAAATAGATTTAGGGGTGATTTCAGTTTCCATTTCAAGGTGATATCATTGTGGTTCTTTTCTCCATGATCAATAATCCCTGAGCATCTTCACTCTTTTCCATCACAGAAATTAGAAGCTGAAATGTAAACGATGCTCAGGCACAGGTAGTTCAGTGATTCTGAGCACAATTTAAAGGGGAACCGCGCTCAAACCAGCTACTGATCTTCTGCAATCTACTGCCTTTCGTTTTCTCTCTCCCTATTAAGTTATACATATAAGATTGTTCGGGCGAGGGTCAGAGTATACATTAGGGACTTCTTGTTTCATGGGTGGACCAAGTATACATATATCCATAATGTACAAAATAGATTTAGGGGAGACTTCAGTTTCTGTTTTGGGGAGATTTTATTGTCGTTCTTTTCTCCATGATTAATAATCTCAGAACATCTAAAACGGGTGATTCACTTGGAAGTTTCCCATCACAAAATTTTGTAGTAAAACAGTACACGATGCTCAGGCACAGGTAGTTCGGTGATTCTGAGCACAATTTAAAGGGGAACTGCACTCAAATCAGAAACTGATCTGCAGTCCATCACCATTAAACTTCTCCTTCCCCATTGAGTTATACATATATGTTTGTTCGAGTATGTACTTTTTTGGGGTCAGGGTATATATTAGGGAACACTTGTTTGATGGGCGGACCAAGTATACATTTATCCATAATGTATAAAATAGATTTAGGGGTGATTTCAATGTCCATTTCGGGTAGATTTCATTGTGGTTCTTTTCTCCAGGTGAAAAAGTTGCCATGGTGCCAGGAGTGCAAAGTATCCATGAAATCCACGTTTGGGAGTTAGCCAGCGGGAAGAACATCGCAACGCTCCACGTGAAATTTCATACCCTTGCAGATTACACCTCGGCTAGTCATGCCATCCGTAAAATCTTCCACGCACAGGGCGTCCACGCGGTCACGCTTCAGGCTGAGTTTACAAATGAAAAGGACTTCTCCTTGGCCTGCAATGCACCATGCATATCCAAGAAATGCAACGAGAACCTCTGCTGCAGCCAGGAGCTGATTCCATTTACTGAGATGAACGGCAAAGCCCTGAAGAAAGGCAAGTCTTCTCAAGTGTGGTACAGAAATAAAGACGTAAATACCGATGTCGAGGTCCCGATTGATCACACCTATGCAGAAATTCCGCAAGTGAAGGTGATCGCCAATGGCGTGAATTCAGAAAATGAGGCACTGAATAACAAGTTTACCAAATTTTAAACTAGTGGCATGGACACGAACCCCCTGACTTTTATTTACCTGAGGGTCACAAGTGATTTACGGATCCATGGTACGGATCAGGTTTATTTTTCCGTTGTAGCACACAGACATCAGGGGCGACACCATCGATGTGTTAGGATTATAGAATCTAGTGAATGTGCAAATTTAGAGAGAGCACAGATATGTGGAAAGGTTGTGGCAGAGCTGTATCATGGTGGCTCATTGTGGGAATGGTGGAGGATATGCCGTAACCCGGGCAAAATATAAGAAATATAAGTTCTCGTCTCTAGATAGTTAATATCAACTTTTTAGGGGGAATCTTTAAACCCTTCCATGTGACACCTTTTTAAATACTTCGATTACTGACTTCTGATCAAACCCTATTAAAGCAGACATATTGCCTGGTAGGGTTGATCATGCTGAGTAAAACAATATCTTTCTCTTCTATAAAGGGTTAATCATGGCCAAGATATATTAAATTTTATATTTATGTAACTTACCTAGTTGGAGCACCAGGGGGCTGACCGTAGAGCTAGGAGCACCTCTAGCCCAACGCACCCTGTGCTCTCTGCACTCCCTGGCCCCTTTGAGTGGGAGGGCTGGACAGCTGGGCTCAGTGACTTGGCGCCTGTGCAGTGGATCTGATCAGCTCAGAAAGCAGCACTCATCAGATCCACTGCGCAGGCGCCAAGTCCCTGAGCATCTGATTTATTCCACAAGTGCCAAGACACAGAGCCGTGGTGCTGCTGCAAGAACACAGGGCTAGACGTCTTGTCTAGCCCTGTGTTCTCGCAGCAGTGCCAAGGCTCTGTTCACTCAAAGGGGAGGGGAAGTACCCAGAGAACAGGGGGCTTGCACTAGCAGTGCTTCTAGTGCTATGACCAACCCCCTGGTGCTCCAACTAGGTCATTTACATAAATAAATAACATAATACTATATCTTGGCAACTATTAACCCTTTATAGAAAATATATTGTTTTACTCAGCAGGATCAATCATACCAGTCAATATGATCAAGCTGACAGAGGCTCTTTAATATAGCTGGGTCCCCTGTTCAGGACCCTGATCTACTAAACTCTGTTTCTGGCTCTGTCAGTGCTTGACCTGGGCAGCCCATTTAATTCAGCGGTGGTGCTGCAGTGAAATTGAACACTTGCTGCTAGGTCTTCTTCACCTTCTTGACAAATTGACTTCTTTAGTAGTACTAACTACTATAATACTGCCCCCTATAGGCAAAAATATCAATTAAAAAAATACTGCCCCCTATGTACAAGAATATAACTACTATAATACTGCCCCCTAATGGGCGAGAATATAACTACTATAATACTGCCTCCTATGTATGAGAATATGGTTCTGAAGGTAGGAGAGTTTCTTTATTTGCCCTTTAAATTGACTGTATAGCTTTTGAATGTATATATGTGACCTTTAACCTGAAGGATGAAATGAATTATCTCATAGAAAGATTTTATTTGAAATTTTTGTCTTCTCATATTTTAATATAAATTTTGTCGGAGCTGTTATGAACTTGAATCACTTCTCCGGTGTGAAGTCCATTGCTGTGTATATTAAGGACTGATCTTCCTAACCAGTACTTAAACTGTATATTTCACTATATCTATATATATATGTACTATATGATAGGTGGAAATTAAAGGGGTCGTCCAAATTTAGAAAACCCATTTTTAAATACCGTTAATAGAAGGGGACCCAGAGTGGGGAGCTGCTACATACAACGTCTCTTGTTCTGGAGGACCTACCCTGTCCTGTGTTTTATGGACAGCCCATTGATTTTAATGGTAACTGTGCAATGCTTCATTTCTCCTGTGGTGGCGCTGCAGAGGAATTATACAATTTTTACAAGGTTTTTCCATAGATTATACTTGATCCCCGGGTCCACTCTGTAATCCACTTACTATCATGTGACCCCTCTAACAAGAGAAAACCCCTTTAATATCTCAGTACTGTACCTTGGAAAATGTGTATATCTGTGTACTATTAAGGAAAGCTGTATACATTCTGTGTACATTCTGTCTATGTGGTGAGGCCGAAGGCGGTTCTCGCCTCTTACTGCTCATTCAATCAGATTCATGTAAATTGCAATAAATTAACTGTTTGATCCTGGAGAAGAAAATCGTTGGAAACAAATGTAATGTTACCGTGGCCTATAATTGATAAACTATGGTGAAAATTAAATGACCTAAAACATTTTACATCTGTAATGTCAAACTGTTTTATCAGGGGAATTGTATTATAAGCAATTGCCTAATATGATGTTATTATCAGAAGTGCCTTGTCCCTTTACAAGCAGGAAAAAGTTCCCACAAAAGAGGTAGCGAAATCAAATAATTCGCTCCAACCATTAAAGGGATTGTATGAAACTGGAAATAAACATTTTCTAAACCTATCCAACGATCAAGTAAAGGAAATCTCCAGGAAAATTTGATTACAATTTTTGCCCAGTGAAGGTTCTTAGGGGGTGGAGCATAAAACAGGGATTCTGATAACACCAATGATTGAATTCCTGGGTTATGTCCCGCCCCTGAGGATCCTGTAGTAGGTGTAGGACAGTGTATTTGCTTTGCTAAATTTGGCCATACACCTTAGATAGCTGTTGAATCAACATTTGTTCAGCCGACACCTATTCCTCCTGTCTCCATACACATGCGTGCTCAGCTACACAAGCCGAGCATGCATATATTATCAGAGAGAATAGCAGAATAATCTGCTGCTAGACACATCTGCTGTCGGCTTATCTCCCTTGAGAATAATGTTAGACGATTGGCTGGTCCTGCCGGAAATGGTCGGTTCAGCAAATATTCTTCTAATGTTTATGGCTGAGGCTGAGCTGGAGATTCAGACCAGACGACCTGGGACTGGGAAATGAAGAGCAGTAGGGATGGGACCAGCGCCAGAACAGCAAACACTTAATATTTCCTTGGACTCAAGGTAAAGTGAAGGACGTATTTAACGTTGGACAAACGCTGCGGCCGCCTCCTAGTATAGCAAGCACAACGCCGTCCATTGGATACTGGCTGTGCTTGGTATTGCACTCCAGGCCCATTTACTTGAATGGGACTGAGCTGCACATAGGCCATATGACTGATGTACGTGACGTCACTGGCCTAGGAACAGCACTGAGTGCCTCTGGGAGTTGGACCACCACTGATCTGTTATCAATGATCTATCCTGAGGACAGGGCATCAATATTTTAATTCCGGAAAACCCCTTTAACTTCACTACATCACTACTTCAAAAGTGATCACTTGCCGTCCAGAAATGAATAGTCACTCAGGGACCTGTTAAATAAACTGAGAGAACAAACCCTTTCAATTATTAGATTTGAGTAAAAAATGTTTTTTAAATGTGTTCTGCCACCTGTAAAATGAAATATAGAATTTTCCTGTACTACATCCGTTATAATGTTAAGTGTTTTGTTATATGAGTGTAACAATGTATCAGGTATGATTGTTCTGTGTATTGTATGCACTGGTTTCTACTATGTTTTTATTGTATCACTTTTGGGCATTGAGGCACATGTAGAAATGCTGAACAATTGTAATAAAGCCTTTATTTTTCTAATAATCTTCAAAACTTTTTGTTGTCAATCCGTCTTTAGAATGTTAGCGGACTTCCTGTTCTTAAAACAACACTTTGGGAGGCAGAGGATTTGGGAGTTATATGGTCTATTATGCATAGTGCAGGGTCAGAGGGTGGTGGTGTATGATTCAGGTAATCTCTCTGTCATGCTCCGCCCCTGAGGAGCAAATCTAGGTATAACATAGTATATCACTGGTGCTTGGAGTGTTCTTTTAACTAGGGGGCCATTTTTAAATAGGTAAACAATAAGCAATTTGAGACCATGATGCAATTTAGCAAAATTAATCTCCTGGTTTGTCTCAAGAGCATTTTTTATGACTTTGTCAAACAGACATGTAAAAAATTAGATCTTCAGGAATCCTTTCTGATGGAAATGAACCAGTCCTGGTTCTGACCAGCAATGGAAAGATCCTCTCTGTACTGAAATTAACAGCAGTTATGGGAACACAGGCTTATTCCATTCCAAATCCTACCTACCCATTAAAACTGGGGCATGATTGAGATAGGTTCTGGAATTTTGTTTTTTTTTGGGGGGAGGGGGGGCAACCCACTTCTGTGTGGGGAAGTGAGGCAACAACTCTGGAGACAGTGGACTGTGGGTGACATAAGCAACATGCAGGGCATAACTTATTTTCCCTTTGTAGTGGTTCTGTGGCCCACTTTGATGCAAAATGCAAACAATGTGCCAAGTGGGTGGTCTCCAGTGGGTGGTCTCCTCTCCAAAGCAAACCCTGCTCTTTTCCCTTGTTCCTGATTGACATCTCTCTTGGAATGAGCCGAGCTCATTTAGAAAAGGAGAGCCAGTGCACCTCTGGACGCCCACTGGACACCTGGTGCTACATAAGTCATTGAGCAAAAACAAAACAATTAACTTTCCCTTTTATGTACAAAGTGCAAGTGACGATGCAGATAAAAGGGCTGAAATAGCCGGCCTGAGCTGCATCCGCTTGCATCATATGGTACACCCACATTGCAAGTCAAGTCCCCATTAAGCACTGATTTCCCCAACTGACCCCATATCCCCTTGAAATCTTCTATGCACAGTAATAACCAAGTCATAAAGTCATTTCCATGCTTTAATGAGTTCAGAGAGTAATAACCGATCTATGGAAACATAATTAATCTGCTACAATGGAAAATTATAATCATCTACAAAAAATTCATGTTGTAACACATCCATTAAAGCCAAGCCTTCCCGCAGTCCTGTAGCTATACCCAGGTCCAAAGGTTTATTCCTCCTTTCAATAGTTGGCATCTGAGAGGGAGTAGAGAGAGGCACTCATATTGTTTTTGTGACGTGGACAAACCCTTTTTCTAAGTTCACGCCCTGTTACTGTATACGCCAGGTAGAGGGATGTGACGAGCCACACTCTTTTCTGCCTCCCTGGAGCAGGTGTGGACTCGGCCTGAGTCTGATGATGCAGCATCCAGTTAGAGCTCATGAAGGCTGCTTTCCATGAATGGTGAAGGAATGGAATCTGAGAGGTCTCCCCTTTTTCCGTGAGCCTCTAGGACATTCTGGGAGAGTTACGTAGTAATATAGGTTGTAAGGTTGAAAAAAGACATCTGTCCATCCAGTTCAGCCTGTTATCCTGCAAGTTAATCCAGGGGAAGGCAAAAAACCATGTGAGGTAGAAGCCAATTTTCCTCAATTTCTTCCCGACTCCAATCAGGCAATCAGAATAGCTCCCTGGATCAACGACCCCTCTCTAGTAACTTTAGCCTATAATATTATTACACTCCAGAAATACATCCAGGCCTTTCTTGAACTCTTTTAGTGAACTTACCATCACCACCTCCTCAGGCAGAGAGTTCCATAGTCTCACTGCTCTTACCGTAAAGAATCCTCTTCTATGTTTGTGTACAAACCTTCTTTCCTCCAGACGCAGAGGATGTCCCCTCGTCACAGTCCTGAGGATAAATAGATGATGGGAGAGATCTCTGTACTGACCCCTGATATATTTATACATAGTTATTACATCTCCCCTCAGTCGTCTTTTTTCTAAAGTAAATAACCCTAATTTTGATAATCTTTCTGGGTACTGTAGTCCACCCATTCCAGTTATTACTTTAGTTGCCCTCATCTGAACCCTCTCCAGCTCTGCTATGTCTGCCTTGTTCACAGGAGCCCAGAACTGTACACAGTCCTCCATGTGTGGTCTGACTAGTGATTTGTAAAGTGGCAGGACTATGTTCTCATCACGGGCATCTATGCCCCTTTTGATGCAACCCATTATCTTATTGGCCTTGGCAGCAGCTGTCTGGTGCTTGTTGCTACAGTTAAGTTTGCTGTTCACTAAAATTCCTAGGTCCGTTTCCATGCCAGCGTTACCCAGTGTTTTACCATTAATTATGTACTGGTGACTTGCATTATTCCTTCCCATGTGCATAACTTTACATTTGTCAGTGTTAAACCTCATCTGCCACTTCTCTGCCCAAGCCTCCAAAATAGCCTGATCCAACTGTAATATATATATATATATATATATATATATATATATATATATATATATATCTCTACAGTATACTGTCCTTTTCCGTGTTAATTACTTTACACAGTTTAGTGTCATCTGCAAAAATTGATATTTTACTATGCAAGCCTTCTACAAGATTATTAATAAATATATTGAAGAGAATGGGGCCCAGTACTGACCCCTGTGGTACCCCACTAGTGACGGTGATCCAATCTGAGTATGTACCATTAATAACCACCCTCTGTTTTCTATCACTGAGCCAGTTACTTACCCACATACAGACATTTTCTCCCAGGCCAAGCATTCTCATTTTATATACTAACCTTTTATGTGGTACAGTGTCAAATGCTTTGGAGAAGTCCAGATATACGACATCCATTGATTCGCCGTGGTCAAGTCTACAACTTACCTCCTCATAGAAACTGATTAAATTGGTTTGACATGACCGATCCCTCATGAAGCCATGCTGATATGGAGTTATTTGCTTATTTTCATTGAGGTACTCCAAGATAGCATCTCTTAGAAAACCCTCAAACAGTTTACCCACGACTGATGTTAAACTTACCGGCGTATAGTTCCCGGGCTCTGTTTTTTACGCCTATTTGAACATTGACACCACATTAGCTATGCGCCAATCCTGTCAGTATAGAGTCCTTAAATATCAGACATGAGTTGGCGAGTATGATTTATTACACAACAATGGTGGACAGTACCTTACTGCAAAAGATTTGATAATACCTAATGAAGTGCGACCAGAAGTGGAGACATTACTGGAAGCCCCTGGGCATTAGTGATAAATCCGAAACAGGGTCCCACATGTACCATGTGCAACGTATAATTCCAATTTTGTCTTATGTGGCAGAGGGACTTTTGGGCCCCTGTAGGCAACAAGGTCGGAGTGTGACTGCCAACTCCTGCACCTAATGTAGATACTTCTCTGTCAAGAACCCCAACTGTCCATGCAGCATTTTTGGACCATGCACATCCGGGAGATGGTTAAAGGAGAAAGTGTCGGTGTGTCATTTTCCTGAAATGTCAAGCGCTCAAAGTGTCAATGTCTTGTCTTGGCCTGGGACCAGGGGCATAACTACCATAGTGGCAGACCATGCGACTGCTATGGGGCCCAGGGCAAGAGGGGGCCCAGTCTTAGTTGGGTTTATCTCCTCTTCTACTGGAGGTGAAAACTTGGTCAGGACTCCACCCTCTAAAGCAGGGCTGGCCAACCTGAGGCTCTCCAGCTGTTGTAAAACTACAACTCCCACCATGCCCTGCTGTAGGATTATAGCTGTAGGCAGACTGGGCATGCTGGGAGTTGTAGTTTTGCAACAGCTGGAGAGCCGCAGGTTGGCCAGCCCTGCTCTAAAGGAACAACTTTTAGCAAATGAAGCAGAGGAAAAATGGCCCAAGGGTCATTGAAAAGGTTTTAGGCAGAAACCCTTCTGTCCTGTGTGGGGGGGCCTGGTTTGTTCCTTGCTATGGGCCCTTACTTCTCTATGTACGCCACTGCCTGGGACCCCAAATATCTCTGTGTTATTGTTTTGGGACCCCAAGTACTAGTATATCATTGCCTTTGAACCCAAACGACTCTCTGTGTCATCACTCTGGACACCCAAGGATCCCAAGTGTCAGTGTTTGAGTGCCCTGGAACCCAAGCACTCGTTTATTGAGGTGTTTCCCATGGAACCTTATAAACCTTGAGTTTCAATGTGTTGTTCTGTAGCACCTCAAGTATCAGTGTCATAATCCTGAAACACCAAGTGACAGTGTGTCCTTGTGTGGTACCCTCAAGTATCTACTGTATGTATCATTGTCCTCAAACCCCACGTGTCAATGTACAATTTAGTTTCAAGTTGTGGGTTGTGCTTTTCTGGTCGTTGTATGTCACGTGAAAGCCTGAGGCTGAGCTCAAGATATCTGCTGATGTCCTGTCACCATTTCTGTGGTTTAGGATCTGCATGAGCAGCATTTTCCACCTTATCTGTAGACTACCGCTCTTATCTCCCATGCACAAAGTAGTCCCCTCCCATAAGTGGCTTGTCTTTGTCTCAGAATATCTAGAAAATGTCACTATTTTAGCCCAGACTTATGTAGAATTCTAATACTCCGACTTGATGTCCCCACCATCATTAGTGGTGTCTGGTTGAGCTTGCATGTTATTTTAGTTAAGCCGAGGAAGACGAGAGGCTGTCAGACATACAGTCATGAGAAGAACAACATACGCCCTCTTTGAATTCTATGGTTTTATGTATCAAGACTTAAAAAAGCATGTGATCCATAGAAGGTATTAAAATTAGGAAAGTACAACCTCAGGATAACAGGCTGAACTGGATGGACATGAGTCTTTTTTCAGCCTTACGAACTATGTTACTATGAAGCACATAACACAACAGAATCATGTGTCAGCAAAATGATGCCAAAATATTAAAGACATGTATGAAAAACTAAGTCCACCCCATGTGCAGCCAGCCTTTGATGAGCTGGAGCAGAGGATGAGGGTGGCAGTGGCTCTGGCTAGCACAATGGCTTTCCTCTGGGTCAGGTGCAGCGAAAGGAGAAGACACCCTTTCTTTCCTCGGGACACCTTGATTCTGGGGCTTCTGCCCAGTGGCGTACATAGAGAAGTAAGGGCCCCATAGCAAGGATCAACCAGCCCCCCCCCCCCACACACACACAGGACAGGTGGGTTTCTGCCTAAACCCTTTTTAATGACCCTTGGGCCATTTTTCCACTGCCTCATTTGCTAAAAGTTGTTCCTTTAGAGGGTAGAGTCCTGACCAAGCTTCCACCTCCAGTAGAAGAGGGGATAATCCCAACTAAGACTGGCCCCCTCTTGCCCTGGGCCCCATAGCAGTCGCATGGTCTGCTGCTATGGTAGTTATGCCCCTGGTCCTGCCTAATGGTAACTGGGATGCCTGTGATGTTAAGTGTTTGTATGGGTGCAAGGCAGGTTGTGTAGAGTGCATTAGTCAGCGTATGGTGTAGGAGTAAGAAAACCTGCCCAGAGATAGAAGAATAAACGTCTCTCTTTAAATGAGTGCAAGATAGAGGTTGTAGTACATCCAATTATGGCAGACACAGTTCCAACAATACACAATGCAGTAAAGTCTTACCAGCTTTTGTTAGCCGATTAACTTACGGACTCCAATGCTGGTTTGAAAATTGCAAAATCTTTTTCATAGGACAACTCCTTTAAATAAATAATGACACGGTGTAGTTTGCCATGTGTGTTGTTCACCTGAGGTTGTACTTACCTTCAAAGGATCAGATTTTTTATTATTTCCTGATATGTAAAATAATAGACTTAGAGGGTGGACTTTGTTTTTCTTATGACTGTACAGTACAAGACTCTGCTTATCACCGCGAGGGAACTAAATAATTGTCTAGGTGAATTCCAGCCCGCCTTGTCCATGTCTTCTCTGACAGCGGATGTCCTGGGATTGTCCGACGGGCACCATAGACTCTCTAATCGGCCCCATGAAGGACCCATCAGAACAAAGGCTGGAAAAGGAATAGCATGCCATGCTGTCTATTTGCAGGCAGTAGCCATGGAAGCTCCAAAGACGTAAATTTCCCACAGCATGCACCTTACGATGAAGGCTAGTGAAACCCCCTGAGACTTACTTAAGACACATGCTATTTCCGCTGTATTACTCATCACTTTCCAAGTATTACTCGTGCTCCCAAGAGACACCTCACACGCATCAATGACTCTCTTTCTATTATTGTCTTTTCTCTCTATAGCACCGAGGATGTCTTATTCCTAGGGGTTCTTTGGAAGCCTCACTGAGTCCATTCATTGGTCCATTACGATGAGCTTAGATGGAGTAGACCATAACCTCTCAAGTATAATAATCCAAGTATGATATTACGATGCCACGTTTTTCTTGCTTTGGTCATGTCACAGCACCCCCACCTATAACAGGGGGGACTATCACCAGGCCAGTTTTTTTTTCCATAAGTTAAAAATCTCTTGTGGTCTGGGATAGTGAAATTGTAAATTCCCTGGTGGTCTAGAGCAGTGAAGAGGCCAATGGTAAATTGAGGTTGCTCAGATTGAATGCCCTTAGGTCTGCACATAAGCCTGTTGGACATTTTTCCCTTTCCCCACTGATATAAACATGCAATATTTATTGGAGGAAGTTGGAGGAGATATCTATGAGCCCAAGAAGCATTACGTTGACTTTTTTAATACCCTACAAGAATGTAAAACAGGTAAATTCTTCAGATATCTCCAGGCATTCTGTATGTCACCAATAATTAACTTCAGGGCTGAATTAGAGTTTTTTTCAGAATTTTTACCTAGCTCCGGAGTGAGTAGTACAAAAAAGAAAAAAAAATACACACCAACCCCCCCATGGCTGCAGGCTCGCGATTGGGCAATCTTTCAGTCCCTGACCTTTTTTCATCCCTGTGGGGTATGGATGGGGTCATGTGTGGTAACGTATCCAATGGCTGGCCTTATCGGTGATTAAGAGGGTTTACTTTACCGCTGAGGCCAGTCATTGACTGCATGTGACCCTGTCTGTACTCTGGCTGGGTACTGGAAGATCGCCTAATGATTTTTCCATAAGATACTACTTGCTAATTAAAAATTGGCAAAATCCCGGAAAACCCCTTTAAAGTTGTAACTATTTTTATTTATGATAAAACCTACCCATGGTATCAGCCATATTGGAGAGATAAATTTCCTTTTTGTATTTCCTGCATGTCACAAACCAGCGGGTGTGAACCCACTGTGCCACGTGTCCTACCTCTTCTAATGGCGTTTTTTAAGTGAACCCTCGATCTTCACAATAACCCTGATGGTGGGGAAAGACTTTCACGAGGGGAACACCAGGTCGCTACCTCTTCAAGAGGGTTGGCACACAAGGAAGCTGGTCCAGGCAGACCAGGAGGTACCTGAGCAAGGTACCGGAGGTACAGATGAGGTCAGCAGGCCAAGTTGTAAACAAGCAAAAGGTCAGGGCAGACGGCACAGGCACGGCAATCTGGATCGGCAACAGGAGAGTCAAGGCAAGCAGGCAGGGATCAAACAGGTAGCGGAGTCCTGAGGCTGAGTCACTGATATATGTGCAGGAGGGCTAGGATTGGTCAGCGAGGTCACATGATCTAACCCATAAAGCACAGGAAGTGACACGCACCGGCCCTTAAGGAAGTGATGCAGGGAACAAGCAGCAAGCACAGCAAGCAAGAAACAGTACCTACAAGGATAAAGTACAGGACTGCAGCAGTGAATGGGAAGCACTGGCAGCAGAACACTGCTGATTACGCGGCGATAAGCAAGGAGACAGCGGCAAACAGCAGCCACTTTTACACTGTGAAGACAATGCAGTGGATGGAGTCCATCGACAGTCTATTACAGTCTCCAAAAAATGGTGGAGTCTCCTCCTCCGTAGACCAGGGAATGACATAAAGAGCTTTGCCTTTGTGTATAGGGTATAGTGTGGTACAACGGAGCCATATTTAACACTTGTCCTTTAATAATACTGAGAAGACTCTGCTCATTCTCTCCTAATCTGTACAGCAAAGGAGAGATCATTGTGAGAGCCTCTTACTCAAAGAATTAAAATGCAAAGCTAAAAATGGTGAGATCAGCCTCCTAACAGTGCCATACTGCCATCCCATCCGCATATGGGGCCCATATAGCAGTAGTATATCGTACCCAAAACAATACAATCATACGGGACCGTCATGCTATTGAAGAAGATTCAGATCTAATAATTCCCTGTTTCTTTGAGTCTTTGTCTAAGAAAACAGATGCTGGCTGTTGGTGTAGGTTGCAGATGGGAAAGACAGGGCGATTGCCGTTGGAAGGTGGGGTGCCATTGAGGTCGAAATTTGTAGCGCGCAAGGGAGGAAATAGTCAAAAAAATGGAAACTGAAGCAATTAGTGCAGTTCAACATAAACAATTCTTTACTGAAGAAACCAGTTTTCCACAGTCATCCAATGTAGGCACCATTCTCAAGCAGTCTTGATACGTTTCTGGCTGAATCAGGAGGAGTTTTCTCCAGGTTCCTGGTTAAGATGTACTTTCTTCTATCAGACTTTTCTACACTTCAATCCAGCCTGGGGGTGAAAAATCTCACAAACAATCTACAATGCCCACTGAGGGGTGTAGACCCCAAGATAGAAACAACAGAATCTGTCCTGCTGGTATGACTGGGGGCCGGAAGCCTTTCTTTACCCAGCCAAGGCCTGTGAAGTCCAGAAACCTTAGCTCATGCATTACCTCCACAGTCTGCTTCCACGCACCCTCCTGTTTGGCTGCTCAGCCTTCTAACAATATTCTTTTTCCTCACTCAGTCTAGTAGGTTCCCTGGAGTTCTTCTCTGGGCTCCAAGATACTAACTGCAAACCCACGGGACTGAGGCTCCTGTAGGCTGTTCACTGCTGAACTCAGCACAACCAGACTCTCTTCTACCTCAGGATGAGCCAAGCCCAGGGGTTCGGGCCTGCCTCTTCCTGGAGTCCATAGAAAAGGACCTGGAATTAACCCTATGGTCCAGCTAGAAATTACCTACAGTTCACTTAGTGTAGCATAGTATAAAACCTAACAATACATTAGAAAACATGACATTTGCAAAATCCTATGCTTAGCAGTGGCCCCTGGGCTACTGCATTTGCCCCTCCTATAATCCAGCCCAGGTTGTTCTACATGGTATAAGAGTTTCTATGGTGGTGTCACCATATCAGTGCTTTATGGCCTGGTGTTCCAGTTCTTTAGTGTTGTCAAAGGGGAAAATGGCAACTAGTACAAGAAAACCATTGTTTGACGAGGGAATGTTCTCCTTAGGCTTTGTCTACACTTGTTTTTGGACGTGGTCCTCTCTGTTTGGCAGATCATCTACCATTCTCCTGCCACATGTTAGAAATATCCCTGGACAATGCAAACTGTCGGTCCCTGTGAATGAGGACATGCTGTAGGACTGTGTAAGGTTACTGCGCCTTATAGAACCGACTTCACGTGTTATCTCCAGCTCATCACGAGGATTGGGCAATGCAAGAAAATACATCACTGACAGCGTATTGCAACATTTCAACCTCATTGCAATGCACTTACATAATGATATATAGCAGCCCTGTTACACATATTAAAGGGATATGAGACTTGATGACTTAATGGGTTTTTGTTCCAGCGGTGACTTTTTTTTTTTTGCTGTGTCTTTAAAGGCCACACATAGACCTCAGAATGCAGACTGGGTGTCATGTGTAGAAGTCTGAGGTTGTTGACGTCAACAGCTCATTGTAATAGAGAGTAGCAATACCATGCACAGCCTGGGAAGAGGTGTGGCGCTGTTTTTGTAAGAAAGTAGTTCAAGGGGTTGTTTCATGAAGGATATTCTACATTTTTAAACCTAGCACCTGGATCTGAATATAGCTGAGTTATTCTATAAAATCTATCTGTATAGCGCCACCTGCTGTATGTTATGTTCCTTATTTTTTTGTCCATCTCACTGAGATGGTCGCATGTGCTCAGTTGAAATCTTTAACTACTACCAGCCATATGTTCTGTTAGAAACTGTGGGAGTTACAGGGAGAGAACTGCAGCAGAAAGGATACGCCCCCTGAGCTGCCAGGCTGAAGATAATCTAGCGGAGCAATTGCAGCAGTGAATTAGGAGATTTCTGGATCCATGTGAGGTACAGGGCTGGTTCTAGCTTTGTTAGAAAGAGATTATCATGCACTATGTGATGTTTGATTTTCACGTTTTACATCAATCATGGTATAACCCGTTATCTCTATATTGCATAGAAATTTCCATGATCATCAGGAGACAGGTCTTCAGGGTGTGAACTGTTCTTGCATTCAGCTAAGATTAACTTCTCCATTGCTTTGCTTACTTAGCCATGTAATAAGATGTACAGAGCACACAAAGCATCCAGGGAGCGAAATGCTGCCAATGACACCGACAGGAGGACTTATGTCTCTTTCTTTAAAGGGAACTGGTCACCATGAAAACAAGCTGTAATCTGCCAGCAGTACAGTTGCACCGGTATCGAATTATCGATACCCAATCAATACCTTTTTACCCGGATCAATTCAATACCGGGATTTGCCTGCTACCGATACTAGACTGCACAACCCAGTATTAGAGAACATGGTGCGCTCTGCTCTCAGCGTGCTCCATGTTCTCCTCAGCGGCACAGTGGAGAAGGATGCAGTACCTCCCTCCCCCCTGTAATGCTGCGGCCGCTGCAACCAATGAGAGGAGACAGGGGGGGGAGGGGAGGGGCTGTGGCCACTGCCACCAATGAGAAGTGAGTGGGGAGGAGGAGGGGCTGTGGCCACTGCGCCACCAATGAATATAACTAACCCATTAATTCAAATACAGAAGGCAGGTGCTGGCGGCAGAATCACCTAGCCGGCACCCGTCCTCTGTGACAGGGAGCTGCGATCTGTGGTAGTTAACCGCTCAGGTGCCGCTAGGTGATTTTGCCGCCGACACCTGCCGTCTGAATTTCTATTAAAAGATCGGTTATCTTCATTGGTGGCACATTGCGCCCTTCCCCCCATCCCCAGTATTAAAAACATTGGTGACATGGTGTACCCCCCAATCCCAGTATTATAAACATTGGTGGCGCACTGTGCCCTCTCAACCCCCCCAGTATTAAAGTCATTAGTGGCAGTGGCCACTGGGTCCCCTCCCCTCCTCTTCATTGGTGGCAGTGGCAGCTTCCGATCGGAGCCCCAGCAGTGTTATCATGGGGCTCTGATTGGTTACCATGGCAGCCAGGATGCTACTGAAGCCCTGGCTGCCATGGTAAGCTCCCTGCTGCCGTGTGCACAAAGCACAGGGCAGCAGGGAGAGTGTAAAGTCCTATCCACCCTAATAGAGGTCTATTAGGGTGAATAGGACAAGGGTTCTAGCTCCTAAGGGGGTAGATAGTTATTACAGTAAATAAAGTAAAAAAAAAAAAGTTTAAAAAACAAACACCAAAATATTACGTTTAAATCCCCCCTTTCCCAATTTTACATATAAAATATATTAACAATAAATAAATAAAGATAATAAAAATTTTGGTATTATGACATTCAGTAAAATTTGGAATTTATATATTTAAATCCCTGCTGATTCTGTGATTCGACGTCCAGGAGGCGGTCCTATCAGCGATTGACAGCTATCTCTGTATTTACAGTCATAGAGAGAAGGCTGTCAATCACTGATAGGACCGCTTTCATGAATTCAAAGCTCAGAATGAGCAGGACTTTAATTGTATAAAATAGAAGTGTCACTTATATATTTAAATTCCTGCTGATTCTGGGCTTAGAAGTCCATGAGGCAGTCCTATCAATAATTGACAGCTACCTCAGTAGTCAGAGTCATAGAGGGAAGGCTGGCAATCACTGATAGGACCGTTTCCTGGACTTCTAAGCCCAGAAGGAGCAGGACTTTAATTGTATAAGATAAAGGTTTTACTGAATCTTTTCTCATAACCCTATATATCAATCTACAACAGGCTGCCTGCAGCTCATACACCATATTCAACTCGACAGGTTCCCTTTAATAAGTTCTTGAGCAATCCAATGTTCCACGGTGCACAGAGCACGTTCTACCGGTTTTGTAAGCCTTACCTTGCACATCCAATGCTTACAGGTATGTGTATTTTTGCAATCATTGTTATTGTTACACTGTGTCAATAAAAATGAAGCATCTTCGAAAACAGTCGAGTCTTCAGTAAAATGTCCTACAATTTTGTGTACTCAGCTCCTCTGCTGACCCAATGAGTATCCATGGTTACAGACTACAAACAATCCCTGTGTAGTCTGATCCTACCGTCATATGTTACTCCATTTGAAGAATTATTTAAAGGGATATTTCAGTTCTTAGATATTAATGGCCTGTCCTCCCTATAAGTCATCAACATAATATATCCAGTGCCCCCACAGATCAGCTGTTTTTAGCAGCCACCTGTAACTAAACAGTGGACAGAGCCGGAAGCTGAAGGCTCCATCCATGGTGTAGTGGCCATGCTCAGGTACTGCAGCTCAGCCCCCATTTGAGGCTGCATGCACCCACAAAACCAGCAGTGCATGCTCCTCCTACTTTATGGAAAAAAGAATGCACCACTAATACTATCTGGGACATTTATGACACATCAATAGGATATGCCATAAATGTCTAACAGATGCAGGTCCAGGTCCAACCAGAACCAACATTACTACATAAATACAGCACCAGAACCAAGGTCATTACATAAATACAGCACCAGAACCAAGCTCATTACATCAATACAGCACCAGAACCAAGCTCATTACATAAATACAGCACCAAAACCAAGGTCATTACATAAATACATCACCAGAACCAAGCTCATTACATAAATACAGCACCAGAACCAACATTGCTATATAAATACAGCACCAGAACCAACATCACTACATACAGTATATACAGCACCAGAACCAACATCACTACATAAATACAGCACCAGAACCAACATTGCTACATAAATACAGCACCAGAACCAATATCACTACATATATACAGCACCAGAACCAAGATCAATACATAAATACAGCACCAGAACCAACATCAATACATAAATACAGCACCAGAACCAAGATCACTACATAAATACAGCACCAGAACCAACATCACTACATATATACAGCACCAGAACCAACATCACTACATAAATACAGCACCAGAACCAACATCGCTACATAAATACAGCACCAGAACCAACATCACTACATAAATACAGCACCAGAACCAACATCACTACATAAATACAGCACCAGAACCAACATCACTACATAAATACAGCACCAGAACCAACATCACTACATAAATACAGCACCAGAACCAACATTACTACATAAATACAGCACCAGAACCAACATCACTACATAAATACAGCACCAGAACCAACATCACTACATAAATACAGCACCAGAACCAACATCACTACATAAATACAGCACCAGAATCAACACCACTACATAAATACAGAACCAGAACCAACATCACTACATAAATACAGCATCAGAACCAACATCACTACATAAATACAGCACCAGAACCAACATCACTACATAAATACAGAACCAGAACCAACATCACTACATAAATACAGCATCAGAACCAACATCACTACATAAATACAGCACCAGAACCAATATCATTACATAAATACAGCACCAGAACCAACATAACTACATAAATACAGCACCAGAACCAACAGCACTATATAAATACAGCATCAGAACCAATATCACTACATAAATACAGCATCAGAACCAACATCACTACATAAATACAGCATCAGAACCAACATCACTACATAAATACAGCACCAGAACCAACATTGCTATATAAATACAGCACCAGAACCAACATAACTACATAAATACAGCACCAGAACCAACATCACTACATAAATACAGCACCAGAACCAACATAACTACATAAATACAGCACCAGAACCAGCATCACTACATAAATACAGCACCAGAACCAACATCACTACATAAATACAGCACCAGAACCAACATCACTACATAAATAAAGCACCAGAACCAAGCTCATTACATAAATACAACACCAGAACCAAGCTCATTACATAAATACAACACCAGAACCAAGCCCAGTACATAAATAAAGCACCAGAACCAAGCTCATTACATAAATACAGCACCAGAACCAACATCACTACATAAATACAGCACCAGAACCAACATCACTACATAAATACAGCACCAGAACCAACATCACTACATAAATACAGCACCAGAACCAAGCTCATTACATAAATACAGCACCAGAACCAACATCACTACATAAATACAGCACCAGAACCAACATCACTACATAAATACAGCACCAGAACCAACATCACTACATAAATACAGCACCAGAACCAAGTTCTCTACATAAATACAGCACCAGAACCAACATAACTACATAAATACAGCACCAGAACCAAGCTCATTACATAAATACAGCACCAGAACCAACATCACTACATAAATACAGCACCAGAACCATCATCACTACATAAATACAGCACCAGAACCAACATCACTACATAAATACATCACCAGAACCAATATCACTACATATATACAGCACCAGAACCACCATCACTACATAAATACAGCACCAGAACCAACATCACTACATAAATACAGCACTAGAACCAACATCACTACATAAATACAGCACCAGAACCAATATCACTACATAAATACAGCACCAGAACCAACATCGCTACATAAATACAGCACCAGAACCAACATCACTACATAAATACAACACCAGAACCAACATCACTACATAAATTCAGCACCAGAACCAACATCACTACATAAATACAACACTAGAACCAATATCACTGCATAAATACAGCACCAGAACCAACATCGCTACATAAATACAGCACCAGAACCAACATCACTACATAAATACAACACCAGAACCAACATCACTACATAAATTCAGCACCAGAACCAACATCACTACATAAATTCAGCACCAGAACCAACATCACTACATAAATACAACACCAGAACCGACATAACTACATAAATACAGCACCAGAACCAAGCTCATTACATAAATACAGCACCAGAACCAACATCACTACATAAATACAGCACCAGAACCAACATCACTACATAAATACAGCACCAGAACCAACATCACTACATAAATACAGCACCAGAACCAACATAACTACATAAATACAGCACCAGAACCAACATCACTACATAAATACAGCACCAGAACCAACATCACTACATAAATACAGCACCAGAACCAACATCACTACATATATACAGCACCAGAACCAACATCACTACATAAATACAGCACCAGAACCAACATCACTACATAAATACAGCACCAGAACCAAGATCACTACATAAATACAGCACCAGAACCAACATCACTACATAAATACAGCACCAGAACCAACATCACTACATAAATACAGCACCAGAACCAAGATCACTACATAAATACAGCACCAGAACCAATATCACTACATAAATACAGCACCAGAACCAACATCACTACATAAATACAGCACCAGAACCAACATCACTACATAAATACAGCACCAGAACCAAGCTCATTACATAAATACAGCACCAGAACCAACATCACTACATAAATACAGCACCAGAACCAACATCACTACATAAATACAGCACCAGAACCAACATCACTACATAAATACAGCACCAGAACCAACATCACTACATAAATACAGCACCAGAACCAACATCACTACATAAATACAGCACCAGAACCAAGATCACTACATAAATACAGCACCAGAACCAATATCATTACATAAATACAGCACCAGAACCAACATCACTACATAAATACAGCACCAGAACCAATATCATTACATAAATACAGCACCAGAACCAAGATCATTACATAAATACAGCACCAGAACCAAGCTCATTACATAAATACAGCACCAGAACCAACATCACTACATAAATACAACACCAGAACCAAGCCCAGTACGTAAATACAGCACCAGAACCAACATCACTACATAAATACAGCACCAGAACCAACATCACTACATAAATACAGCACCAGAACCAACATCACTACATAAATACAACACCAGAACCAAGCCCAGTACATAAATACAGCACCAGAACCAATATCACTGCATAAATACAGCACCAGAACCAACATAACTACATAAATACAGCACCAGAACCAAGCTCATTACATAAATACAGCACCAGAACCAACATCACTACATAAATACAACACTAGAACCAACATCACTACATAAATACAGCACCAGAACCAACATCACTACATAAATACAGCACCAGAACCAACATAACTACATAAATACAGCACCAGAACCAACATCACTACATAAATACAGCACCAGAACCAACATCACTACATAAATACAGCACCAGAACCAACATCACTACATATATACAGCACCAGAACCAACATCACTACATAAATACAGCACCAGAACCAACATCACTACATAAATACAGCACCAGAACCAAGATCACTACATAAATACAGCACCAGAACCAATATCACTACATAAATACAGCACCAGAACCAATATCACTACATAAATACAGCACCAGAACCAACATCACTACATAAATACAGCACCAGAACCAAGCTCATTACATATATACAGCACCAGAACCAAGCTCATTACATAAGTACAGCACCAGAACCAACATCACTACATAAATACAGCACCAGAACCAACATCACTACATAAATACATCACCAGAACCAACATCACTACATATATACAGCACCAGAACCACCATCACTACATAAATACAGCACCAGAACCAACATCACTACATAAATACAGCACTAGAACCAACATCACTACATAAATACAGCACCAGAACCAATATCACTACATAAATACAGCACCAGAACCAACATCGCTACATAAATACAGCACCAGAACCAACATCACTACATAAATACAACACCAGAACCAACATCACTACATAAATTCAGCACCAGAACCAACATCACTACATAAATACAACACTAGAACCAATATCACTGCATAAATACAGCACCAGAACCAACATAACTACATAAATACAGCACCAGAACCAAGCTCATTACATAAATACAGCACCAGAACCAACATCACTACATAAATACAACACTAGAACCAACATCACTACATAAATACAGCACCAGAACCAACATCACTACATAAATACAGCACCAGAACCAAGATCACTACATAAATACAGCACCAGAACCAATATCACTACATAAATACAGCACCAGAACCAACATAACTACATAAATACAGCACCAGAACCAACATCACTACATAAATACAGCACCAGAACCAACATCGCTACATAAATACAGCACCAGAACCAAGCTCATTACATAAATACAGCACCAGAACCAAGCTCATTACATAAATACAGCACCAGAACCATCATCACTACATAAATACAGCACCAGAACCAACATCACTACATAAATACAGCACCAGAACCAATATCATTACATAAATACAGCACCAGAACCAACATCGCTACATAAATACAGCACCAGAACCAAGCTCATTACATAAATACAGCACCAGAACCAAGCTCATTACATAAATACAGCACCAGAACCATCATCACTACATAAATACAGCACCAGAACCAACATCACTACATAAATACAGCACCAGAACCAATATCATTACATAAATACAGCACCAGAACCAACATCACTACATAAATACAGCACCAGAACCAACATCACTACATAAATACAGCACCAGAACCAAGATCACTACATAAATACAGCACCAGAACCAAGATCACTACATAAATACAGCACCAGAACCAACATAACTACATAAATACAGCACCAGAACCAACATCACTACATAAATACAGCACCAGAACCAAGCTCATTACATAAATACAGCACCAGAACCAAGCTCATTACATAAATACAGCACCAGAACCAATATCATTACATAAATACAGCACCAGAACCAACATCACTACATAAATACAGCACCAGAACCAACATCACTACATAAATACAGCACCAGAACCAAGCTCATTACTAGAGATGAGCGAATCGAATCTCACGAAGTGGAATTCAATCCGAATTTCAGGATTAATTTGTTTCGCCTAGAAGCCAAATTTCCTTGTGCTTCGTGTCAGTGAATTGATTTAACCTGAAATAGTTAAAAAAAAAAAAACAACATACTTACGTCCTCCATTTGATTTCGACGGGTCGCCAGCCGCCATCTTGATTAAAGATCTCGGCCGAAATCTCGTGCGTAGAGACGTCACAACGCCGGACGGCGTGATGATGTAATCTTGCGCTGCGCGAGATTTCGGGCCAGCTCTCCAAGCAAGATGGTGGCGGCCGGCCCCTCTTGAGCAAATGGAGGAGGTAAGTATGATTTTTTTTTTTTTATGTTAATTTTACACTTTTTGGGCACTCAGATGCTGCGATCATGTATGAACGCGGCAACTGAGGGGTACAATGACGGGGGCGGTGCTATCGCAGCTCTCTGTCATTGCTACCACTACTACAATAAAAATGCGGTTTGTGGTGAAGTAATTCGTCACAAAGTGAATTTTTGGTAAAATTCGGCGAATCAGCCGAATTGAACTTTTCAGAAGTTCGCTCATCCTTACTCATTACATACCTACAACATCAGACCTACTATCACTACATAAATACAGCACCAGAACCAATCTCATTACATAAATACAGCACCAGAACCAATCTCATTACATAAATACAGCACCAGAACAAAATACAGTGCATAAATACAGCCCAGCATGGTACAGTGGGATACTACTACAGCTCCCACTATGCCCTGAACAAGTGTAAAGGCATGCTGAAAGTTGTTGTTTCACAAAAGAAAATGCTACAACCCATCATTACACTGTAGCCCATACAAGTGACTACAGCACTCATCATACACATTCAGTGGAAAAATAATCATTTGCATTTAGTCACTTACAGGTGATGTAAGAGTTCTTCTCTTTCCTTTTCTTTCCATTCGATTCAGACCACCATGATGACTTCTCCTTGTTCAATAATTTTTATTGACATTTTTGTGAGTATATATAAACATATATGAAATATAATAGAAACAGGACAGAATATAAATTTGACAGATATTACACATAATATTGTCATATTATAGAAAGTTTCCTATTTAGGATGAGCTGTAGTCATGATACTAGGAGCATTTTGCGGACCACAGCTTTTCCAAACATTTTGATTGTAAATATATTAATTACATGTATTGGTATCTGTCTTGGACAATAATTTGACAGAGATGTAGTCTATGAAAAAGGGTTGTACATCGTCTGTCTATGTATTAATAAGTAAGGGCTCTTTCACATCACCGTTAGGGATTCCGTTCAGGAAAGAAACGGAATCCCTAGGACGGAAATAAAAACGGACGCCTTTAAGAGGCATTCCGTTTTGATCCGTCATAATAGAAGCCTATGGGAAAGCATAACGGATCCGTCTGGTTTCCGTTATGCTGGACGGAAAACAAAGTCCTGTTGACAGGACTTTGTTTTCCATCCAGCATAACGGAAACCAGGAGAGAGAACCATCTGACACCCCTTTCAGGAGTGAGGAGCGAGGCACCTTATGTACCCTCTAAGGCCAGCCCTAGCTAGAGCACCAGCAGAATAGAACCCAACTTGGAGATGACTTTGAAGACAACCACTTGTCACTATTAAACCCTAGGGGACGTTTATTTGACCGATCATCGACTTGTCTAAACAATTCACCGATTTTTTACGAGAGCAGAAATTTCTCAACTGCACATTTCTCAAATAGGATGTGCTGCCGGCATAATATAAAGTGTATGGGGGACGAATGATCGTAGTAATGATCATTCCTCCCCATACAATTTCGAACGCCCCATGTAACGGTTGTTTGTTCAGTATAAATGTAGGTTGAACCCCGGAATCATCTCCTCTGTTGGACCTCAAGAACCTTGCGTGCTGTGCCGTAAACCTCTTCTATAAAGCATCTTACAAGCGCTGACTTTGCACGTAGACAAAATTTAGAGAGTTCACGGAGCTGTAAATGCCTCAGAATTACGGGACACGTGTAGAACATATCGCTGACACAGGGGATCTGTACATACCATGTCACTGAGCACATACAGTCATCCTGTTTTATGGTTATCTCGAATGTGTGATGTGACATTCTATTTAACAAAGGCAATTTTAATAGGTCTGTAAAAAACTAAAAACACACTATTTTTGAATAAAAAAGTGTATATGCTATAACAGCAGCGACAAAGGAGATTAGCAACCACATCAGGTCAGGATTTTTCTTTGCTTGCCTGAAAAGGGGTGTGGCCTATTGGAAATGGGGCGTGGCTTGCTGTGTTCAACAACGTGCACCAAAAAAGTGCCAAAATTTTGCACACGATTCTAGCGCAAAGTACGAAGACTAAAAAGTAGTGTAAACTTCGACCTGACAGTCTAAAACTAACTTCACATGGAGTTTTTTTTAGTGTAGATTTTGGCATGGGTTCGGTACCTAAAATCCACACAAAAGAAAAACTAGTGCAATCCAACTGCACAGTAATTTATTTTATGCACTTATATAGCACTTTACAGACATTAGTATCAAGCCGTCTCCAATGGAGCTCACAATCTAAGGTCCCTACCAGTATGTCTTTGGAGTGTGGGAGGAAACCCATGCAAACACAGGGAGAACATGCAAACTCCATGCAGATGTTGTCCTTGATCAGATTTGAACCTATCAGAAGGCACCAGTGCTAACCACTGACCCACCATGCTGCCCATGGCAATATGTTCATTCTTGGTGCAGATTCTGCTCTGAATCTACATCCAAAGCTCCCATTGAAATGGGTAGGATGAAAAATCCAGTCAAAAACTGGGAGGAATTTTGAAGTGGATTTCAACTTTCATTTCTTTAGTGCAAAAAAAAAAAAAAAGTGTGAGCAAATTTATAAGATATTTTGTGCCATTTTTAGTGTGCTTTGTGCCATTTACTAAAGTCCAGACGGAGGAGTTACATTTTTGCCAGATTTTACCAGATTTTTTTTTTTTATCATTCTGATTTATTTTTTAAAAAGTCACAAAAATGTTGCAAGTGTGGTCCAGTCCCCTGGTGGAGCGCAAACTGATGGAACCTTTGTAATAAATAAGACTGAGCTTTAGACACGGAAATCGCCAGGTAATTCATGTGATATATTTAATAAATGGCGTGTCAAATTTTATAAATTTGTTGCAAAAAATTACAGCTTCGAACCAAACACTCAAAAAAGTGGAAAAAGTCACGTTTGTACATTATCTCCTTTGTCTTGAAGATCTTTACCGGTCTTCTAGAGAGTCTTATGATGCACCCATACTAAGAATTATTTATGAAATTTCAGCTACACATCTGAGTGCATTTTGCTGGAAAAGATGTATTTTTTCCTGCTTTAGTTTGTGAAAAAAGTTGGTTGCGGCCGGTTTAAACAAATATTCTCCACTTTGAACTGAATGTGCCGCAAGCTAGTCTATACCAGGAGACCGGGATCTTGTGACCTGAATTTTTTCCATATGGTAGAGGATGCGGGCCATGGCATGTGCACAAGAAGTATGCTGAAAAATGTAAAGGCCCAGGAACCTGATTTTTGAAAGATTGCATTTCTGCGGCTTATGAGAAACCCATCCAACAGACGAGAACATGTTAAATGCAATAGAACAATGAATGTACGTGTCCTTTATAATCCTAAATAAGGTGAATTATTGTAAGTTTTATCTCAGCACTCTCATCACTTTACTCTTTTATCTGCGAAGTACACTATGCATGGGCATACATAGAGTGTATGGAACCAAACGCATACCTCCCAACCATTCCGGATCCAGTGGGACAGTTCCGGAATTCAGCGGCTGTCCCGGTACGTGGGGGGTATGTCCCAGTTTCTGGCAGCTGTCTCTGCCTCCATAGGAAGCAGAGACAGTTGCCATAATGAAGCAGAGAGCCGTCGCCGGCATCGGCTCCCTGCTTCATTATTCCTGCTGGCTCTCCACACCTCTGGTCTGTGCAGAGGGCGGGGTAGGCAGTCAACCTTGGCTCCACCCCCTCCACAGACTAGAGCAGCCGTTGACCTGCTGGTGCTGCTAGTAACAAGGTACGTATATTGTGTTTATTTTTTTACTTTCTGTGAGTGGCACAATGTGGGCATATTACTGGGGGCATAATGTGGGTATATTACAGGGGGGCACAATGTGGGCATATTACTGGGGGCATAATGTGGGTATATTACAGGGGGCACAGTGGGGATATTACTGGGGGGCACAATGTGGGCATATTATTGGGGCGCACAATGTGGGCATATTACTGAGGGCACAGCAATGTGGGCATATTACTGGGGGGGCGCAATGTGGACATATTACTGGGGGCACAAAGTGGGCATAATACTGGGGGCACAATGTGGGCATAATACTGGGGGCACAATGTGGGCATATTACTGAGGGCACAGCTGGGCATATTACTGGGGGCACATAACAGGGCATATTACTGGGAGCACAGCTGGGCATATTAATGGGGGCACAGCTGGGCGTATTAATGGGGGCTTAGAACTGGGGAATAATTACCATGTGGGGCAGTAAGGGGGTTGGGTGGGATTAGGTGTATAGTTATGTTTTGGGTGGAGGTACCGCTCCCTTCACTCCATGTAGGCTGAGGCCTGTCTTCTGCCTGCACCTCTCCTCTCTGCCCATAGTGCATATGTTTTTCCTCTGGCTGTTAAAGGGCCAGCGCACACCTTAATCGTCCCCAACACATGGTTGTCTGTCCCATGCTATTTAAGGCACTTTTCCCTGTGGAAAGGTCCCTGAGTAATAGTGTATTTAGCTTGTTAGTTCCCTACAAAGGTGCATTGTATATATTCTGATCTTTCGTGCCTGACCTCTGCCTGATTACCGGATTTGACCCTTTTCTGTGTTGTGACCTTTGGCCAGTTAATTGGATTGAACAAACTCTGGCCGTCCTTACCTCAGTTTGTCCCTGGCTATGGTTTTTGCCTAACCCCCCTGGGTCAGCAGTCACATGAACAGAGACTACTCCATGAGGTAGCAGACTGGTAGAAGGGGGTTAAAGGGTGAAGACCAAGGTGATTACTTAGAGAATGCTCTTAGGAGTAGCCCCAAGTCAAATCTGCTCAAGTGATAAAGCGGATCCACATCCGCTTCGATAGCAATATATCAAATGATGAGACTTGGCTGCTACTAATCTAGGGTGACATAAGGTAAACCAGCTTGGGAGAAGACTGCAAACTCCCCCTAGTGGCTGCTTTTCAGATAGCAGGGGCGGTTATTTCAATGTTACCCGCAGAAGTATATACCACTGATACAGTTCACGCTTATCAATAATCTATATTATAATAATCTAAAACATATCAGAAAAGCTTGATAGATATCCTGACAAAAATGGGATGACTGATCGGATCTGGAGCAGATTTTTACGGCGTTATGTTAGCGGGGCAAATTGTCTATTGCTGCAATTTTAATTGTCTATTGCTGCAAATTCAAAGAAAAAAGTCTCTTTATCTACACCACAGAGCTGTACCAGGTAAAGTGTAGACAATGGCTCCTGTCAGGCAGAGGGATATACTGGGCAGCAAGTGAACAGATGTAAGAAGCTTGGTTAGAACTGATCAAACATGGACCAAGGAAGGGACATGAGACAGGGTTGTGAGCACTTATGAAGGCTAGCCCATCTGGTCCGATCCCGCAGAAGCGCTACTGTAGCATAACTTTCTGAAAAAGTGCCTGCTGGCTCTGATAGAAAGGTCAGGACCCACAGGTCATCGCAGCTTGATGTGTATGGGGCTTCATAGTGGTCAGAGTGCCCATGCTGACCTCTCTCCACCACAAAATCACCTACAATAGACACATGAGCATCAGAACTGGATCCCGGAGCAATGGAAGAAGGCGGTGTGGTCTGACGAATCACGTTTTACAGAAGAGATGGCGCCAGGATGCACTATGGGAAGAAGACAAGCCAGTGGAGGCAGTGTGATGCTCTTGTCAGTGTTCTGCTGGGAAACCTGGGGTCCTGGCATCACGTGGATGTGACACATACCACCTATACATTGTACCAGCAACTATCTCCATTCATGGTAGCAGTGCCCCCTAATGGCAGTGGCCTTTTTCAGCCAGATAATGCCCCAGCCACACTGCAAAGTTGATGACTCAGCTCAAAATTCTCCAGATCTTAAAGTTTTTTTTGGCTTCTCCCATCTCAGACATTAACGTAGTAACATAGTTTTATAAGGCTGAAAAAAGACATCTGTCCATCCAGTTCGGCCTTTTATCCTACAAGTTGATCCAGAGGAAGGCAAAAAAACCCTGTGAGGTAGAAGCCAATTTTCCTCACTTTAGGGGAAAAAAAATTCCTTCCCGACTCCAATCAGGCATCAGAATAACTCCCTGGATCAACGACCCCTCTCTAGTAACTATAACCTGTAATATTATTACCCTCCAGAAATACATCCAGGCCCCTCTTGAACTCTTTTAGTGAACTTACCATCACCACCTCCTCAGGCAGAGAGTTCCATAGTCTCACTGCTCTAACCGTAAAGAATCCTCTTCTATGTACAAACCTTCTTTCCTCCAGACGCAGAGGATGTCCCCTCGTCACAGTCACAGTCCTGGGGATAAATAGATGATGGGAGAGATCTCTGTACTGACCTCTGATATATTTATACATAGTTATTACATCTCCCCTCAGTCGTCTTTTTTCTAAAGTGAATAACCCTAATTTTGATAATCTTTCTGGGTACTGTAGTCCACCCATTCCAGTTATTACTTTAGTTGCCCTCCTCTGAACCCTCTCCAGCTCTGCTATGTCTGCCTTGTTCACAGGAGCCCAGAACTGTACACAGTACTCCATGTTTGGTCTGACTAGTGATTTGTAAAGTGGCAGGACTATGTTCTCATCACGGGCATCTATGCCTCTTTTGATGCAACCCATTATCTTATTGGCCTTGGCAGCAGCTGTCTGACACTGGTTTCTGCAGCTTAGTTTGCTGTTCACTAAAATTCCTAGGTCCTTTTCCATGTCAGTGTTACCCAGTGTTTTACCATTTAGTATGTACAGGTGACTTGCATTACGCTGTAACGGCACAGTTTGGCGCACTGTGTAGTGGCTGTATCTGGTTACTGCAGTGCTGCCCCGAATCAACTGAGAACACCTTAATAGGGTTTAAATCAGACCCTACTTTAAGACAGCCTTGCCCGCCACCAGACACCAAGTAGCGCATCGCCTCTTTTCTTTATTCATCTGGTTAATAAGTTGCAACATTTATTATACAGATCAGAGTTTGTGACCTTAGTCTTACTTGGTGATACAGATATTTTTGAATGAGCAGAGCTGTGTCAGCGGCTTCTTCATTATAAAACCGACCGTAAATCTCCATAATGTGCATTTATAGATAAAGAAAAGAGGCGCGGCCTATACCACCTATGAAACAAAGAAAACGGTTTAGTGGGCGAAATGTAGCTGACTATGATTATGTTTAAGACTTTAAAGGGGTAATTTCTGCAGGATCAACCCTACTAAACCAGGCTTACTGATTCATGTCTTCTGAAAATTGGTTGTGTCGTTCCCAAGAAAAAAGACTTTTATTCTTTATGCACATGATGATGACCGACACAGGAAAGAGAAGCTGAGGTTTGGCCCCTCTATGCACTGAACCCCTCATTTAGTAAATCATTAAAGTCTTTTATTTCCTTGTGTTATTAAACAGGCTGTTGGTTACACCGTCTACCACCCGTTTACTCATAGACGTACATGTTGCGGCAATTATGGCATTACTAATGCTGTCTCAGTGTTAGGCCGCATTCACACAACCGTAGTATTGCGGGTCTGCAAAAATGCGGTCCTGCAATACTATGGGTGCCGCCCAGCATGTGTTCTGCAATACTCGGAACACCCGGCTAGGCGCCCCATTGATAATGCCTATACTTGTCCGCTGCTGCCCGCTCTCATAGAAGTGAATGGGGCCGCATCTTTTCTGCAATATTACGGCCGTGTGAATGGGCCATAAAAGAGCCTGAAAGGTGTTGGATACAATACGCTAACCATTTGTTTAAATCTATCTATCTATCTATCTATCTATCTATCTATCTATCTATCTATCTCTCTAATCTCCACATTTGTAGAGCCTTTATAGTGGCATAATGTGCAAGTGTTTGAGCTTGGTCCAGCACGTTTTCTATAATTTACCCCAGACACTTGCAAAAATTATAGCTCAGATCTACATCAGCTCAAAACTGGAGCAGATCTGACATTCTAGTGCACACAGATTCACAGATGCATTAAGGGTCCATTCACACAATGGATTTTGTTGCTGTCAAAATCCGCTGCGTCCTCCGCCAGAAACCCATTCAGTTTCTTCTGCCTGGGATGTTTATTTTCAATGACACACCATGGACCCTCTTGTGACTTAGCTTCATGGAGTGGAGCTAAACCATGAGAGGACACTCGCCTCAGCTTCAAGTGGCATCCATCCGGACACATGTCCCTGCATGGCATGGTCACAGCTTTAAACCTCCAGCTTCCTCATGAATTGTGCCTTCTGCTATGTATTATACAATGTTCATAACCCCATGAACTGTGTCTGCTGCTTATTATATAGTAGGCCATACCCCCATGAACTGTGCTGCTGCTGTGTATTATATAGTGTGCCATACTTCCCATGAACTGTGCCTGCTGCTTACTGTGCCATCGTTATACCCCCCCCCCCCTGAACTGTGCCTGCTGCTGCCGGCTGCTTGTTATATCATGTACAACCCTGCTATCCACAGCCTCCCGGACCGCAGGGTGCTTACTTATTGAGTGCTGTGTAGCTGTCTATCACTGTCTAAATGGCCAGAGCAGATCTTCACATCACAGCCTGGAGTTACACTGGGTTGGGGATGCTGCACTGACTCAGGTCTCTTGTCAGGTCACTTGCTTGCGGGCAGAGCTACCAGGAATGAAGTCCCATGGACCCACTCTGTAGAGTTTCCTGTGCTACCCCCTTTCCTGCATGGTCTGCATCTACTGGGCTCATAGACTTTCTGTTGAGCTTGTTTTCTACAGCAAGAAAAGGGAGTGCTCTATGTGAGTGCTCCTTTGTCAGTCACACTCGGGCCCCAGCGGGGGCAGATTGGCCATAGACCCTACAGGGAAATTTCCCAGCGGGCCAATGCCTAGGAGGGCCACCCAAGCCCTCCTCATGGCCACCAGCCAGGTACATAATGATCTGATCCTCTCCTTCGCACCTGACCAGCAGTGTGAGAGATAGGTTTTCATATATATTGTGTAAAGCCTGTACTACTCATCTTTAACCACTAGATGGCAGCTAATTAGCTATGTCAGTCACGTGAACACTCTCTTTGTTCTAACACATGTTAATTTGCCTGTTTCAAATTAACCAATGAACTTAGTGTTGAAGTTCCTGAACAACACCCTTGTGTCAAAGAACCAATCACTCTGCTTAAGTAACGCCCCTTTTTGTCTATGTCATAACTACTATATAAGTGTCTGTCTCTTTAATAAACGCGCTCTTGCTTGGGGGATGTGAAGTATTTTCCATGAAACCAACTTGTGTGTGGTATCATTGTGAAAGTGGTCTGAGCATATGCATACCTATACTTCTAATGATTTGGCACCACACAAAGAAGAAGAGTATCGCGAGAATGGCGATGACAGCAGCCACAGGTGTCCTCCTGAATTCAACTGTATCTATGTCCTTAACACAGTGATACAGTTGAATACTGTGGAACAGGTGGCAGTATTTTGTGCTGCACTACGGTATTTGGTTCAGCTGGGGCGGTATATTTCTCTGCACCATGGTATTGCTGGCCCTGCCTAATTATTTTGCCTTCTGTCAGTTTGGACCTACCTATAACATGGGGACACTTTTATTTTTTTTTTCCATGGCCACTTTTAGTTCCCAATCTGCCGCTGGGCCAGGTGTCTAACAGCCCCTCTACCACATACTGTAAGAAGACATGCAAAGATATGTCTCTCAGAGAACCATCTCGCTAGCGCCACCTAGTGGAAGTGGCCCCCTCTTAGGCTACATGCACATGACCGTATGTGATTTGCGGTCCGCAAATTGCGGATCCACAACAAAAAAACGGATGACGTTCCGTATGGCATCCGTGTTTCCGTTTTTTTGCGGATCCATTGTAACAATGCCTATCCTTGTCCGCAAAACGGACAAGAATAGGACATGTTCTATTTTTTTTGCGGGGCTACGGAACGGACATACTGATGCGGAAAGCACACTGTGTGCTGTCCGCATTTTTTGCTGACCCATTGATATGAATGGGTCCGCAACCTATCCCCCCAAAAAAACGGAACGGACGCGGAAACAAAATACGTTCGTGTGCATGAGGCCTTAATCAAAGTCTGACTTTCTAACAAGCCTTGGGACATGACAAGGGAAAATAGCCTAGCCAAATATCCATGGAGCATTGCCACTAAGTCTCCATACACAACTGGTCTCTTTAAGGATAGCTACCGTAGTACCCTGCCTAAGCTTAAAGAAGACACCAGTATTATAAATGACATATCGTACTGTAGGTGGGGAGCCCAGTTCCCTGGCACACACATAATGACAATATAATTATGTGTGTTACCTTGTATTATCAGCATATCATTAATTCCCAAATCTTCAGAAATCAATGAATTAACATAAGAGAACCTTTATTGCAGATTTTGGATACTCCTATATTGCCACCTGCTGGTCACAGCATGTAATAACATTAGCTGCACATACCCAATGTTACTACTTTCCGTGGATCCATTTGTGCAGGGATAGTCATACAGCTTTAGAGGGTGCAAGGGTAATATTTGCTTTTTGGCCCCTCTGCCCCATAAGAAGACACTAACATTAAAAATAGTAAGATATTACATTGCCTCTTAGGTTGCGTTTAGAGATGAGCGAGCATGCTCGAGTGCCATTTTCGCGTATTTGCGTACGCATTTTAAAATTCGTATGCTATTCATACGCATATTTTAATCTATACGCAAATGCGTACGAATAGCGTACAAATAGTGTACAAATTGAATTTGTTCAATTCAATTCAAGTTCAACTTGCGTTATACCATGGTTTTCTGAGAAGGCTCTCTATTCCACCAGGGATCTGAAAACAGTGACAGCCCCTTGCAACCCTGAAATTATTAAAGGAATCCTGTCACCTGGTTCGGTTCCGGTAAACCACCAGCTGGGGTTCAGGGTTCCAAACCTGCCCATAGCAAACCCATCCTTCCCTGCAAAAGACATTCAAACTTACCAGGAAAAGAGTCCAGGACTCTTCTCAAGCTAAACATGTTTACTGAGTCGATGAAGCGGAAGATGGTAGATGTCACCACACTGCACATGTGTCTAATGTGCAGCTCATTTGTAGCAAGGTGAGGTCTAACTTCCTCGGCTTCATCGGTCCAATGCGTGTGCACCCAGTGTCGCTGGGGAAAGAGTCCTCATTTACCATTTTTCACTGTGATGGATCGGTATGCTATGGGCAGGTTTGGGACCCTAAACCCCTGTTGCCTAATGGGATACTGGTTGTATAATGACCCTAAACCAGGTGTCAGGTTCCCTTTAATTATTGAGGTTGTCGAGTTCACCACAACTGCATCAGCACCTGTAATTATCATATTGGTAGGATGCCAAGTAAATGAAAAGTTTCCACACTAAACCTCATCTTGGCTTTTATCACTGAACCCGTTAACCTTGGCGATGAATAAATGTTGACTTTGTAACCAAAACGGTGATTGGCACAAAAGGTGATTGCTGCCGTAAAATTTATCTGTGAATATTTGCAGGTGATATCTTAGTGATAAGAAATCTCAGATTTACCCAATATTTTATGATAATTAAAGAAGTGTGCTTCAGCAAATGTTTTATTCATTACAGCAGTGGTACAGTATGGAAACTGATGCTGGAAAATACTTTTATTGAACACTCATTACAGCAGATTTATCATAACCCTTCGGCATATGTCTGAAAAATGATACCATCAAAAAGCAGACATTTGCTAAATGTTAATTATTATCATTAACCAGGGCAGTTTCTAGGGAATTTTACCAACAGGGCGAACATTAAGGCTAGGGCTACACGGCGACAGTTGTCGCGCGACACCCGTCGCAGCCAGGATCCCTGAGTAGCGGGGATCCCATAGAGATGAATGGGATCGCCGCGGCAGTCGCAAGAAATCCAACACGGTTGGATTTTATGCGACTGCCGTGGCAATCCCATTCATCTCTATGGGATCCCCGCTACTCAGGGATCCTGGCTGCGACGGGTGTCGCGCGACAACTGTCGCCGTGTAGCCCTAGCCTAAAAAAGCGCCCCCCCCCCAAATCAAATAACACTGACTTAAACAATGTTGCATAGCATGCCCAGCCCCCCGCCACCCTGCACACTATGCTACAGGGGTATAACTACCAGCAGGGCCGATTCTAGCTTTTCTGCTGCCTGAGGCGAAAAATGAAATGATATTTTCTCTTTTCTGTTCACCTGCTCACCGCAGTATTTGCAGTGGTGATCAGGTAAACAGAGCAGAGAAGTTAGCACTCATACAGGGACATACAGCTCCACATATGTACCTCTTACATCCAGTGACGTCTTCTCTGATGTAGATGTTCTCTTTCCTCATCTTCTCCTGTCAGACCAGACCGCCATGATGATTTCTTTCAGCTATCTCTTCTCTCTGCAGAGTTTGACAAACAGACATTTTAGTTTCCTACTTTTCCATCCTCCTCCTCACTTTCTGAACATTCCATTTTGCCACCTCTAATACTGTGCCTGCTGTGCCCCCCAAAACTATACTGTAGGAACAGTCCCCATAAAAATACTGGTACCACACAGATAGTGTGCCAGTACAAAAAATACCCCCTTACCTTTCACATCAGACCCATATCACACCTCAGATGAGACCCCCATCTCAGACCAGACCTTCATTAGACGTCTGTCAGACCCCATATCAGACCTCAGATCAGACCCCTATTAGACCTTCATGTCAGAACCCCCACCATCTCAGACCAACCCCCCCATGTATAAAACCTCAGACCAGACCCCCATCAGACCTCTGACCCCCATATCAGACCTCAGACCAGACCTCCAGACCCCAATATCAAATCCCCATTAGACCTACAGGCCCCCATTAGACTTACTGACCCCCATATCAGACCTACAGACCCCCCACTGGACCTCAGACCACCATATCAGACCTTTAGACCCCCAATCGGACCTTCAGACCCCCATATCAGGCTTTAGACCCTCAATCAGACCTCAGACCCCCCATATAAGACCTCAGACCCCCCATATCAGAACTCCAGATGTCCCATATCAGGCCGCAGACCCACAATCAGACCCCCAGGTCCCCCTTATCAGACCTCAGACCCCTCTTATCAGACCTCAGACCCCCCTTATCAGCCCTCAGACCCCCTTATCAGCTTTTCAGACCCCCCTTATGAGACCTCAGACCCCCCTTATCAGCCATTCAGACCTCCCCTTATCAGACTTCAGATCAGCCCTTCAGACCCCCCTTATCAGCCCTTCAGACCTCCTTATCAGACCTCAGATCAGCCCTTCAGACCCCCTTTATCAGACTTCAGACCCCCTTTATCAGACCTCAGACCCCCTTTATCAGCCCTTCAGATCCCCTTTATCAGACCTCAGACCCCCTTTATCAGCCCTTCAGACCCCCTTTATCAGCCTTTCAGATCCCCCTTATCAGACCTCAGATCAGCCCATCAGACCCCCTTATCAGCCCTTCAGACCCCCTTATCAGCCATTCAGACCCCCTTATCAGACCTCAGATCAGCCCATCAGACCCCCTTATCAGCCCTTCAGACCCCCAATCAGCCTTTCAGACGCCCTTATTAGCCATTCACACCCCCTTATCAGACCTCAGATCAGACTTAAAAAAAAAAATAAATTAACTTACCTCTCCTGCTCAGCCGCTCCTCTCCTCTTCCGGCGCTCTCTAGTTCTCCTCTCTTCTCAGGGCCCGCGCTGCAGTTACCTGACCTCCTGCAGCGTCAGGTCAGAGTGCGCTCTGTACGTCCTGATGCTGCAGGCAGCCAGGACACAGCAGCAAAGGACCTGTGAGCCGGAGGAGGGGTAAGTATAGCGCTTTGTCCCCCCCCTTCCTCCTGCATATGCGCGCGTCTCAAGGAAGAAGAGGGGGGCGCCGTGGTATATTCCGAATATACCACGGCGCCCCCCTCCTCTTCCTTGAAACGCGCGCCCCGTGCGATTGTAGAAACAGCACTGCCGGTAACTACGGTGTGAGGAATGACGATGTCTTAAAACAGAGAAGTTCACATTTTGAAAATTGCTATTTTTTTTAGAAAAAAATCTTTTTAAAATTTCAGATTTAAAAAACAATCAAACAAACAAACAAAATATATCAACCAAAATGACCACTAGCATAAAGTACAATGTGCCATAAAAAATCATTTCAGAGTTACGTGGATATGTAAAAGAATTCCAAACATATTATCACCTAAAATGACACGTCAAATTTGAAAAAATGGGGATGCATCAAAATTGGCTGCATTAAGGGGTTAAAATCATGGCATAGGGTTTGGTTTGGTGACCATGAGGTAAAAGCATTTGTTGTATAAGCTGTTATAATGTTGCTAGATATACTGTATTATCGATTGTGATGTTTTGTAGCAAACGTGCATCTTTGAAGAAAAGTCAAATTTCAGCAAATAAAATTATGGAGGACAATTCTCACCCATCTCAGTCTTTTTGAATTAGTACTATTAGGGAAATGGCATCAAAAGCAAAGAGGATCGACCACTGGGACCTTCACAGATCACAAAAACAGGAATGTCCTGCCATGCAAACAGAGCATGTGCACTGTACAGTGGCAGTTCCACAGACATGAATGGAGCAGCAGTATGCACAGGGGACACAGGACCACCATTCAGGGGCGGATTGGATATAAACCTTACAAGGAAACTTCCCAGGGGGTCACCCAAACCCTTCTTTCTGCCGGATACATAATAAGGTATCAGGGGTAATTAAAGAGGACCTCTCACCTCCCCTGACATGCCTGGTTTAATAGCTACATGCATTCCCCATGTAATAACAATTCTGGAACATCTATTATTATGTCTCTATGTTGTGCCATTCCTTTATTATTTCTACTAGAAGTTATGAATGAATTGCTAGCAGTCTGCAGTAAGGGTACAGAGGGGAGGTAACCAGTTGGGGGCGTGTACCTGCACGGTCTGAAAATGGCAGCACTGATTGGATAGAGTGAGACTGTGCAGGTACACACCCCCAACTGGTTACCTCCCCTCTATACCCTTACTGCAGACTGCTAGTAATTCATTCATAACTTCTAGTAGGAATAATAAAGGAATGGCACAACATAGAGACATAAGAATAGATGTTCCAGAATTGTTATTACATGGGGGATGCATATAGCTATTAAAACAGGCATGTCAGGAGAGGTGAAAGGTCCTCTATAAGCTGTGAGAATCAGGTACTTATGTACCTGGCCAGCGATTACACATGACCTCCTGAATTCACCTATGGCCATATCTCACATCCTAAGCCCCCTGCTCCATATCCTAATCAGAGAGGCTTGGACAGAAAACGGTATCTATTGACGGCCACCACAGAGAGACAGCTTTTGAGGCAATATATTGTGCTGCACTGTGTTATTTTCTGCTATGGTATTGCTGACCCCGCCTATTTGTGTTGCCCCACCTTCTTTCAATTTGTACCCGCCTACAACATGGAGCTACGTTTAGTTTTCTTTTTCCAGGGCCACTTTAAGTTCCCAGTCCACCCCTGCCCCCATTCCGATAGTTGGTGGGGATTCCAGTGGTCAGACTGCTACAGATCATAAATTAATCTCCTACCTTTTGGATAGCGGGCTCATTTAACTTTTGGGACAACCCTTTAAAAGCCCTTATTTTGGGCCTTGAGGACTTAGCTAATTTATTATTTTTTTATTTCAGCACGTTTTTAGACCTACTACTTATGATAATTTTCAGCAATCTACAGTGGCTGTATAAGGGCTTGTTTATTTGTGAAATGAGTTGCACAATTGTTTGTCACTCTTTAGGTACTGAAAAATGTTTATTAATTTTTTTTGGGAGAGAATGAGGAAAAGCACAAGTTTATGCATTTTGAATTTTGTTTTATTGCATTTGCTGAACCATAAAGTTGACTTGTTAACTGTATTCTCTGGGTTTACATTGTTTTTTTATGTTTTACTACTTTTGAACAATAAAACAGATTGTTTATATGTTTTTGCACTTTATGTCAACAAATACTGTATTGAGGACTTTCTGTGCTATTGTTTCCTCAGATACTGGACACATGCATCACATTCATATACCGGACACATGCTGCACACATATACTGGACACATGCAGCACACATATACTGGACACATGCTGCACACATATACTGGACACATGCTGCACACATATACTGGACACATGCTGCACACATATACTGGACACATGCTGCACAATCATATACTGGACACATACTGCACACATATACTGGACACATGCTGCACACATATACTGGACACATGCAGCACTCTCATATACTGGACACATGCTGCACACTCATATACTGGACACATACAGCACACTCATATACTGGACACATACTGCACACTCATATACTGGACACATGCTGCACACATATACTGGACACATGCAGCACTCTCATATACTGGACACATGCTGCACACTCATATACTGGACACATACAGCACACTCATATACTGGACACATGCAGCACACTCATATACTGGACACATGCTGAACACTCATATACTGGACACATGCAGCACACTCATGTACTGGACACATGCTGCACACTCATACTGACCATGCTGACACTCATGTACTGGACACATGCTGCACACTCATGTACTGGACACATGCTGCACACTCATGTACTGGACACATGCAGCACACTCATGTACTGGACACATGCTGCACACTCATGTACTGGACACATGCTGCACACTCATGTACTGGACACATGCTGCACACTCATGTACTGCACATGCTGCACACTCATGTACTGGGACACATGCTTGCACACTCATATACTGGACATCATGCCAGCTACACTCATTATACTGCGGATCACATGCTAGCACACTCATGTTACTGGACACATGCATGCACACTCATGTACTGGACAATGGCTGCACACTCATGTACTGGACACATGCTGGCCACACTCATATAATTGGACACATGCTGCACACTCAGTATACTGGACACATGCTGCCACACTCATGTACTGGACACATGCCTGCCACACGTCATGTACTGGACAATGCTGCACACTCATATATTGGACACATGCTGCACACATATACGGGACACGATGCTGCACAGCTCATGTACTGGGACACACTGGACATGCTGCACACTCATGTACTGGACACATGCTGCACATGTACTGGACACATGCTACTGGACACATGCTGACACACTCACATATACTGGACACACATGTACTGGACACATGCTGCACTCATATACTGGTACTGGACACATGCTGCACACTCATGTACATGGACACATGCTGCACACATATACTGAACACATGACACATGCTGCACACTCATGTACTGGACACATGCTGCACACTCATGTACTGGACACATGCTGCATACTCATGTACTGGACACACATGCTGCACACTCATATACTGGACACATGCTGCACACTCATATACTGGACACATGCTGCACACTCATATACTGGACACATGCTGCACACTCATATACTGGACATGCTGCACACACTCATGTACTGGACACATTGCTGCACACATACTGGACACATGCAGCACACCATGTACTGGAACATGCGCACACTACATGTACTGGAACACATGCTGCACACTCACTAGCTGGACACTGGCACTCATGCTGCACACTCACAATGTACTGGACACATGCATGCCACATCATATACTGGACACATGCTGCATACTCATGTACTGGACACAATGCTGCACACTCATATACTGGACACATGGGCACACTCATGTACTGGGGCACATGCTGAACACTACATGTACTGGACACATGCCGCACACTCACATACTGGACTATGCTCACACTCACAACATGGACTCAACACAATGCTGCACACTCATGTACTGGACACATGCAATACACACTCATGAATACTGACACATCACAATGGACACACTCCAATGTAACTGGACACATACTGGACATGCTGACTAACTTATCTTACACATGGTGCTGCACACCTCATTTACTGGACACATGGCCACACATGACTCTACCACACAAACATGATGCATTACTCAGATACTGCACATGCTGTATACTCATGTACTGGACACATGCCGCACACACATACACATGCTGCACAACTCTATACTGCACATGGACATATGAACACTGGCACACTCATATACTGCATGCTGCTACACTCAAATTATTACTGGACACATTATGCGTGCTATATACTGGAACATGAGCATACTATAACTGGGACACATGCTAATCGATAACTCACTCATATACTGGACACATGCTGCACACTCATATAGGACATGCTGCACACTTATGGACACATGATCACCTGCACTCTATATACATGGACACATGCTGCACACTCATACTGCACATAAACATCATTATACTGGACACATGCTGCTGGACACACATATACTGGACACATGCTGCACACTCATATACTGGACACATGCTGCACACACTCATATACTGGACACATGCTGTATACTCATATATACTGGACACATGCTGCACACTCATATACTGGACACATGCTGTATACTCATATACGACACATGCAGCACACTGATATACTGGACACATGCTGGACACACATATACTGGACACATGCTGCACACTCACATACTGGACTAATGCTGCACACTCATATACTGGACACATGCTGCACACTCATATACTGGACACATGCTGCACACATATACCGGACACATGCTGCACACTCACATACTGGACTAATGCTGCACACTCATATACTGGAGACATGCTGCACACTCATATACTGGACACATGCTGCACACATATACCGGACACATGCTGCACACTCATATACTGGACACATGCAGCACACTCATCTACTGGACACATACTGCACACTCTTTAGGTACTGAAAAATGTTTATTAATTTTTTTGGGAGAGAATGAGGAAAAGCACAAGTTTATGCATTTTGAATTTTGTTTTATTGCATTTGCTGAACCATAAAGTTGACTTGTTAACTGTATTCTCTGGGTTTACATTGTTTTTTATGTTTTACTACTTTTGAACAATAAAACAGATTGTTTATATGTTTTTGCACTTTATGTCAACAAATACTGTATTGAGGACTTTCTGTGCTATTGTTTCCTCAGATACTGAACACATGCATCACATTCATATACTGGACACATGCTGCACACTCATATACTGGACACATGCTGAACACTCATATACTGGACACATGCAGCACACTCATATACTGGACACATGCTGCACACATATACTGGACACATGCTGCACACTCATATACTGGACACATGCAGCACACTCATATACTGGACACATGCTGCACACTCATATACTGGACACATGCAGAACACTCATATACTGGACACATGCAGCACACTCATATACTGGACACATGCTGCACACTAATGTAATGGACACATGCTGCACACTAATGTAATGGACACATGCTGCACACTAATAACTGGACACATGCTGCACACTCATATATTGGACACATACTGCACACTCATATACTGGACACATGCTGCACACTCATGTACTGGACACATGCTGCACACTCATATACTGGACACATGCTGCACACATATACTGGACACATGCAGCACACTCATATACTGGACACATGCTGCCACACTAATATACTGGACACATGCTGCACACTCATATATTGGACACATACTGCACACTCATATACTGGACACATGCTGCACACTCATGTACTGGACACATGCTGCACACTCATGTACTGGACACATGCTGCACACTCATGTACTGGACACATGCTGCACACTCATATACTGGACACATGCTGTATACTCATATACTGGACACATGCTGTATCTCATATATGGACACCATGCTGCACACTCACATACTGGACTAATGCTGCACACTCATATACTGGACACATGCTGCACACATATTACTGGACAACATGCTGCACACTCATGTACTGGACACATGCTGCACACTCATGTACTGGACACATGCTGCACACTCATTACTGGACACATGCTGCGCACTCATGTAATGGACACATGATGCATACTCACATACTGGACACATGCTGCCACACTCATGTACTGGACACATGATGCATACTCACATACTGGACACATGCTGCACACTCATGTACTGGACACATGATGCATACTCACATACTGGACACATGCTGTATACTCACATACTGGACTAATGCTGCACATGCTGCACACTCATATACTGGATACATGCTGCACACTCATATACTGGACACATGCTGTATACTCATATACAGGACACATGCTGCACACATATACCGGACACATGCTGCACACTCATCTACCGGACACATGCTGCACACTCATATACCGGACACATGCTGCACACTCATATACCAGACACATGCTGCACACTCATATACTGGACACATGCTGCACACTCATATACCAGACACATGCTGCTCACTCATGCATTAGACACATGCCTAAATAAAACACTACATATAACAGATATTTTATTATGGGCAGCATAAAGTTAAGTCTAGCAATCTTGTAGTTAGTTGCTAAAAGGGGGCTGGTCTCGCCTCTGGGGGAATGTCTAGTCATCAGAAATAGAGATGTGTATGTTTGAGCTCCTAGCATGTAGAAAACAAAGTAAAAAACCTCACACTCATGTAAGTGAGGTGATTCACCAGGCTCAATTACAACAAATAAACAAAAATGGTGAAAGCCTCAATTGTAGAGATGAATTTTAACATTTATTCTCAACTTTAAAATAAATGAGGGCTCTTATTACAATGCAATGATTCCCCTATAGATAATATAGAAATTTCACAAAATGGGAGGGGGGTTGCCCTGGGTGCCAGGTCTTAAGGGGGTGCCAAATGCAATGAGTGCTTCCATCAATAAAGATAGAAGCGCTCACTGCTGACGGTCCTTTCACTGACCGCTCAGCCTCCCACATTCCTTCCCTCCTCCAGTCCGGCTGCTTCACCATTCAGCCCTGCAGGCACAGATTGCACTGCTGGCCTGTGTAGGAGGAGCAGGGAATCTGCCTGAGCTCCTCACACACAGTGCTGATGCGCGATCTGTGCCTGTAGGCGAGAGATGGAGGTGATCATCAGGAACGGGACTTGGTAAGTAGTTATTGTTTTTTTATTTTATTAACACTGAGGAGGGGACACAGAGTATATAACTACTGTGAAGGTGGCACAGAGAGGGCATAACTATTCTGACAGGGCACAAATAGGACATTACTACTGTGAAGAGGGCACAAAGAGGAGATTAAATTGATATTCTGATAGCTCTCAGTGTCCAATACGGATACAAATGGGCGGTGCTCTATCTCAGGCTACCCACCAAGCCTGCAAAGAAGAAAATATTGATGCTAATATAGATAGGCACTCACCCTTACTGGATTAATACTGGAACAGATTTTATTCAAAATAAAATACATACAATAAAAATATAAAATAGATGGGCAGATAATATATTAGTTTCCTCTGTATATCTCCCATACACTTCTTGGTGTTATTTCACCTCCACAAATAACTGTAATGGTGTTAGTCCACAAAAAATACTCAACAGTCTTTCCGACCTTCCTTCTTAATTCTGAGATAATATTATTACTTCGATGTCATTAATTAGACAACTTCATCACGTAAATGCGGGTCCTTCCACCATCTGCTCATTCCTCCACTTAGCAAGTAAAACAACGTCCGGTAACTTTGCTTACTGGTAGATTGTTTAGTTGTTTCGGAAATGTCAAATTACTTTATCGGGGTACATAGGTTGTGCACTCACCCTTCCCCTTCACTCCGTTCCGTGATGCCGCTGGCGTCTCAAAACACGCTGTCCAAGTCTCACACGGTGGCGGTACACTGTGCTCTGTTGCTGTCTACCAGAAAGTCAGTCCGGCTGGTTGTCTTTGCTGCAATGAATAGTTCCGGCTTAATTAGGGTTCCTGATGATCCATTGGAATCCCTGCATATATTGCTCGGTTATAGATATAATCGCTTAATTCCTCCGTTTCATATGGCAATCAGGGGTGGATTGATTATGTTGACGCTAGACGCGTTTCGGTACTTCTTGTACCTTTCTCAGTAGCCAAGAGGAAAGAGGAGATTATTACTGTGAAGGGATCACAGAGGGGACATTACAACTGTGATGGGGGAACAGAGATGACATTGCTACTGTGAAGAGGGCACATAAAGAGCATTACTACTGTGAAGGGGGCTAGAGAGGGCATTACTACTATGAAGGGACATAACTGTTATGGGGGCACAGAGAGGTCATTCCTACTGTGAAGGGGCACAGAAAGGACATTCCTACTGTGAAGGGGCACAGAGAGAGCATTACTACTGTGAAGGGGACACAGAGAGGGCATTACTACTATGAAGGGGCATAATTGTTATGGGGGCACAGATAGGACATTCCTACTGTGAAGGGGGCACAGAAAGGACATTCCTACTGTGAAGGGGGCACAGAGAGGGCATTACTACTGTGAAGGGGACACAGAGAGGGCATTACTACTGTGAATAGGGCACAGAGATGGCACATCTACTGTGAGGGGGGCACAGTGAGGGCAAAACTACTCTAAAAGTGCACAGAGAGGACATAACTACTGTGAGGGGGTGCAATGTGGGCACAACTACTTTGAAGGGGCACTGAGAGGGCATAACTACTATGAGGGGAAACAATGAAGGGATAAGTAATTTGAGGGGGCACAATGTTGGCATAACTACTGTGAAGGGTGCACAATGAAGGGATAACTACTGTTAGGTGGGGAAAAATGTGTGCATAACTACTGTGAGGGGGCACCAATGTGGCCATAACTATTGTGAAAGGGTGCAGTGAGGGCATAAATACTGTAAGGGGGCACAGTATGGGCATAACCATGAGGAGGCACAATGTAGGCATAACTACTGTGAGGAAGGCACAATGTGGATATAACTACTTTGAAGGGATACATTGGGGGGCATAACTACTGTGAAGGGGTACAATGAGGGCATAACTACTGTAAGGGGGCATAATGTTTTAAAGTATGGGGGTGGGGGTGCCAGAGAAAGGATCCACCTTAGGCATGCCACTGCAGACATCTTAGAAGGTCTAGCCAGGTTGTGCGTTAGATTCAGACAGTAAGGTATCTGCTCGTTTATGGTATTAAAGGCTTTACTGCTATGAAAAAGGGTATATTGTTTCTGTGCCCACCTCACTTTGAGATGGACTGGCCATCCAAATCTTAGATCTGCACACCTGCAGAAGATCTGCACACTGCAAAAGAAGTTGATGAGAATGACATTGCACGTCTGTGGTTATTTGGAGAAACTGCAAAGTGTATTTGGAGAGACAGCACTACTACTACCATTATTATCATTGCTGCCTATACACAGCTAATAGGAAATATTACTCTGTCATATACCTCAGAATTGTGCCTTTGCTGCTATCTGCGCTACCACTCTCATCATCAATTCCGTAAAGAGAGACTCTAATTATTACAACTAATGGGCCTGGTTATTGACTCCACCATCCCTCTCTTGGCCTGGGCTTCTGCCCTCCTGCCTTGCTCAGTGCCAACTATCCACCATTGAAGGCACCCCAACTACCACCAGGCAGGAGTCCCAATACCAGGATGAACCAGGGTGAGGTCTGCCCCCGTGAACTGTGAGTGCTACTACCACCATCATAACCCCTACCACTCCTCCATGCTCTCACCTCCACTCCGTATTGATGCACGTTTTTTGGCGTCACAAACAGGATCATTCCTCTGTGCCTATACCACTTTGTGTTAAAGTTCCTAAAAAGACTCTCTACCACTCCCATCATCCTGCCACCGACTCACATACTGGACGCTTGCCGCCCTCTCATCTACTGGACACATGCAGCAGACTTCATATGGCCGTGCCAATTTTCAGCCGCCCAATCTTACAGGTCGTCAGGTTCACATCATATAATTACTTGCAATCGACATCTCTGCCAAGTAAAATGAAAGAATCCACACCTCGGTTTTATATGGCCGAACCCATTCACCTTGGAAAAAATAATTGAGTTTATAGCCAAAATGGCGAATGTCACAAATCCCAGAGCTGTAAAACTTATCAAGAGAGCTGTAAATGCTGATAGATAATATCAACATGATAAGAAGAGCGGTGATGAAGACCAACGATACCTGCCGAGGAGTCCGTCACCAGGAAAGTCACTGTAAACCAAGTGCACTTGGGGGGCCAGCTCAGCTGAATGTAGTGATACCTTTTATTTAGTGAAGAATAAGTATTTTTAATCCATATGCAAATGAGCTGTTAAGTGCACCAAGGGTGGGTCATAGTTAATCTGTGCACCCTTGCTCCTCCTACTTCCTCTGCCAGAACCTCCCTTCTCCGTCTTTATTGACAGGGTCAGGTTCCTGCATATTTATCTTGCCTGATGCAGTTAATCAAGAAGGAGAGGGAGGGTCTGGCAGAGGAAGCAGGAGGAGCAAGGGTGCACAGAGTGGCTTGGGCCCACCCTTAGTGCACTTAACTGCTGATTTGGTTTTTACATTGATAGCCTATCCTTGCGTGATTAATGAGGCCTTCATCTGGGGGACCTCAATAATCAGCAGAATGAAGGGACCGCAGTACCTCTACAGTACACATATGTCCATGTGGCGGTGCCTGGTACTGCAGATAAGCATTATATATTTGAATGTGCTGAGCTGCCATACCAGACACAGCCGCATGTGCATGGACATCACTGTGTCAGGTACTGCAGTGATAAGGCTACAATGTCAGCTCCATTCGTGTGATCTTCAATGACAAAGACCATAAAAAAGAGCGGCACTGTATCTGTAAATCCAAAGGTGATCCCTTGCAGCAGTGTCTTCAGTGCTAGATGTAGCAGTTCACTCTGCTGTCTAGTGTCTCAAGTCTTAACTTGAGAAGGTTTGAGTCATTCTCTCTGGAGAATCTGTAACAGGAGCAGGAGCTCTACAATGTGCTTCCTCTCCCTTCTGTCTCTAGACAGGAACTCCCTCTCCTGGCAGGAAGCAGAGCCAACCCCCCACCAAGAGGGTAGGAACAGGGAGGTTAAAGGGGTTCTCCCATGACTAATGTAAAAAATGAAAATCAGTAATCAAATAGTACATTAAAATCTCTTTCTAACAATGCTAGATCCAGACATTTATTGCTCTGCTAGATTTATATCAAGCTGTCTTTTCTGCTGCAGCTAAAGGGGCGTGTCTGTGCTCTCCCTATCACAGCTCAGGAGGCGTGTCTCAGTTCTCCCTATCACAGCTCAGGAGGCGTGTCTCAGCTCTTCCTATCACAGCTCAGGAGGTGTGTCCATGCTCTCCCTATCATAACTCAGAAAGCAGTTGAAGGATGAGCACTGAGCATGTGCGGCCTTCTCAGTGAGCAGGTAAAAGAAATAAGAAAAAAACAAGCAGCAGGTGGCGCTATACAGATATATTTTATTGAATAGCTCAGTGGCTATGCTAAATTTTTAATTACATGTGATTAAGGAAATATTCAGATCCAGGTGCTGGTTTGAAAACTGTAGAATATTTTTCGTGGGACAAACCCTTTAACAAAACAAAATGACCACATACTACATAGCAATCCAAACATTATACAATTTGTAGTACCCCCAGGTCTGGGGAACTATGAGGGGGCTGCAAGTAAGTCAAGGGGAGTTATAATTCCTTGGTGCTTTCCTTCTTAGGCCTTACTCACATGTATTAATTTCACATCCATGGGCTGGGTATTTTAACAACAGATACACATGCATACAAGTCCATGGAGCCAGTCACACATCCATTTTTTTTTCAATGGAGGAACTCACTGCATTTCATATTCCAGCTTGTGTTTACGGACCAGACTCAAACATTAAAACCTATGGTAGCGTGAAAAAAATTGTACAGCATGCAGGCGATTCAGTGGGCAGTTTGCGCATCCATTGGCAAGCGACACTGAAAAAATTCAGAAACTAGGAAATGGATGGCAAAAGAATAGCACAGATCCCACGTGGACACACCTCAGACATTTACACGGATGCAAAACAGTCATTTTTTGTGGACTCAAATCATCCGGATGTGCACGTGTAAATGTGGCCTAATCCTCAGTATTGTTCCATCTGATTCCAGAAGCTGCATCTAATGATGGAATTGCAGGAATTGTCAGTAGTTATCTACTTATCTACTAATATAAAGCAAGAAGAATGCATTATCACTATATTTATTGCATGTATTGCTGTCCAGGACGAGTACAATACAACGAGGAGAGTTCTATAAAAATTGCTCGGTGACCCCAGCTGTCTTTGTTTTAGGAGATTTTTCGTGAAGCTTTGGTGACAGCGACTACACAGTTTTTAGACCATGTCTGCTCCAGGAAGAAGCACAAGTTGTTCTCACTGTCTCGCCAATCGCCAGCCAGAGGAAGATCAGCTAGTATACACTGACCTCTAGTGGACACTTCTGGACTTGCAGAGGTTGAACACTAGCAGAGTTCGACTCCACTTTTGCATCGCAGGTCTGTCCGGAAACCTTTGTTGGCAATTGTATTATATTTGGAGTCTTAGGAGCATAGACTATATATTCTCTTCTTCACATGGATTGCAGTTGTATTCTTGAGGGTATCTTCAGATGGAAGATTTTTTTCCTTGACAAAATCCAAGGCATATTGCACGGCAGAAACTGTGCTGTGGTTTCTGCCATGAGCTTTCATGTGGACCCTCTCTAGGTTCCATTGATTGGAATGAACAGGCTGCTTAGCGAGGGGTCAGTGTGGTAACCGGACTAAGAATGGACCTGTACATTCTTGGTGCAGCGCAGCAAAAATCCACGGCTGCATGAGCTGAGGCTCGGACACCCATTGAAAACAATGGGAGATGGTTTCAGCACTGAATCTGCTCTGAAATCTGCGCCCAAAATCCTCCATCTGAACATACCCTTACTGACACTTAACAGTTTTTTCATTTGGACTAAGAGACTGCTCAGCAGGTTGTTTGTGTTATAAATGCATAGTTGCCAACTGTCCTGAATTTGTACATTTGGGCTGTCCCTGGCCACAAATGGGTGGGTCTAATGAAAACACCACCCATAAATGGTTGTTCCTGGGTGGGTTTGGAGTGTTCCTGGGGGATAGGTCATCAGTATCTGATCGGTGGTGGTCCAACACCTGGGACCCCCTCCAATCAGCTGTTTTGAGGAGGCACTGGTGCTCCTGTGAGTGCCACTGCGTTCTCGCAGCTCACAAAGCACACCGCCGTACATTGTATAGTGGCTGTGCTTGGTATTGCAGCCCAGACCCATTCATTTGTATGGGACTGAGCTACTCCTAAGCCACGTGACTGATGAATGTGTCCACACTCGGCCTAGGATAAGCTGTGAGAAGGCCGCGGCATTCACATGGGCGCCGGTGCCTTCTCAAATAGCTAATCAGCAGGGGTCCCGGGTGTTGGACCCCTACCAATCAGATACTGATAACCTATCAGTATTAAAATCTGAGAAAACCCCTTCAATGTACTGGCTATGTATTCCAGCAGAAGAGCTATGGTTAGCAATGGTTGGCAGGAACAGGGTTAATCACACAGTTCCTCCCCTCTCGGTAGGAGTGGGCTAATCCTACTTCCTGCCAGGTGGTGGAGTTCCTGAGTAAAATGAGGTGTAGAATGCTCCTCCAAATACTATAGTGTCCCCAGTAGTAATAATGCTGCTTATCATGTGCCCAGTCATAATAATACCACTATAGTTCCCTCAATAATAATAATCATGCCCCTTGAAATAATGCCCCCTATAATGGCATTACTAATACTTTAATATTGCACCAAGTATTAGTAATGTCCACATAGCACCTCCAGCAATAATGTGTCTATAGTGCCCCCAGTAATAATAATGTCCCTGCAGCGCCCCTATTAATAATAATGCATCCTATAGTGCCCCAGTAATAATAATAACAACCCCTATAGCTAGGGTGACCAGATCAAAGGAGGACACCTTTTTCTTTTCTTTTCTTTTTTTTTTTTTTTGGGGGGGGGGGGGGGGGGGGGGCGAAAAAAAAGGTGTGCTCCTTTTCAGAAATAAAATAATAAAGGGAAATTCAGGTCCCCCCATTCCCTGGGGTATAGTGTAATGCCATTACACTATACCCCAGGGAATGGGGACCCGAACTTCCCTTTATTATTTTCCGTTATAACATGGTTATAACAGAAAATAATTGTTAAAATGGCCCTTAGAGGTTAAAAATAATTTTAAAAAACTCACCTTTTCCACTTGTTCGCGACGCAGCCGATCCGGTGTCTTCTTTCTTCTTTCACCTTGCAGGACCTGCAAAGGGACCTTTGGCGACGTCACCGCGCGGTGAGCGCGGTCACCACGTGGTGACCGCGGTGACGTCACCAAAGGTCCTTTTGCAGGTCCTGCAAGGCCGGGAAAGAAGAAAGAAGACACCGGACCGGCTGCGCCGCGAACAAGTGGAAAAGGTGAGTTTGTTTTTATTATTTTTAACCCTAAAGGCCATTTTAAAAGTTAAAATGACTTTGTTGGACTGCCTCAAACTGTTTGAGTCAAACATAAATTATGTTTGACTCAAACAGTTTGAGGCAGTCCAACAAAATCCCGGACGATTTTCCAATTCCCCCCGGACATTTTTTTAATGCCCAAAAGTAGGACATGTCCGGGGAAAAGAGGACGTCTGGTCACCCTACCTATAGCGCCTCCACCAATAATAATGCCCCCCTAGTTATAATAGTGTCCCCAGTAATGCACAATTGTGAAAAGTGAGGGGGTGGATGATTCAACTTCAAATAGCAGAACTATGCTAAGTACTTTCCTGGCAGGCGCACATTCTGCTGTAGGGAGCAAGAGGTCAGAGTTATACAAATCTATGAAGCAGAGGCAGAGTGCAGACCAAAAGACTGATATAGGATAGCTTTCAGATATCTGGCAGGAGTCTCCACCATGTTTCTGGTGGGAGATGGTGGGATCTTAATTCACTTGGGGCCTGGGGCTCTCTGGTTGTCCTTCCTTGGACCATGTGGTATTGGGGACACCCAACCAACTAATTGTGACTCTTTGTGGAACAAGCTGTACTTTTTGGTTTTATTCAGAGAAGGGCTTAAAGAGGTTACCCCATGATTAAGAAAAAAAAAAATGAAGATCCAACATCATATTATAAATAATATGTTTCTAACAAAGCTAGAACCAGTGCTGTACCTCACATGGATCCAGAGATCTTTCCTTTTATTGCTCTTCTACATTTATTTTGGCAGGTCAGGAGGCATGTCCTTTCTGCTACCACTCAGGAAGCCTGCCCTCTCTTCTCAGCTCTCACCCTATTACAGCTCAGGGGATGTGTCCTTTCTGCTGTAGCCCTCTCCCTATCACAGCTCCCAGCTCCTTTCGGCAGCTCTCTCCCTATCACAGCCCAGGGGATTTGTCCTCTCTGCTGCAGCTCTCTCCTGAGCAAAGCTTAGAGGTAGAGATGAGCGAATCATTGAAAAAATTATTCGCCGAACATTCGCAGAACTTTTCCTAAAATTCGTATATTCGACGAATATATTCGTTTTATTTGCGTACAAAATATACGTTATTATGTGCTATTAGTGAACATTCGCTCACTAATAATGAACGTTCATTTACAAAATGTACGCAACTTCTTAGAAGACGCACGCATGAGCGTACAAATAGCTTACGAATCTCAGTGTACTATTGTCTAAGCGATTACGTAATACGCAGGCACGTACGAGGAGAGGCCGCGGCGTGCACTCCTCAGAGGCAGAGCGAATATTCGAGACATATATATGGTAAAGTGCAAATACATTATTATAAGTATAATATAAACATTTTAAATATCACCTACCTAGTCTGCTCACGGACACGTTTAAGTCTCTTTTCTTCTGACGCTTGTCATAGAACTGGAGCAGAGTCCCAAACTCAGTCGCAATTCTTAATCCACATAGGTAAAATTGTAATCCAAATGGGTAAAAAAAAAAGCAGCAAAGGTTCCTTAAAAAACCCTCTTTCGAGGGGCTCCCCAAATAACCTGAAAAGGGGGAAAAAAGGGATGAGGCGCACGAATGCGCAACTTGGATAAAAAAACTTTTTTTTCATGGGGGGAGTCCTAACAATCCATGGCCATCTGGGTGAGGACAAACGCGGGGCAACAAACCTAAAAAACAAGGGCCAACTAGTGCCCACCCTTCAGGATAAGTCCGTGTTGTGGCTCCCATAAAAACTGCAGGAATTACTTAAAGGCCAGCAGGTCCTCCTCACTGCTGCTGGAGCTAAAGGACATGAGAGGGCGCTCCTGCCCCATCATGAAAGCGGCCCTGGCTGCGGCAGCAGACCCCCGCCGACCTCTCAAGGATGGTCTTCTTGGTGACTGGGCTGTCACACTGGCAAAGGCAGTGGTAACTTGAGCCCTGCCCATCACTCTGTAGTGGCCAGATCCTCCTGCCGGCATACCAGGTGACAGAATCTCCGGCTGTAATGGTAATGGTAACGCTCTTCCACGAGCAGCGGACTGTGCGGCCTGCAACTGCCATGGGCATGGCTGTTGGTAGTGGTACTGTACCACAGTTGGATGGTACACGAAAGTGTTCGTGGTCATCTGTCCCACATGAAGGATCGGTGGCGGCAAATCAGGAATCAGGGGTTCCGGCTGATCCTGACCTTGGGATTTCTCTTCAGATCTCAAGGTCGCAAGGTCACAAGCCTCTTCTGCGGCCTGGGCCTCCTCACTCCAGTCTTCCGGGGGCGCTGCAGGAGTAGGTGGTCGCTTTAAGACTTTCACCCCAGTAGCAAAGGGGCCTTGGATGCTCTTCATGGGGGTATACTCCACGTAATCCCCTGCATGTAGATTGTGGCGTACGGGTGGAAGATACAGCCGCTTAACCGAACAGCGGTTAACATACAATTCCTCCGCCGTCTCCTCATCGCTGATGAAACCGACTCCCCGCTTCACGTTGAACCAAATAACGGTTCCCCTTCGGCGCTCCAGCTTAGGGTCACCGGACCGTGGGTGCTCCAAAACTTGCACCACCCAGTCCTCCACCAGCTTTTTATATTCCCAGAGGGTCTGGGCGTTCCGGGTGGCAGCCTCAGGGACCATCAAATTCTGGCATAAGGAGTAGTCCTTGCGCAGCGGAGCGGGAACTCCTGCCGCCTCCGCCGTGTCAGCCAGTGGAGTCACCACCTCAGCAGGCACCTCATCCGACTTCCTGTTGACCTGTGAGAGATAGAGCTCCTCCGGTTCCTTCTCCTCATAGGGGTCGTCTGCTCACAACATGCTTCCCCAGTCAGGACCTCACTGTCTCGCTGCCATCTTACTCTGCTGACTTGCCACGTCTTCCTCGCGCGCAGGAGAAGGGGGCGGAACTACCAGGGAGGAGTCTGCATCGCTGAATAGAATTCGTACGCAACAGCGTGTAGAGTAACTACCAGGGAGGAGTCTGCGCAACAGTGTATAGAGTAACTAAATTATACGTAGAATAGCGTATAATTTAGAGGACAAACTACGTAGCGATGCGTACAAAAGTGAATCACCTAATATTCGGATTCGCTTCGCAGCTGAAAAATCCCAAGATTCAATACGAATCGACGAATCGCTTCGCTCATCTCTACTTAGAGGGTGTGTCCTTTCTGCTGCAGCTCTCTCCCTGTAACTGTCACAGTTTGTGTGAACTGAGCATGTGCGACCACCTAAGTGATGCTACTGAGTTAGACAGAGAAAAAAAGGAAAAGAACAAACAGCAGGTGGCAGCCATGCAGCTACACCTGGCTATACAGATGCATCACTGACAGCCGTCATGATCTGGGTGTGGCGGTGGGGGTGCAACATTTTATTGTTCTTCCAAAATAATATTACATCAGCCAAAGTTATGCAGTCACTTTAAGTAGCTTCATAGGGACCCAAAAACATAAAGAAAACACCTGCCCATCTGGGCGCTAACTGAACATAGGTTCCTCATCTACAGGTGTTCAGGCTTTATACTGATACTGAATGAGCTTCTCAGCCCTGTATTTATCCCTGCAGTAATGAGCCATGCAGCTACAAATGGCTTAGGAAAGTGATGTACTGGAGTGGGGAGAGAATGGCATGCCCCACTACCATTCTACATGTCATTCCATAAAAATCCAGCCTATCAAACACTTTAACGAAAAGTGCCTCACCAAACTACACTTTGCTGAAACAACCTAGCTTTCCTGGATTATTTTTACCTCACCCATTTGAGCATACTGAGTAAGATATACACCCTCTCCAGTACCAGACACTATATTACATGGCAAAAACACACAAAATGGTGAAGGCCTTGATAGTAGAACACAGAGCTGCTCTAAATTTCAGTCATTTTTTACATCAGTTTCTGGTGTAAATAATGATGATTTAGACGAAGCCTATGGCCTTACCCTCGTCACACCCTCACTCCGCCCCCTTTTCTAGTCTTGGCGATGCCAGAGTAAAATGCTCAGATTTGTGGCTTTTCTACACCAAAAAGAAGGGCAATGATACATTTTCCCCAAAGTATATTAAAAACTTGCAGAATTTTTTATTTGTCCATAGATTGTTTTATCAGCGTGAATCTGGAAAACCCCTTTAAGAGCCATCTTTGGCCCGTTACTACGGCGTACGGTAACCTATGAACAGTATGATTATGTATTTTAGTTATTTTTGTCTATATGCTATTCATTAATGGATCATATATTATTTTTATATCCCCAAAGCCCTTAACGTCCCAAACCCAAACTAACAGTAAAAAAAAAAAAAAAAAAAAAAGACGAATATGCCGTTCGGTTCAAAACACGGGCAAATTTTATTTTTTTGTGCCTCGAGATAAAAAGTGCGCTTACTTAACCTCTGCGTCAATGACTTACGACCGGTGCCATTGAAGTTAAAAAAAAGGGGGGAAAAAAAAATGAGTAAAACCCTAAGGGTCCATAAAAATCGTCATGTGTGAAACAATCAAAGCAAAATAGCCCAAAAGAATGATTGTTTTGAGTACGTGTAATAGGTCATAAGGACGTTTCTAATGTATTTACATTGAAGTGTGGCTCACCCACGCCAGATGTCTTCATTTTTCCAAAATTACATTGGTTACAATGCTTTATGATGTAACTAAATGTTCTTTATTAACTTTTAGGGGCCTAGTTAAAATTATATATACGTGTACATATGCACAAGAAATTAGACTGCGATTGAACGTGGGCTTGGTCCCTTGCCATGTCATATAATAAATATGGTTCACAGCCAGTTCATTCTCCGAGCTGTCTATTCCGTCAATGTACTTGGCCCTCACATCAAAGTCCTCGAAGGAGCCGAGAAGAAAATACATTGTCAATTCACGGCAACTTAATGTAAATTAGGAGTAAAAAACACCAAACGGCTGTCGTTTGCCCCGGTAAACACTGAGGTTCCTTTGTTGTTTGAGGTTCTTGGAAAAGTTGACGGGGTTAATATGTCGTTGACATTAGGGCAGGTTGGTTTATGTTGAGCTGAGGCTGTGGCGTTGGATGTGTATGTCTTTGTGTCTGACATATATATAAAACTGGATGGGGGACTGCTCTGGACTGGGGGTACTCAAGAGAATTTTAGCAAAAAGTTTTGCTTGTACATAATTTTTTTGTCATTTTTTTCCTCTCTCATTGAATTACCACATTTTTTGCTTCATAAGACGCACCTGATGATAAGATGTACCTAAGTTTTAGAAGAGGAAAATAAGAAAACCCCCAATTGTCATCAGACCCCCAAATCAAACCTCAGATCAGAGCCCCGTATCAGATCAGACCTCAAATCAGACCCCTATATCTGATCAGACCACCATGTCAGACCTCAGATCAGAACCCCATGTCAGATCAGACCCCCATGTCAGACCTCAGATCACCATGTCACCATGTCAGACCTCAGGTAAACACTCCAATGTCAGACCTCAGATCAGACTGCCATGTCAGACCTCAGATCAGACATCTAAATCAGATCATACTCCCATGTCAAATCAGACCTTCATGTCAGACCTCAGATCAGACCCCTATATCAGATCAGACCCCTATGTCAGACCTTTGATCAGACCCCCATGTCAGACCTCAGATCAGGCCCCCATATCAGACCTTATATCAGACCCCTATGTCAGACCTCAGCTCAGACCGCCATGTCAGACCTGAGATCAGAGCCCCATGTCAGACCTCAGATCAGACCCCCATATCAGATCCTCAGACCCCATGTCAGACCTCAGATCAGACTGCCTTGTCAGACCTCAGATCAGGTACCTAAATCAGATCAGACCCCCCATGTCAGACCTCAGATCAGACCCCCATATCAGATCCTCAGATCAGACCCCCATGTCAGACCTCAGATCAGAAGACCATGTCAGGCCTCAGATCAGACTCCTATATCAGATCAGACCCCCAGGTCAGACCTCGATGTCAGACCCCCAACAGAGCTGAAATAAATAAATTAACTTACCCCTCCTGCTCCACTGCCACTCTGCAGGTCCAGTGGTATCTCCTGCAGTCACACTCCCTGGTCTTCTCCGGGCCTACGAAGTACTTTGACTTGATTGCAGTCAGGCCTCAGGGAGGGTGAGTACAGCGCTTCACTTACCACTCCCCCTGCCTCCCGCATACTAGTGAGCGCTTCCATAATGAAAGTGCTCACTAGTATTCGCTTTATAAAATGCACTGCTATTTTCCCCCAGCGGAAAATACAGTAATTTTTTTTTCATCCCCATCAGAAATGACCCATAGTTTAAATAAAGTTTTTTGTGCCACCATCCTTGTTAAAATATTGCTGTTCTTTCTTGCGCAAATTATTCATGCTGTACAGTTCCCCTAAATTCAGTTACCGGTGGTAATTTATCACTGGGGTTATTAAAGGGGCTTGAATATTGATAGCATATCCTCAGGGTAGGTCATTAATATCTGATTGGTGGGGGTCCAACTCACAGCATTCCCGCTGACCAGCTTTTAGAAGGAGTTGCATTCCAAGCACAGCGCCATAGATTGCGTAGTGGCAGTGCTTGGTATTGCAGTTCAGTGCCAATCACTTGAAGCCATGTAACTGATGAGAGTGATGTCACAGGCCTGATGAAAATGTTGCATGGCTTCTCTTCAAACAACTGATTGCAGCGGTGCTGAGAGATAGATCCTCATCAATCTGATTCTAATATTGTTATAAATATTTAAAGGCTACAGATTAGCCAGATTTACCCTATTAAACCAGGCATACTGCCTGGTGGGGTTGGTCCTGATGATTAAAATGATAGCTGTCTTATGGAAACGCCCCTTGACTGAAGGCCTGATTTGCATGAAGAATAAAATTCTTTTTTTCTTGGGAACGCCACAACTGATTTTCTGGAGGCAGGTATCACTTTAATTAGCTGGATCATCCCTATCAGGCAGCGTAACTGGTTAAATAGTGTTGATCCTGCTGACATGTGCTTTTTAATTCCTAGAAAAACAGAAAGTCAATATCGATTTACCTAACAAAATCAGACATCATATAGGACATGGAGATCTGGCAGCTCACAGAAGAGTGTCCTTTCTGCTGCAGCTCAGGGGGTGAGTCCTTTCTGCTGCAGCTCTCTCCCTATCACAGCTCAGGACGCAGTTGAAGGATGAAACTGAGCATGTGCGGCCATCTCAGTGAGCAGGTCAAAGAATGAAGGAAAAAATAAACAGCAGGTGGCGCTATACAAATAGATTTTATTGAATAACTCAGTGGCTATGCTAAATTTTTAATTACATGCAATTACAAAAGTATTCAGATCCTGTGATGATAGATCTGCCAGTTAGTCTACATTCACAAGACCGTATGTATTTTGTGGTCTGCAAAAAATACCGATGACGACCGCGTGACATCTGTTTTTTTTGCGGATCCATTGTAACAATGCCTATCCTTGTCCACAAAAAGGACATGGAAATGCATTCTTTTCATGTCAGGAACAGAATTGGCAGTTCAGCTCTGGGCCTCCCTTCCCTCCAGACCCCGTACCTGTCGCATGGTCTACCTCTGTATAAGGTACACCATTGGACGGGGGTTTAGTCACCTGGACCGCCCATAAATATGTTTACAATGGACGGTCATTAACCAGTTAACATTACTTGTATGGTTTAATATGATGTTGTAATAGACATCAGGTTATTTTATGCCTGTAAAATTGGTGTGATCACTTTGTATATGTTTATGTATGAAATGTGCTATAATGGGGTGGGGTTTTGGTATATACACCTGTACATTTCTGGTTGGGTGCCTATTTACTATAAATTATTCGGTATTCCAGGCGTAGGTGTGGTTTTTAATAGAGATGAGCGAATTTCATATTTTGATATAGTTTACTGGTAAAAGTTGAACTGCGTTATGGATTCTGTTACCACGGACCATGACGCAATTCTATGGCGGAATGCAGGAATGCATAATGGAATGCCTTTAGAGGCATTCCGTTATTCATTCCGTCATAATAGAAGTCTATGGGCTGCAAAATGGATCAGTCCCATTTCTGTTATGCAGAGTCCTCTTCTTTTTAAGGCAGTTTTATATATGTGCCTCGTTTAACATCTGTAAAAATACATTTAAAGGCATGGGGGGAGATTGGGGATTTATCAAAACTGGTGCAAAGGAAAACTGGTTTAGTTGCCCATAGCAACCAATCACATTCCACCTTTCATTTTCTAAAAGAGCTCTGAAGAATGAAAGGTGGAATCTGATTGGTTGCATGGGCAACTAAGCTAGTTCTACTTTACACCATTTTGGATAAATCTTTCCCATGGACTTGTTTTCATAAATTGTGCCCCCACCCCACATAAACCATCGGAGGTCACCTACTCTCCTTATCCCTCATCTGCTACAACCAGTCATGACAGCCACATGTGCCTCTTACGTGTATATGTTTTTAGTTCCACTAGATGGCGGTAGGTTTATGTCATTGTGGAGCTGCGGTCTCCGCTGTGCTGGACATGTTTTCAGCGTGCTATGTGCATCGTATTTTACTTTATTCATGTGCCTACATTTACTGACCATTGAATGCATCAGTTTTTAACCTCTTAAAGACCAGGCTAAGTTTTGTTTTTGGGTTCCAACAACGTTTTAAATCTTCTATTCCTAAAGCCATAAGGAGGGCTTATTTTTTGTGGGACAAGTCATATTTTTTTAATGGCACCATTTATTTTATTATATTTTGTACTGAAAAAATTTGTCAGGTGAAATTGGGTAAAAAACCCACAATTTCACCAAGTTTTTTGAGGGTGTTGTTATTACGGTGTTCACTGTGCACTAAAAATGACATGACAACCTTATTCTGCGGATCAGTAGGATGACGGCGATACCAAATGTTTACAGTTTTGATTATGTTTTACTATTTTTAATAAAATAAAAACATTTGATCGCCATATTCTGACACCCATAACTTTTTTTATGTTTCTGACGCTCTACAGAGCTGTGTGGGGGCTTTATGTTTATGAATTAATTACCAACTTGGTGTTACCACTTGGCGTTATGCATGGCAGTCCCCTCCCATTCATTTCTATGACTTGGATATTTCCAGCAGTCCCATAGAGGTGAATAGAGAAGTGGCCATACAGGCGATGTGTGCTTCATTGTCAATGGGGACAAAACTGAACTGAACAGAATGGAGTGCACCAGAATGCATTCTGTTCCGGCATTAAACACAATGCAAGTCAATGGGGACGGATCCATTTTCTTGGACATAAAAGAAAATGGATCCGTCCCCAATTGATTTACAAGGGTTTTAGTAACGATTCCGTCATGGCCATTTTAGAGATAATACAACCGGATCCGTTCACAACGGATCTATGAAGGATCCAGCAAAAACGCAGATGTGAATGTAGCCTTATGCTGTTCCCTTATCATTCTTCTATGTTCTGTCTCTTTTCTGTTCTTGTAATCTGCCTGCTTCTGTCTCTGCTCTCTTGCTGTATCCTTCCTGGCTTTGGTCTGTCTCTGTCCGTTTTCTTTCTACTTACCTCTATTTTGTCTCTGTTGTTATAACCTGCCTGCCCTGTGCTATCTCTTTTCCTGTAACCTGTGTGCCTCTGTTCTGTTTTTGTTATGCCTCTATTCTGTTCTTGTAATCTGCTGGCCTCTGTTCGGTCTCTGTTCTTGTAACCTGCCTACCTCTGTCCTGTCTGTTCTTGTAACCTGCATGTCTTTGTTCTGCCTCTATTCTGTTCTTGTAATCTGCCTGCCTCTGTTCCTGTAACCAGTCTGCCTCTGTTCTGTCTGTTCTTGTAACCTGTCTGTTTTTGTTCTACCTCTGTTGTAGTAATCTGACTGCCTCTGTTCTGTCTCTGTTCCTGTAATCTGCCTGCCTCTGTTCTTGTAACCTGCCTTCCTCTGCTCTGTCTGTTCTTGTAACCTGCCTGTTTTTGTTATGCCTCTATTCTGTTCTTGTAATCTGCTGGCCTCTGTTCGGTCTCTGTTCTTGTAACCAGCCTGCCTCTGTCCTGTCTGTTCTTGTAACCTGTATGTCTTTGTTCTGCCTCTATTCTGTTCTTGTAATCTGCCTGCTTCTGTTCCTGTAACCAGTCTGACTCTGTTCTGTCTGTTCTTGTAACCTGTCTGTTTTTGTTCTACCTCTGTTGTAGTAATCTGACTGCCTCTGTTCTGTCTCTGTTCCTGTAATCTGCCTGCCTCTGTTCTTGTAACCTGCCTGCCTCTGCTCTGTCTGTTCTTGTAACCTGCCTGTCTTTGTTCTGCCTCTATTCTGTTCTTGTAATCTGCTGGCCTCTGTTCGGTCTCTGTTCTTGTAACCAGCCTGCCTCTGTCCTGTCTGTTCTTGTAACCTGTATGTCTTTGTTCTGCCTCTATTCTGTTCTTGTAATCTGCCTGCTTCTGTTCCTGTAACCAGTCTGCCTCTGTTCTGTCTGTTCTTATAACCTGTCTGTTTTTGTTCTACCTCTGTTCTAGTAATCTGCCTGCCTCTGTTCTGTCTCTGTTCCTGTAATCTGCCTGCATCTGTTCTTGTAACCTGCCTGCCTCTGCTCTGTCTGTTCTTGTAACCTGCCTGTCTTTGTTCTAACTCTATTCTGTTCTTGTAATCTGCCTGCCCCTGTTCCTCTAACCTGTCTGCCTCTGTTCTGTCTGTTCTTGTAACCTGTCTTTTTTGTTTTACCTCTGTTCTGTTCTAGTAATCTGCCTGCCTCTCTTCCTGTAATCTGTTGCCTCTGTTCCCTTAACCTGCCTGCCTCTGTCCTGTCTGTTCTTGTAACCTGCCTGCCTCTGTTCTTGTAACCTGCCTGCCTCTGCTCTGTCTGTTCTTGTAACCTGCCTGTCTTTGTTCTACCTCTATTCTGTTCTTGTAACATGCTTGCCTCTGTTCTGACTCTGTTCTTGTAACCGGCCTACCTCTTTTGCTTCTCTGCCTTCCTACCTTCCATCTCTTATCTGCTAACACCTTATGCTGACTCCCATATCATGATTCCCTTACAGCCTGCCTCTACTCCATCTCTGTTTCGTTCTTGTAACCTGCGTATATTTGCTCCTTTTCTGTTCGGTTTGTCAGTTGGGTTCTGCAGCGTCCCCCTGGGGAGCTGATGTAGAGGATAGGAGTGGTAGTGGCCCTGCTGATGTACTTTTGGTCATGGTGCACTCCCTCAGGCTGTCGCTCCCCGGGGATTGATGCAGTGGAATTATAGTACCGAATGAATAAAGCCAGAGTTATACGTAACAAAGTCCTTTTTGCTAAGTGCAACATAAAACTTGAAATACATACAGTTACAAAGGTATGGAAACAGGTTGGTTGGTGTGATTCATCATTTAGATGATCCTGGCCTAGTGGTTGGTGATGGGTAGCTTAGCTGTATTCCCTCAGTTCACAGTAGTGGCTGTAGATACAGAAGTATCAGTAGCAGTAGCACTTTGCTGCCTGGACTTCCAAGGCTTTATAAAGATAAATTGAAGGTGTTATCTCAGTGGAGTCTGGAGCAGGAGCACTGCAGTGTGCATCCTCTCTCCTCTGTTTCTAGACAGGAACTCCTCCTGACAGGAAGCAGGACCAGTCCATTCCTACCAAGAGGGGAGGTGCAGGGTACCCTGTTCCTACCAACCTTTTCCAACCTTCCTTGCTGTAAAATGCATAACCTAATAATATACCCATATCTGGGGTACTACAACCCCCCTTTGTCCTCCTTATAACCTAACTTTCTTGTCATTATTCTCCCTACATTTTGCTTTTGTTTCCCTAGTCCCTCATTTCTTGTTACCTCCTTGCCTTGTCTAACTTTACATCATTTTCATCATTTCCCATTCCCTTACACCTTTTGCATTTTACTCCTATTCCCCTGGGACTTTTTATGTCATAAAACTGGATTCATGCATTATCCAGACAAGGTGTTTTTGAATTTTGTATGTTTTTTTTTTCTTATATATTACTACTATCATAGATTCTGATGCCAGCACCTACATCGACCAAACAAAACTGCAAGACAGCTGAACTTTGAAATACCCTGGTTTTAATTATAGCCCTCAGACTCCGTCCTGTTGTAAGATAGATTAACCCCTAGATACTGGACGCGCCTGCAATTAATCACTAAGCACAGCACCGGTGACTGATTTGGCAGGTAGGAACCTCGCCACTGGCACACAAGTATTGGCTATGCGGGTCGGAGCATCTATTACAAGGCAGAGTTTTGTGGCACCTCGCCATAGCAGCTATTAAACACCAAAGGTAGATCTGTCTTTGAAAATAAGTAACTCAAATATTTTCTTTCCAAACATCTGTAGATAGTTAGTTTGATTTATTTTGATCTGATTTTTTTTCAGTAGACTGACAGCTTATTTTAATTTTCAGACGCTAAAAAGTTACTGAGAGATCTGAATGAGGAGACGGCAGGTCCTTTGATGTTTCGGCACCATGCCCTGATATTCAGGTACGCCTGGGCGTCCTACCAATTTTGCGGTGGCAAGGTGCCACTGTCAAGATGGGCGCTAACAGTATTACTTCCTTCTGTTAAAGTGATTGAGTTTGTGGGGCACTGCCTATTTAAGATGTTTCTGCATTTTTTACTTTCGCTACCAAAATCTGCAGAGAAAGAACTCTATGATGTAGTGGTCACAAGGGGACAACATCCAAGGAGTCTTTTTTGTTGCGTAATTTGCAATTACAAATTTACATTTAGGTTTGGGCTACCAATTGGTAGGAGACGTGAGCCCTTGCAGTGTCTTACTAATCTTGCTTGCTCAATGACGTCACTGATAACTGTAGTAAACCACGTCCTTAGTGATATCATTGTGTCTAGTAAGTTGATAGTTTGAATTTCCAATGATGTCACCGTTTTTCTTATGAGTTGATACACTTAGTCCCCAGCAATACCATTGCTTCTAGGAACTCGATAGGTTGAGTCCCCACACTCCCCAGTGATGTCATTGCTTCTAGGAAGTTAATAGTTGAGACCCCAATGATGTCATTGCTTCTAGGAAGTTGATAGGTTGAGTCCCCAATGATGTAATTGCTTCTAGGAAGTCCATAGGTAGGTTGAGTACCCTACCTATCGACTTCTAAGAAGTCAACAGGTTAAGTCGCCAGTGATGTCATTTCTTCTAGGAAGTTGATATGTTGAGTACCCATGATGTCATTGCTTTTAGGAAGTCAAAAGGTTGAGTCCCCAATGATGTCATTGCTTCCTGGAAGTTGATAGGTTGAGTCCCCAATGATGTAATTGCTTGCAGGAAGTCAATAGGTTGAGTCCTTAATGATGTCATTGCTTCTAGGAATTCAATAGGTTGAGTCTCCAATGATCTCATCCCTTCTAGGAAGTTAAAAGGTTGAACCCTCAATGATGTCAGTGTGTCTAGTGAATTGATAGGTTGAATTTGGAATGAAGTCATTGATTCTTGTGAGTTTATAGGTGAAGTCATCAATGATGTCATTTTGTTTAGTGAATTGATAAGTGACTCTCCAATGAAGTTGTAGCGAACTGATAAGTGACTCTCTAATGATGTCATTGTGTCTAGTGAATTCATAGGTGAATCTCAAATGACATCACTGTGTCTAGGTAATTGACAATTGCACATAGCATTTGCTATACCCAACAAAGAGGCAAAGAAGCTAAAGGTATTTAAAGCCTTAACAATTAAAAAACTCTTCCCAGAAAACACCAGACTAAGGCTACTTTCACACTAGCCTTAAAGGGGTTCTGCAGTTGTTTAAAACTGATGATCTATCCTCTGGATAGATCATCAGCATCTGATCGGCGGGGGTCCGACACCCGGGACCCCTGCCGATCAGCTGTTTGAGAAGGCAGCGGCGCTGCAGGAGCGCCTCAGCCTTCTCTCTGTTTACCGCAGGCCCAGTGACGTCACGACTAGTATCACTGGCCTGGGCGGGGCTAAGCTCTGTTTACATGAATGGAGCTTAGCAGCGCCCAGGCCAGTGATAGTAGTCGTGACGTCACTGGGCCTAAGGAAAACACTGAGAAGGCCGCAGCGCTCCTGCAGCGCCGCTGCCTTCTCAAACAGCTGATCGGCAGGGGTCCCGGGTGTCGGATCCCCGCCGATCAGATTCTGATGATCTATCCAGAGGATAGATCATCAGTTTTAAACAACTGCAGAACCCCTTTAATAATATTACAACCTTGTGGATCCGTAATTCCGGATCCGGTTGTATTATCTTTAGCATCTTTTAAACGGATCCGGAATACTACTATAACCTCTATTGAAAGTCAATGGAGGACGGATCCGTTTACAAGTGTGTCCACACCAAACGGATCTTTCCCCATTGACTTGCATTGGGGGTCATTCCGGATCCGTTTAGGTGCGGATAACTAGTACGGAGAGCAAACCGCAGCATGTTGCGGTTTGCTCTCCGGTCTGAAGACTGAACGGAATGCTTTCAGGAGCATTCAGTTGTCTTCAGTTCAGTTTTGTCCCCATTGACAATGAATGTGGACAAAACTGAAGCGTTTTATTCCGGTATTGAGCCCCTATGAGGGAGCTCAATACCGGAATTCCAAAAAACGCTAGTGTGAAAGTAGCCTAAGCAAGTTGATAACAGAGACACTTCAGGTACAGTATAAGGTCGGTGCAAAGCAAGTTCAACTTCAGACAAAGAGATCCCTGTTACTCATCACCCCCTTCAGGGAATACTAAAGAGCCCTTAATCCTGGGTTTATCTGGACTGCCCTCATGAAACACTCTTATCAATCAGAATATATGTCCTCTGTTTCCCAGCATCTTCTGAACCACATACTGAGCCTTTTAACAGACCTTCTAACAGGATATACAGGCTTCACCAGGGAACAATGCAAGGTCTAGGATATGCTCATTTTGTGGCAGGTCTAGTAGACTGGATTGATCTGTCCTATCTGTCCTATCTTAAAAAGACCAATAAAGCTAGGAACCAACATGGTTAGCCAGATGCTTTTAGTAGACAACCACTCTACCCCCTACCTTAAATGTGTGTGGCCTGCTGCCCAGTGGTCCTTCCTCTACATTGACATCTTGGTGCTCTTACTGAGCAATGGGATTTTAAAACTGCACTACAAATGAATGAAAACACATTAGGATAAATCCATAATTACAGAAAAGAGACAAATCATTATGTATTGGTTCACCGTCTTGGTCTGACCGTTAGTCTGTGGGTGATAGGCAGTGGGGAAGCACAGAGCAATAGCTAAATTTGCACAGAAAGCCTCCCAAAGCCTGGCCACAAACTGTGAACACCTGTCAGACAATGTTTTCTGGTCTACCATGAAGTCTCACCACTTGTTGGACAAAGAGAGCAGACAACTTATCAGCAGAGGATAAACCAGTCAAAGATATGAAATGTTCCATCTTACTGATCCCATCTACAATTACCCAAATGCCACCCCACCTTCCCAGATTAGGGTAATTCGACAATAAACTCTGGTTTCTCTTGAGATGCCTGATATTGAACCTCCAAGAGTAAATCAGAAATGTCCTGTGTTAACCCTCTCATAATTTTATCAGGAGGGATTATGGAAGAAACTGGAGTCTCCATATGTTGCAGTGGAAAACTACGAGAAGGGGTATCAGCTTTTAGGAATTTTAAACCTGGACGGAATGGAATAAAATCAAACGAAGAGAAAAACAAGGCCCATCTAGCCATCCTGGGGTTAAAAGGGTCCTCGCAATTCAGTAAGTGGCATTTATCATGTAGAGAAAGTTAATACAAGGCACTTACTAATGTATTGTGATTCTCCATTTTGCTTCCTTTGCTGGCTGGATTCATTTTTACATCACATTATACACTGCTTGTTTCCATGGTTACAGACCAGCCTGCAATCCAGCAATGGTGGCTGCACACTATAGGAAAAAGCGCCGGTCTCTCTGGTGGCCAGAACCATGGGACCTCACATAGGCTAGTGCTTTTTCCTATATTGTGCAAGCACGGCCAACACTGAAGGATTGCTGGGTGGTCTGTAACCATGGAAACGAGCAGTGTATAATGTGATGGAAAAATGAATCCAGCCAGCAAAGGAAGCAATATGGGCAATCACAATACATTAGTAAGTGGCTTATATTAACTTTCTCTACATGATAAATGCCACTTACTGAAGTGCGACAACCCCTTTAGGTCTCTTAGCGGATTCAATATACAAGAGGTTCTTATGTTCTGTAGACACCACTACTGGAACTTAGCTCCCTCCAACCAGGACCTCTATTCTTCAGATACCTAATCTATTGCTGACAACTCCCATTATCCACATTATAGTTTAAGGGGCCGTTCAGATGGCCGTAGTATTGCGGATCGCACGAACACATGGCCGGGCGCCCCATTCAAAATGCCTATTCTTGTCTGCTGTTGTCAGCAGTATTGGAGTGAATCAGGTCGAGCTGCAATACCACATACAGCCTGAGGACAGGAGTGGCACTGTTCTTGGAGGAAAGCAGCCGTGTTTTTTAAATTCTGTACAATACCTGTCAGGGGCATGCTCTGTACTTATGGGCAGGTTAGATTGGAAAGACATTCCTGTGGTTCACAAAGCTTAGGTGTGCATGGATAATGGGAGTACGAGGAGCAACGGATGAAACTTCTGCCTGGAAATAAGTGGAAATAGAAGGTTCATCCTTTCACATCTCACCAGTTTCCTTTGATATGAACCTCTGGCTGTAAACATGGTTCTCCCTATAAACAACTCGCTGATAACACCGAACAGACGCTTGTCAGCATTCTGAAGTCAACTTTTTGAAGTTCGAACAAAGAAAAAAAAATCATCTTCTCAATTCCTGCGATATTCACTTACATGTGGGAACGGAAATCATGGTAATAAAGATTAACTACGTGCCTGTGCCTTCTGGACTCACCATAGAGGAGCATGGAGGCAATGGCCGAAGGATAATGGAAAATGGCTGGAACTGACACCGGTCTCTCCTGCTCGACACCAGGACCGCTCCGTCTGCTTGCTCTCACAAAGAATATCTGTGGATGACTGGATCTTGTCAGATGACTCGAAGTAGAGATCATCTTCTTCCTGCTGCCAGCTGTTTGATGTGGAGAGATCACACACAATAAATCTGAAAGAAAATGGACATCCAGACCATATCCACTGTGCAGAATAATGGACGTGCGTCATGAGCATCAGGAATAAGAAGTGCTTTTGGCCACCACATAGACTCCGGAAAAGAAGTAGTATCCATCTATCTTTCTATCTATCTATCTCATATCTATCTATCTATCTATCTACATATCTATCTATCTGATACTTGCCAACACTCAACTGTCAGAAAAAGTAGACACCTCCTGGACTTCCAGATAAGGTGGCAAATTTTCCATAATGTAGTTGGTTAATGGTCCCAGGTACCAGGCCGCATTCCTGAGGTCTGAAGTAACTGGACTCCGTCACATTAAAAAGGTTGTTCTATTCCTGCAACTTATCTCCTATCCACAGAATAAGGGATGTGTCTGATGGGTGCAGGTTTGAGATACTGGACGCCCACTGATCACAAAAATAGGAGCCTGTGTTCCCCCATTCGAATGGTGTGGTGGACATACATTTGCACTGACACTCCGTTCAACTTTATGGGGCTACTTTTACTTGGCTATCTCCTGCAGTCCCCTGGAGCTGAATATGCATGCTTGTCTGACGCTCCATTCAAACTGGGGAACAAAGCCCACCTTCTCATGATTGGCAGGGGCCCAGTTATAAAGGGACAACATCATCCAGTCCTGGAAAACCTCTTTCGGGTATGGCTATACATAGCGAGCAAAGTCGACAGAAAAATCACGTGGATTTTGGTGCAGAAACACTACGGATTTACCGCAATTTTCACCCTTTGCACTCAAAAATGTAAAATTTCCATTGAAAATCTGCAGCGCAAATTGACATACTTGACTGCATCAAGGAATGTGTGGATTTTTAAAATCTCATCCACTGTACCACTACTGTAAATGCTGCAGAATTTTGACACGCAATTCTGCTATGGAAAAACCACAGGGTTTAAGCTATGTGTGGCTGTTGCATGTTGTTTGATAAATCTAGTGCGTCTACAGATAGTATAGACCAACATTTCCTAATATCAGTTGTTTTACCGTGAATTCTTAGATCCGGAAATAAAGTAGGCTTGGCATGACTTAGATGCAAAAAAGTGTACTAAACTATGACAACATAAATGAAAGATATATAAGTATATTAAAGAATATAGTAAGTAACAGTCACCTAAGCCGTGAAAAAGTGAGTGAGCCGCCCATTGATCAGTTCCCAATATGACACCTAGGCAATGCATATATGATACAAAGAGAGGTGGTAGTACATAGCAAGAAACATCTTACCCTTACCTGCTGGCACTGTGTATGGGGGAAAAAGCCACTCAAATAAACTATGCCACACATCAGTGCACCTAGACATTGTTGTAAACTGTACCAAAATATGGCTCAATTTGCTACAAATTGGCATAACTTTGGCATGATTTGGCCCTTCTCCTTTTTGTGAAATCCTCTGCACGTATCACACCAGGAGTGTGTGGTTTACTTTAAAAGGGCTGTGGCTTTGCTGGGAAGAGGGTGGTGTAGCTTAACAATACTACTTTAGCTCCTAAAATTGAGCAACAATTCTGGCTTAAAATTCTATCTCAGTCTAAACTAACCAATAGTTGGTGTATGGTTATACAAAAGTGTTGGTCCCTGCACCAGATTTAGTCTGAGGCCCTGTAATAAATCTGGTGCAGGTCTAGATAGCCAGGACCGCATGGGACCTGTGAAGGAAACTATGCTTACCTGCTCCCCACCGCTTGGTTCCAGCCCTGTAGCTCCTGGGCTGTCTTCACTGCACTTCCGGTCCCTCCACGTAAACTTCCTACACAGATGGAATCGCATGCGTCGTTACTTCCAATGACTAGCCTCAGTGGTGACGTGTCCGCCAAGTGGCACATGACCCAGTTGGCGACACTTCTCAGCTGAGACCGATCATTGGCTGCAGTGGCAGGGGTGCACTTAGCCTTTCTGCTGCCTGAGGTGAAAACTGAAACGGTGCCCCCCCTTCCCAATGCCAATTTCTTAACCTAACCCCTTCCCTTCAGCCCATGGCCCTTTAGCTGCCCCACCTATTGCCCCTACCTGGTGCTACCTGAAGCGATCACCTCACCTGGCCTCATTGTTGGTGCATCCATGTCCAGTGGCATACGTGATCCTGTCTGTGCAGGAGGTTTTCTTGCAGGGACTGGAAGTGCACATTGAAGAGCCATATTGTTGGAACCAAGCAGGGAGCAGGTCCTGCAGGGTAGCATCGGAATTAAATAAAAGAGTAAACTGTAGACAACCCCTTAAAGTTATAAGCACATGAAGGTTTCGCAAGACTTTTGGGAGTTTTGATCATGAAGAATTACAAGAATTTTCACTTCAACTTGATGTAACCCATTGTGAAAATGTATAATGTCATTTCTGCTGGATAAAAAAAAAAACACTTGAAATATTTTCGGTGGGGGGTCCAGTGGTAACATTCATAAAAGGATCCACTTTTTAGAACTCCCTGTGGGGTCAGATGATGAGGTTTAAAGTTAGTTCCGCAGGAGGAGAGCAATTTTTGGAAGAGTTATTTTTTTTTTCCTATTAAATATGACTGTGCTCGGCCAAAGGAAAGGGCTCGGGATCAATCATCAGCAAGACAAAAAGTCTAAACCTCTTTCAAGAAATGTTGAAGCTAACATGTGTGGCTTATTGAAACCTAGCGTAATCTGAAGCAGATACAAGGAAAAACCTCTGGCTCTCCCTCCAGCCACTTCAAAGACCTGTTATCAATGAGCGGTGGTCTTTTGTGGTGGGAGAACTGGAAGATGGACAAGGAAAGGTCAGATCCAGATCAGAGACTAGATCAGTTTTGTAAAAAAGTGGTTGTTGATTTGATAATAGATATTATAAATGTATAATGGAAAAAACAATTGAATAATACAGTATATGACATGCCTTGTATGGGAAGCGTAAAAATTGGGAATTGCAAATACAAAAAGTTTTATGGGAATTATGGTCTCCAGCTTGTTGCTCTCTGGCTATTGTGAAACTACTACTCCAACTATACAGGGGATTGTAGTTTCACAATAGCTGGAGAGCTACAGTGTACTATACTAGTGCAGTGATCCACTGGTTCACTGCTAAAAGCTTAATGTTATATTTCACTGCATAGAAGTTAAAGTCTACGGACACCTTCAGGGCAATTTTGTATTACGGCGTTTTACTTAATTTGAGATAGAAATAATTATTTAATTGATGTTTATTAAAAATTTTCAGCTATTTTTAAGTTACAGGGGTTAAAAATCAGTCTGCAGAGTATCCTGTCAGCAGATGGCTCATGTGAAGCCTCATCTCTGATCCCCTGACCTCACAAACACTCATGGCCATATTCTTATCAGTTTGATAAGACTTTAGCTATAATGAGGGTTTGTGAGGTCAGGGGATCACAGATAAGAGCTCTACATGAGCTGTCAGCTGACAGGAGAGAAGTGATACTTGTCAAAGAGACTCACGGAAAAAAGTGGTCTTAAATGGCAGAAAATGCTCAAAACCCCATATGCTGTTGTACATTTCTAACCAGGGGAGCAAATCCTGCACATGTGATCCGCTGCTAACAGCAATTCCCGGCAAAAATGCATACAATGGAGGATGCCTGCAGTGGACCACATGTACCACAAAGACAAAGGGGGGAAAATGCCCCTACGTCTTATGGGGAGAATTCTAATGAGCGCTTCCATTATGGAAGCACTCATTAGCACCGGAGGACCAGGAAGCGGTGAAGACTTTGTACTCACCGCTTCCTGGTCCTCGGCTGTTGGCTGAGCTGTACAGGGCTGTGCACAGCGTGAAAGCGCTCTGTGACCTCACGCTGTGCGCTCCGGGTCACAGCCCAGCCGACAGCAGGAAGAAGAGGATCGCGCTGTAGGACAAGAGCGGCGGCGTCCGGAGCAGGAGAGGTAAGTGGCTTTTTTATTTTATTAAATATGAGGCAATGGGAGCTGACCTGAGGAAAGGGGGGCTGAACTGAGGCAAAGGAGCTGCTGGGGGCTGATCTGAGGTGCTGAGGCTGACCAGAGACAAGGGATGCTGGGGGCTAATATGACAGGAAATAGGTGCTACTGGGGGTTGAAATGAGGCAATGGGGGCTGCTGGGGGCTAATATGAGAGGCAATGGGGGCAAATAGACAATGGGGCTGATATGAGGCAACGGGGACTGATGAGAGGCATGGTGCTCTTATCTGAGGTCTGATTGGTGGTCATTCAGATTGGGGTCTGATCTGGGGGGTCTTATTAACATTGGGAGTCTGATTGGGGCTGTCAGCTGAGGTCTGATTAAAATTGAGGGTCTGATTGGTGGTCTGACCTGAGGTTTAATGAAAAATATTTTTTTTCTTATTGTCCTTCTCTAAAACCTAGGTGAGTCTTATGGGCCGGTGCGTCTTATCGGGTGAAAAATATGGTATATAAAACAACAATTCACGGAAAATGGTGTACTACAACGGTATATGCAAGTGACAATATATGGCTAAACCCTCACACTGCTATTAAAATGAGAATTTCACTAATATATTATTATATCAAGAACATACTGGAGCCAGAGCACCCCTTCAAAGTATCTCAAAGTGGCCGGGACCTAACACTATCCCTACATGCCATATGGGCAATTACATTGCCGTATTGGCAAAGAGACTGATTTTTAACCTCTGTATCTCAAAAATGGATGGAAAATTTTAATAAAGACCAATTGCCCTGAAGGTGTTCATAGAATTTAAATTATGACTTTGTATTTAAAAATGTGTATTGTGATCCTGAAGGATCCGTATATGAGGGAGATATAGGGTTAATGTGAGGGCCTTAGTAACAGTAGTTAGTTGGGGCTGTTTGAGCCCTCCCTTCTGGAGGGGAGGATGCTTTAGTTAGTTAGCAGTTAGTGAGAAGAAGTCGGAGAGAGTAGATAACGAGCAGCACTGGAACGTCACAGGGTTGCAGCCAGCCTAAGGGTAAACCAAAGCCAAAACTAGCCCACAGCCTTTGAGGAAGAAAACTCATTCTGCATGATAAAGCAGCCTGTACAAGGAATAGATATTGGTTTATTTGGGGGCCGATGTTGGTCATGTACTGGGAAGAGACAACTGTTTATTCGTGGAGAGACTCAGGGAACATCAAGCCCATTCAACACTATAGACGAGCAGTCTCAGAAGTTATTCTAGACAATGATAAGAACTGTGTTACACCATGCAGGCCTCATCATTATAGCAGCATTCTTGGGGTTTCCTTGTCCTCCCATCTTGCATCCCCCAAAACCCACCAAGACCAGGCAGAAGGTCTTTCCAAAACCAGGGTGCGCCCAGAGGGAACAAGAATGTCTACTCTCATCACTGCATGGCTCAGAGAGTACCTGAGTGAAGGCTTCCACCATGAATGTTACTATTCCTCTCATTGCTGCCACTGTCACTCTCGTCCTCCTCCCCAGGCTTGCTGCACTAGCACTATATGTAGCTCCACTGGGGAGGAGTGGTGGAGGCATCAGTGGAAGGTTCTGCACAGGACAGCATCCAACCTAAGGCCAGCCTAGACTAGGAGGATCCAACAGCCCCCCTGTCACATAAGAGGAAACTATAAATGGCATGTGACCATTGGAGACCCTGTTTCAACTTTGGCATTGAAGTCTGGTAGCTTCAAGTTTAGTCTCTCAGTGGACCTACCAACACAAGAAGTTGGTAAGATTGGGTTCAAATGCCATATTAGCAGCATGTGAATGGGTGATCAAATTTCACTGGGTCTAGACCTGTGATGGCTAACCTCCGGCACTCCAGTTGTGGTAAAACTACAACTCCCAAGATGACAATTGCTTGGCTGTTCTCAGAACGCCACAGAAATGAATGGAGCATGCTGGGAGTCGTAGTTTCACCACAGCTGGAGTGCCGGAGGTTAGCCATCAGTATATTGGAACCCATCCATCTAGTGATTCTACGAAAAGAATGAAGAAGCATTCAGCGATCTAAAAAATATATAATGCATCAAATAAATTAAAACCTTTTATTGGTCTGGAGAAGAATATAAAAGTATGAAGGGAAGAACATTCATTAAAGAGAAGAAAAACATGCATGGAGCCTTGAAAACGTGAGTGGTAGCAGCCCTGATGATGATGTATCTCAGTGTACTCCCTCAGTCCGTCGCTCTCTGGGGTCAGTGCAGTGAAGGAGGGGCACCCTGTTTTCTCTCGAGGTGCCCCAGGTACATAGTCGCGGGCTCCCTGCCTGATGGTGATTCTGGATGCCCATGGTGTCAATGTCTATGTTGGTGGTAGGTAGGGCATGTGTTGGAAATGCAATGGCCTACATGTGGTGTGAGAGAGAGAGTGAGAGATCAGTCCAGATGAAACTTAACAAGAGTCCCTTAATAATGTATGCAGCGTTTAAGTTGTAGAACATCCAGCAGTAGTTTTTATACAATGCAAAGCCCTTCTTGGTGTTCCAGCATGAGCTAAGCAGATGAATACGGCATTGGCCCTCAGATTCCTCTGGCCAAAATATCTGCTATAGGGATCTCTGGCTAATACCTGTGCTCTGACAATTGTGACTGTAGTGTTTACTATTCTAGGGTACATAGGGTGTCTTAACTGGTTATCCCTCTGCAGCTGCAGGGTCTGGATCACCATAAGCTGGGTTAATTTGCTCTCTCCCTCTCTGTAGCCATGAAAATCCTCCTATCTTAGTTCCTGCTTGCTTGCATCTCCTGGAGCTTGTGGAGTTGACCAAGGGTCCAGGGCTTGCAGCTGGAGTATATGTGAGAGGAGCACATGGAGACTGCTTCTTCTTCATCATTCTCTACAGCTCTCACTGGAATGTTCTGGAGCTAGGGGGTAGAGACTTCCCATACTCTGACCTCCAGAGCGCTGGCCTAGGATAGTTAACTCTGGCCTTGCCTGGCTCATGCTGGAACAACTGTGTGCAGTATATAGCATTAACATTACAAACAGGGCAACCAAACTTTGGGTATTCCCCCTGGTCTGGGTTACTACACAATTATGAGTGGACATGTATACAGTCGTGGCTAAAAGTTTTGGGACTAACACAATTTTGCCTTTCACAAGCTGCTTCAGCGTTTTTGGATCTTTTTGTCAGATGTTTCTATGGTATACTGAAGTACATGTCGAAACATCCCATACCTATAAAAGTTTTTATAAACAAATATATAAGGTTTATGCAAAGACTTAATATTTGTAATGTTTGGCATTTTTGCAAGACTTCTGCAATTCTCCCTGGCATGCTGGATATCAGCTTCTGGGACAATTCCTGACTGATGGAACCACAGGTTCTCAATGGGATTGAGGTCTGGGGAGTTTCCTGGTCATGGACCTACAATTTAAAGGGGTTCTCCGGGAATTAAGAAACTGAAAAGACTTAAATATTACTTTATAATAAACATAGTTTCAAATATCTTTCATCATTTATAATGGTTCATTTTGTCTGGGGAGCATTAATCAGGGGAAAAAAAATGGCCGCCGTCCTATTAGTACACACAAAACCTGTCCTAATCACACAGGAGGACAAGTTACTTCACAACACTGAGGTAGAGCTGCCTCATCCTCCTTTCTGCTCTGCTTGTCAGGGATTATGATCCTGAATACAGCTTAATATGATCTTCAGCTGAATCTCTGTAGGAATGGAGAGGACGGACAGGACAGACTGTGGTAATGGAGACTGCATTCAAGTGCTGCTGCTCATTAGCCACATCCCCACCTCCTCTCATGTCTCCTTATCATCTCCATTCCCACAGAGATTAACCTGTATTCAGGATCATAATCCCTGACAAGCAGAGCAGAGAGGAGGATGAGGCAACTCTTTACCTCAGTGTTGTGAAGTAACTTGTCCTCCTGTGTTATTAGGACAGGTTCTGTGTGTACTAATAGGACAGCGGCCATTTTGTTTCTCCTGATGATTTCTCCCGAGACAAAACGAGCCATTATAACTAATGAAAGGTATTTGGGAATATATTTCTAATAAAATAATATTTAAGTATTTTCATTTTCTTAATTCCCAGAGAACTCCTTTAACTGTTTTGTTCACTGAACCAATTAGTTATCACTTTTGACATGGTCTCTATCATGCTGGAATAAAGCATTCTTCATCACCAAATTGCCCCTGGATCATTGGGAGAAGTTGCTCTTGGGTGTTTTCATTCCCCATTCTTTATTCATGGCAGCAGGGGAGGACTGGGAACTTAAATTGGCCCTGCAGGTCCAAATTAACAGAAGGTGGGGAAACACAAGTAGGCAGGGTCAACAATACCATTGTGCGAAATACCATCCCAGCAGAACCAGATAACACAGTGTAGTACAATATACTGCCCCAAAAGCTGGCCCTCCCGGGTGGTCCTCAGTAGCTACCATCTTCTGTCCTCTTCCAGTTGTCTATGGAGCAGGGGGGTTAGGAGATGAGATGCGGGCCATAGTTGAATTCAGGAGGGCATCTGCGGTTACTGGCTCGGTACATGAGTGCCTGATTCCCACAGCATTATTTACTGTTGAATTATGTTTTCTTAAATCTGGAGACTACATTTAATCTCCAGACAGATTTTGCTTCATAAACTCCAAGTATCTCAATTTATATTACCCTTTGCCGGAGCTCCGCCTAGTCAGCTGCCCTGATAGTGAGTAGCAAGATGGCACAGACGTAGATAGATAATCTGGGCTGAATTTGGATGGTTAAAGGTGTTGTCCACCTTCGACAATTCCTTTTTTTTAACAAGGATGCCTGATAAACTGATCTTCCTGCAGGAACCTCAATGATCAGTTGTAATGTGGGAGATCTCGGTAGCAAGTGTTTCATTCTCCTGCAGTGCCAACACAGGAAAAATGAAGCATTACACACTTCCCATTGCAATCTATATCCTAATTATGTAATGCATGGTCTTCTGAAGCAAGAGACCCTCTTTGTAGCTACTTTCTACTATAGATGAGACTCCTGAATATGGTGCTTCTTTTTACTAAATGGGTTGTCCAGCCACGAAAAAATATTTAGAAAGCAACTTACTGTCTTTTTCGCTTTATACGACGCACAAGATGATAAGATGCACCCAAGATTTTAGAGGAGGAAAATAAGAAAAAAATATTTTTCATCAGACCTCATATCAGATCCTCAGATCAGACCTCCCCATAAATATCAGGACATCATATTAAACCCCCATATCACCCCTCCATGTCAGAACCCCATCAGCCCTCTATGTCAGGCCCCCATCAGACCTCAGATCAGCCCTTAATGTCATACCCCCATCAGACCTCAGATCAGCCTTTTGTTTCTTATCCCCATGAGACCTCAGATCAGCACTTTGTTTCTGACCCCATCAGACCTCAAATCACCCCTTTATTTCTGACCCCCATCAGACCTCAGATCAGCCCTTTGTTTCTGACCCCCATCAGACCTCAGATCAGCCCTTTGTTTCTGACCCCCATCAGACCTCAGATCAGCCCTTTGTTTCTGACCCCCATCAGACCTCAGATCAGCCCTTTGTTTCTGACCCCCATCAGACCTCAGATCAGAATAAAATAAAAAAAACTCCTCTTACCTCTCCTGCACCGCGGCTCCTCTTCATCTCTGGCAGAGGTCACGCTCCCCTATCTTCTCCGGCCCGTGCTGCACTGTCACCTGGCAGCATGCAGCGTCAGGTCATAGTGCGCGCACTACATCCTAACGCTGTACGGGGTCTGGACAGTGCTGCACCTAATGCATACTAGTAAGTGCTTCCATAATGGAAGCGCTCACTAGTATTCGCTTTATAAGACACAAGGCCATTTCCCCCCACTTTTGGAGGAAAAAAGAGCGTCTTATAAAGCGAAAAATACGGTAGCTGTAGCAGTCAAATGTCCTTGGAAGGAACAGAAAGTAGACACCAGTGGAGGTCCTAGGAAGACTCAGAACCACAGCAATGGAGGATCAGTAAGGTGAGTATGACTTTTTTGGTTATTTTAGGACATTCTATTCTGTTTTATTATTTTTTGCTGGATGGACAATCCCTTTAAGAATTCCATCATAAGGTATATGAATATGTTTTTTTTATAAATTTAAACATCCCATTTAACAAAAAAAAAATCCTCTGCCTCAAACAAATCCAAAAGAAAACATAATTCGTAATAACCAGGTAACAGGCCACCTGTCAAAACTAATTCCCAGTTACAATCACAACACCGTAGTTAATCAGGAAAATGTGATTTGCAGTAATACACAATGGCAAATTTCCATCCTGATCCAGGGCCGAGATTAGCAAATCATCAAGGCCGTGCTTCAATACCTTCATCTACACGCAAGTGATGGGCAAGGGAGAAGATCTAAGAAGACGTAGACAAATACACTAATTGGAATAAGCAGAATTTCATGTATCTCCTATCAGAATCTGTAAAAATAAGTAATTCACGTCTATTACCCAGAAGGCTTTCTTGCCTTGAGTTCAGAAGAAGATGAGAAAAGTAATAGAGGCCACATCTGCATAAGATTAGGACTACAGTAAATATGAGGTTGGGTTACATGGATCCTTCTGACTCAACAACAAGGCCAATCCTTTTTTTTTTCAATGACTTGACACTAGAGAGCCATAAAATTTGGATTGTGAAGACAAAGTTCATGAGTTCAATCGTTCCGAAAAAAAAAATAAAAATAAAACAAAATCCCTGTGGTCAACTGCAATTTGTCCAATGAGCACAATGGGACCATATATACATGGACATCAAATGTTGGAAACTTTCACTGGTTTTAGACCCAGCTCTCTTGAGGACGGAGCCGTGAGATAAACATAAGTAAAATATGTTCTGGTTCTAGTAACCTTTCCACCTGTACCGAGATATTATGACATCCAAACCCCAAGTATTCTCATAGGGGGCGGGTGGTTTCCTTACATAGCTCCATCTTCTCCATGTAGATGAAATATGTTTACCCATATGTGTCTGTTTCTTCATGTTTTTTCCCTGCCTTGAGTTTAATTTGAGCAACTTGAAGGTTCACATATATCTTTTTTTTCATAAGAATCTGACAATGGTTTTGAGTGCAAGACCTCAGGGATGAAGCTGACTTTGCGTTCTCGAAAATATTTGGAGATTTTGGAGTCAGCTCTTAGCATTTGGATACTGTGGTTTAATAAAGTAAAGCAGAGGAGAAAGTGGCGTGGGAAAAGTAAATTTCCTCCTTGTTTTTACTAGGAAAAGTATGTGGTTTCTGTAGATTAAAGGGGTTGTGCAGGAGGGTTATATTGATGATCTGTGCTCAAGATAGGTCATCAGTATGAGATCAGCATTGGTCCGACTCCTGGCACCACTGCCGATCAGCGGCTTGAAGAGGAGGAGGCGATTATGCAAGCGCTAGTTTTTGCTCAAATTACATTGTGTGTCATCTCGTTTGCAGGGGAGGCTTAGTGTAATTACAATACTTCTGCAGTGACCAGGCCACAGGGGTTATGTGAGTGTTGTACTGATGTCACAGTGATAATGGTGCCGGTGGTTATATTACTCACAGTTTGGTGACTACAACTCCCTGGGCTGGTGTGCCGTGAGTGGAAGGGGATACCAAATCCTTCTGGGAACTCTCTGTTCCTCAGGGCTCTGCCAGGTGGTAAGGCGAGGTGCCCTTGGTGATATAGTATTATGGTGTCAGTCGGCAGGGTCCTGGTAGATTTCGTGACGCCAGCGCCCTTGTGGAGCAATGTAGAATTGAGGTAAATAAAGAGGAGACAAATCGTATCAAAAATAGAAAAATTTTACTTTTGCCTTGTCAGAGTTTCCTTCCTTAATTATAGTTTACAAATCAGTCCTCTTTACAATAGGTGTTAATGATGCTGCAGGATTCCTAATTAAGGCTGGTTTAGTTTCCAGTAAGCAATTACTCAATACTCCTATGATAACTTTTCCTTTCCACATGTCCCAGTTCTGGCTCTGGATCACCTTTAGTATTGTAGAACAGCAATCCCACAGGGCGACATCCCTGTATGGCAGGCATTAATACATCTGCTCCATTCTTTGTCTCGGGTGCTTGATATATACGTATATTAGCCCACACTTCCCGGAGGATTCAAAGTGGGTGTAAATACGACTTGGTACCTATAGTCATATAGTCCGTGTTTAGGTGCCTGAGGCTACTCCTAATCACTAGTGCCAGCAAACTCCAATAAACCGTAGAAAGGCATTTACCTTTGCTAGTCTCCTCTTTATCCAGCTTATAGCACAGCTTCTGGTGGCTTAGTGTGGTAAGTGCCAAAAGTAGGTCTGACTTGGCCAGGGTCAGGCAAATCTGGCAGCCTCAGGATGGAAGGTCCTGCACTACTCCTCCTGCGCTTAGCTTGTCTGTTCTCTTCCTTTACTGCCTCATGACTGTCTTGAACTAAACTTCACTTCCTTTTCTAGTTGCCTCGGTGGTTATATATGAGGCAACAGCACCACCTAGTGGTGAAATAATATAATTTGTGGTACTCAGCCTATATTAGGTTCTTGCAGCATGAGGGATCCAGTATATAATGTATATGACATGGCTACAATAAATAAAATACATGGCTATAAATACAGACACTTTGCTGTGTCCCTTTCACACGTAAGTGGGACACTGCATACCCCCTTGTTTGAATTAAGCCGGCCTCGGCTTATTGTTGACAGGGCGAAGCATCACCTGTAAAATAGCAGAACAAACCCCATACACATATATAGATACATATTGCAAAGTTTTTCAGCATTATAAAATGTCATCCAATATAAAATACAGTATAAAATACACATTATTAAATAGCAGCAATATTTAGTAATCATGGCGCAAGATGGAAAGGGGCGTCATGACTTCTGTACTTGCCGGTGACAAAATTGGGCGTTGTTCTCATAATAGGGGCAACATAGTCTATGTCTATGTCAAGTCTCTCAAGGCAAAGGCTCATAAGCGTGATATAGGGTAAAACACTCAGAAAATGTCCAGGGCACTACACAACATCCTTTATAGGAAGAGACAAGGAGGCAGTACTATCAGTACATACATCATTTAGAGGAAGAGACTGGAAGGCAGTACTATCTATGAATGCATCATTTATGAGAGGGAAGAGAAAGGTGCTTGCAAGAGAATTGCACCGTAATATGTGCCTATATAATTTACAGGCAGTGAGAAGGAGGCAGCACTATCTGTGCCTACATAATTTAGAAAGAGAGGCAAGGAGGCACTAATATCCGTATCCATATAATTTCTAAGAAGAGACAGGAAAGCAGTACTATCTAAAACTGCATAACTTATGGCAATAGACAGAGAGGTAGCACTGTCTGTGCTTGACAGACAGAAGGGGACTGTAAAATGTGCCTGCGTCGTCTACAGGAAGCAAGAAGGACCAGCACCAGCACTTAGTGACTATGGTATTTAGTGTTAGGTTCCCGTCTTAAAGAGATCACCTTGACGTTTGGCAGATGGGAACAAATAATTTTGTACAAAAGTATTTGCTAAGAATCTTACATTTACAACGTAGCGTTAGTATCATGTAGATAGTGGGTATGGCAGTATTGGATGTACTCATTTTATTGTTTGTGTTCACAGAGTGCTGTTGCATTTTTTTGCGTTTTACTTTTCTATTTGCAGCCATGGTGACGTGCACCTGCATATTTGAATGGGCTGACTGACCCCCAGTTTTTCTATATAATTTACAGGGAGAGGCAAGGATGCAATACTATCTGCAGGGGCGGACACAGACAGCAGAGGGCCCCTGTGCAAGGAATGTGTCTGGGCCCCCCCGCCTTTCCCAAACCAAATTTTCAACCTAACCTAAGGTGTCAACATTACATAAAGCAATACAAAACACACAGGGTAAGACTACTTTCACACATGCAGCACTAAGCTCCAGCCTCCTGATCCAGCAGAGAATGCAAGAAATTGCCCGGACTAAAACTCAGGCATGCAGCAGTTTGTGTCCCGCTGATTCTCTGCATTTTTGCCAGATTGTGGCCGGATCTCTGCCGTACCCCATTATAGTTAATGGGACCAGCGGGCATTCTGCATTCAGCAGTGCCGGATCCAGTGAATTCCAGAAGGCTGTTCTCTGCTGGACCAGCCTGCCAGAATCACTAACTCAAATGTGAAAGTAGCCTAATACAGGTCCACATACCTCTTACATCCAGTGACGTCTTCTTAGATGTAGATGTTCTCTTTCCGCATCTTCTCCTTTCAGACCAGACTACCATGGTGATTTCTTCCAGCCATCTCTTCTCTCTGTGGAGTTTGGCAAATAGACATCTTAGTTTCCTACTTTTCCATCATTCTCCCACCTTTCGCTGTGCTCACCAAAACTATACTGCAGAAACAGCCCCCCTGCAAATACTACTGCCTTCAGTAATTATTGGCACACAGGAAAAAATAACTGCACCCAGGAAATAGTGTCCCTGACACTAAATTATAACCAGAATGTTCCCCAAAAATAACTGTGCTAAGCTGATACTGTGCCCCCCACCGTAATAGTGCTCCCCAAAGTCCCACCAATAGAAATAATTAGTGCCCCCGGCCAGCCAATGTCCCCATAGTGCCCTCATAATGTGTGCCAATGCCCCCTACCATGTGCCCAAAAAACCCTCTTAGTGCCCCTATACAATGACCCCAATAGTGCTCCTCCCCCCTTCTCCATAGTGCCCCCCATGTCTGCCAGTATATAAGATAGGGCCCCCATAGTGATCCTCCCCCTCCATAGTGCCCTCATGTGTGCCAGTATATATGATAGGGCCCCCCATAGTGCTCCTCCTTCTCCATAGTGCCAGTATATATATATATATATATATATATATATATATGTAGGGCCCCCATAGTGGTCGTCCTCCTCCAGAGTGCCCCTCCATAGTGCTCCTCCTCCTTAGTGCCCCCCATAGTGCTCCTCCTCCTTAGTGCCCCCATTGTGCTCCTCTTCCATAGTGCCCTCCACAGCGATACAGATGAATATAGAGATGAGCGCTTCCAATGAGCGCTCATCTCTCCCTGCCGCTGGTAAAAAAAGGGCCCCCCTCCGGCCCTGGGCCCCTGTGCAGCCGAACCGGCTGCACAGGCGGTATGTCCGCCCCTGACTATCTGTACCTACGTGATTTGCATCTAGGGACCTACCATCATGAGAAGGGCAAGGCAAATTGATACTATTATACATGCATACACCAATTAACGGGGAGAGAGACAGGCAGTATTACAGATGTAGCAGCGCTAGCGATCACTGTTTTCGCATAGCGTTGCTAACAAATCGCGACTTCTCCTCTTTCACTCCTTTCACTCGCAGTAAATTAGGTGAATTCGTACGCATTAGCGTATAATGCATGGCATTAGCAAACACATTCGTACGCATTAGTGTACAATGAATAGCAATAGCATACAAATTCGTATTCATTAGCGTACAATGCGTAGCATTAGCGTACAAATCATCAGATGCGTACTCTATTTACGATATTGTTCTGCGCTCACGCGATTTTCCTGTGATCGCTAGTGCTGCTACTTCTGTATCTGTGCCCAGGGGCGTAGCTAAAGGCTCATGGGCCCTGGTGCAAGAGTTCAGCTTGGGCTCCCCCCCCCTTCCCTCAGCGCTGGTGCACCTAGCTTTTCTGCCGGCCAAGTCAAAAATTGAACCCCCCCATGCCAAATTCTCACCCTAACCTTTTCCCTCCTAACATTACATATATCACTACAGAACATACAGGGTAAGGCTACATTCACACCACAGTTGTTTTTTCAGCCTTCGATCTGCATATTTTGCGGCTCAGATGCGGACCCATTCACTTAAATGAACACTGTGTGCTGTCCGCATCTGTATGTCCATTCCTATTTTTGTCCATTTGCGGACAATGATAGGCATCGTTACAGTGGATCTGCAAAAAAAACAGATGCCATACGGAACATCATCCTTTTTTTTGCAGATCCGCAATTTGCAGACTGCAAAACACAATGTTCGTGTGAATGTAGCCTAATACAGCGCCCCAAACCTCGTACATCCAGTATAATACAGCCCCATACCTCGTACATCCAGTATAATACAGAGCCCCATACCTCTTACATCCAGTATAATACAGCGCCCCATACCTCTTACATCCAGTATAATACAGCGCCTCATACCTCGTACATCCAGTATAATACAGCGCCCAATACCTCTTACATCCAGTATAATACAGCGCCCCATACCTCTTACATCCAGTATAATACAGCGCCCCATACCTCTTACATCCAGTATAATACAGCGCCCCATACCTCTTACATCCAGTATAATACAGCGCCTCATACCTCTTACATCCAGTATAATACAGCGCCCCATACCTCTACATCCAGTATAATACAGCGCCTCTACCTCTTACATCCAGTATAATACAGCGCCTCATACCTCTTAATCCAGTATAATACCAGCGCCCCATACCTCTTACATCCAGTATAATACAGCGCCCCATACCTCTTACATCCAGTATATACAGCGCCCCATACCTCTTACATCCAGTATAACACAGCGCCTCATACCTCTTACATCCAGTATAATTACAGCGCTCCATACCTCTTACATCCAGTTATAACACAGCGCCTCATACCTCTTACAATCCAGTATAATACAGCGCCCCATACCTCGTACATCCAGTGATAATACAGCGCCCCATACCTCTTACATCCAGTATAATACAGCGCCCCATACCTCGTACATCCAGTATAATACAGCGCCTCATACCTCTTACATCCAGTATAATACAGCGTCCCCATACCTCTTACATCCAGTATAATACAGCGCCCATACCTCTTACATCCAGTATAATACAGCGCCCTCATACCTCTTACATCCAGTATAATACAGCGCCTCATACCTCTTACATCCAGTATAATACAGCGCCCCATACCTCTTACATCCAGTATAATACAGCGCCTCATACCTCTTACATCCAGTATAATACAGCGCCCCATACCTCTTTACATCCAGTATAATACAGCGCCTCATACCTCTTACATCCAGTATAATACAGCGCCCCATACCTCTTACATCCAGTATAATACAGCGCCCCATACCTCTTACATCCAGTATAATAATACAGCGCCCCATACCTCTTACATCCAGTATAATACAGCGCCCCATACCTCTTACATCCAGTATAATACAGCGCCCCATACCTCTTACATCCAGTATAATACAGCGCCCCATACCTCTTACATCCAGTATAATACAGCGCCCATACCTCTTACATCCAGTATAATACAGCGCCCCATACCTCTTACATCCAGTATAATACAGCGCCCCATACCTCTTACATCCAGTATAATACAGCGCCCCATACCTCTTACATCCAGTATAATACAGCGCCCCATACCTCTTACATCCAGTATAATACAGCGCCCCATACCTCTTACATCCAGTATAATACAGCGCCCCATACCTCTTACATCCAGTATAATACAGCGCCCCATACCTCTTACATCCAGTATAATACAGCGGCCCCATACCCTCTTACATCCAGTATAACACAGCGCCTCATACCTCTTACATCCAGTATAATACAGCGCTTCCATACCTCTTACATCCAGTATAAAACAGCGCCTCATACCTCTTACATCCAGTATAATACAGCGCCCATACCTCTTACATCCAGTATAATACAGCGTCCCAATACCTCTTACATTCCAGTATAATACAGCGCCTCATACCTCTTACATCCAGTATAATACAGCGCCTCATACCTCTTACACCAGTATAATACAGCGGCCCCATACCTCTTACATCCAGTATAATACAGCGCCCCATACCTCTTACATCCAGTATAATACAGCGCCTCATACCTCTTACATCCAGTATAATACAGCGCCCCATAACTCTTACATCCAGTATAATCCAGCGCCTCATACCTCTTACATCCAGTATAATACAGCGCCCCATACCTCTTACATCCAGTATAATACAGCGCCCCATACCTCTTACATCCAGTATAATACAGCGCCTCATACCTCTTACATCCAGTATAATACAGCGCCCCATACCTCTTACATCCAGTATAATACAGCGCCTCATACCTCTTACATCCAGTATAATACAGCGCCCCATACCTCTTACATCCAGTATAATACAGCGCCCCATACCTCGTACATCCAGTATAATACAGCCCCATACCTCGTACATCCAGTATAATACAGCGCCCAATACCTCTTACATCCAGGTATAATACAGCGCCCCATACCTCTTACATCCAGTATAATACAGCGCCCCATACCTCGTACATCCAGTATAATACAGCGCCCCATATCTCTTACATCCAGTATAATACAGCTCCCCATACCTCCTACCTCCAGTATAATACAGCGCCTCATACCTCTTACATCCAGTATAATACAGCGCCCCATACCTCTTACATCCAGTGACGTCTCCTCTGATGTAGATCTTCTCTTTCCTCATCTTCTCCTTTCAGACCAGACGCCATTTTTCAGCCATTTCTCATCTCTGCAGTTTGACAGAAAAAAATCTTAGTTTACTACTTTTCCATCATCCTCCCGTCTTCTGGAGAAATCATCCTACCACCCCCAGTACTGTGCCACTAGTACCACACAGATAGTGCCCTTCAATAATTATTGGCACACAATGCCCTAAAATAACTGCGCCCAGCAAATAGTGCCCCGTAATAGTGTGAACATAACGTCCTCCAAAAATAACAGCGCTGATACTGTGCCAGGGTGCCCCCCACAGTAATAGTGACCCCCACAGTAATAGTGCCCCCAAAGTACCAACTAATAATTCTCTGCCAGAGTGCACTTGTTAGTAATAGTGCCCCCAACAGTACTAATGTCCCCACTGTGCCCCAAAAGTAATAATGCTTCCAATGTGCCAGTAAGAAGTGCCCCCAAAATTTCACCCCAATAATGTGCCAGTAAGAAGTGCCCCAATAATGCGCCAGAAGTTTCCCCCCAAAATCATGTGCCAGTAAGAAATGCCCCCAGTGCCCCCATGTGCCAGAAAAATGCCCCCCGTGCCAGTAAAAATGCCCCCAAGTGCCAGTAAGAAATGCCCTCAGTGCCAGTAAGAAATGCCCCCTAGTGCCCCCATGTGCCAGTAAGAAATGCCCCCAGTGCCCTATGTGCCAGTAACAAATGCCCCCAGTGCCCCCATGTGCCAGTAAAATGACCCCAGGTGCCAGTAAAAATGCCCCCAGTGCCCCATGTGCCAGTAAAAATGCCCCCATGTGCCAGTAAAAATGCCCCCCGTGCCCCCATGTGCCAGTAAAAATGCCCCCAGTGCCCCCATGTGCCAGTAAAAATGCCCCCAGTGCCCCCATGTGCCAGTAAAAATGCCCCCAGTGCCATTAAAAATGCCTCCAGTGCCCCCATGTGCCAGTAAAAATGCCCCCATGTGCCCCTAAAAATGCCCCCCTAGTGCCCCCAATAGAGCTCAGGTCCGTGCTATAAAAAAAATTAACACTAATACTTACCTCCATTAGGCTGGCAGCGATGCGATGCAGGCCTCTTCCGGCCTGTGTCCCGTACTGTACGGCTCAGGCGGAGCGGACGTCATCACGCCGCCTGAGCCGGCCTCTGATAGGCTGTAGGTCTAGTCCCCTCGGGGCCCCCCTGGCTTAGGGGCCCGGTCGCAACTGCGACCGCTGCGACCCCTATAGCTACGCCACTGTCTGTGCCTACATTATTTTAGATGGAATAGGATGTGCTACTCTTACAGAAGCAACCATCTCCAGCACATAAATGGTGGCCAACTTTCTGCTTCCCCCCAAATGTTTGAATAAATAGGATATTTGTATTTTTATTATTGTGCTTTTATTCTAGAAAATTAGGTTAGCTTTACTCTCCTCTGTATTTGTATACTTGGCACATGAGAAACATCTTATTTGTATAGGAATACGTTGCAATTAGGAGGCAAACACCATGGAAACCTTACTCTACCCTGGTGGCCCATGACACAAAATATGCACTTCACTAAGTCTCTTTTTGAGAAATTCTTGTTTATATTTTCACAGTCGTTGCTTGCACCTTGAACGTTCTCCAAAAATTCCATTGAAAGAACCGATTGACCTCAAGGCGACATACATACATAGATCACTGCCTGAGCCGCTATTTTATATAGATTTTCTGTGTGGTCACATAAGTGTCAAATCAGTCAAGGTCAGTGCCCAAACCTGGTATTTATGTGTGCGGTAGCCTATATTTTAGTATAGCCTCATCCACGGTTGTGGTCTCAGTAATTGCACCCAGACTAAGAAGGCACACAGTAATCATGAAGAAAACGGGGAATTGCATGGATTTTACAGGAAAGAAAGAGCCCAGCATGGTAATTTTACCTTTGATTGTGAGAAAGTTGCACAACATCATGCGTAGTCACGCAATCCTGGCAGTTGAAAGGGGTTAGTGAAAATGGAGCCATGTGCATGCTGAGCGCTGCAATCATCTCGGTAATCAGCAGGGAGGGCAGGCTGCTTTATTTGTCCTTGTTACCTGTCACTTCTCTGGAGAAATCCACTATAGTGATCTACAAACAGGCCTGAGTGCTATTAATATAGGGTGATCAGATCTGGGTTTCTGAAAAGGAGGACACCTTTTTTTTTTTTTTTTGCCATTACACTATACCCCAGGGAATGGGGACCCGAACTTCCCTTTATTATTTTCCGTTATAACATGGTTATAACAGAAAATAATTGTTAAAATGGCCCTTAGAGGTTAAAAATAATTTTAAAAAACTCACCTTTTCCACTTGTTCGCGGCGCAGCCGGTCCAGTGTCTTCTTTCTTCTTTCACCTTGCAGGACCTGCAAAGGGACCTTTGGTGACGTCACCGCGCGGTGAGCGCGCTCACCACGTGGATACCGTGGTGACGTCACCAAAGGACCTTTTGCAGGTCCTGCAAGGCCGGGAAAGAAGACACCGGACCGGCTGCGCCGCGAACAAGTGGAAAAGGTGAGTTTGTTTTTATTATTTTTAACCCTAAAGGCCATTTTAAAAGTTAAAATGACTTTGTTGGACTGCCTCAAACTGTTTGAGTCAAACATTAATTAGTTTGAGGCAGTCCAACAAAATCCCGGACGATTTTCCAATTCACCCCGGACATTTTTTTAATGCCCAAAAGTAGGACATGTCCGGGGAAAAGAGGACGTCTGGTGACCCTATATTAATAAGCATTAGGTCTCATGCGTTTGGAGCCCGTATGGGAGCCCATGCAGTACCTATGTGTGCCGCCATATAATGCCTCAATACGGCACCGCATTACAGAGGTACTCCTGAGCTGCAGTGCTTACCTCTGTAATGCAGCAGAAAAACTGGACCATAAAACTGCCTGTCAGTTCATATGAGGCATACAGAGAGATGACGACTCTGTGGGTGCTGTATTACGGCTCCATACAACAAGAGAGATTCAGCTTAAAAGGCAAAATAAACAGGTAAAAGGCACAAAAGCGATGATGTTATAGTCACTTATGTTGTACACACGTGAGAGAGACATCATAGAAAAAAAATGGATTGCTGTTAGGACACTGAGCTGGGTTATCCCACCCATGAGAGAAGGGCTTGGTGCTTGTTTCCTGGTCCATGGCTTGTGCCTGAATCTTGCTACAATTCCTCATCACCTAGGCTGGGTGCAAAGTAGTTCCATGTGAGATTTGGGGGTAACTAAGGTTCAGCCTCCTCTTTCCAAGGGTCCGATAGAGGGGCACACTCTCTCGTCCTTTCGGGGCACACCCTGGGCTTTAGGGGTCTCCTGGCTGGGTGCCCTAGATGGAGGATGTGTAGAAGGGTGCAAGGCAGAAGGACAAGGGCAAGGGCCGACGGATGGTGGGGGCAATGATTAGTAAAGAGTCTTTCTTTACTGAATAGATGATGGGAGTTACAGTATAAATGCAAGCAGCAGACACAGTTTTGAAGTATTTCACAGAGTAGACTTTTCCCAAAAGACTATATATAGAAGGTGGAAATTATGGTAGTAGTACTCTTTCTATATAAACCCTAGGAGTGCAGTTCCTCTAAATATACTTTCTGCAGTTACCAGTTGCAGGATGCAGTCCTAGATTGGATAGCCAGTCTCAGAAGTGTGGAGGGCACCAGAAGCAATTAACACCTTCCACAGCAGTAAAGTCTATTGTCATACTGTATTGTATTTACCATACTGTCTCAGTCCAGAACAGATTTCAAAAATGGTTCTCAGTCTTCTGTAAATATCCTGTGCATTCTTTTCTCAGGGAATAATCCGTAGCAAAGTTGATTTCTCTAAAATTCTGTTTTCCTAGATAAGACTTCTATTCAGTCTTTATTGGAAGAGCATACTTAAAGGGAACCTGTCATCAACTTTATGTTGTCCATACTAACGGCAGCATAAAGTAGAGACATGTGAGTTGATGTCAGCGGTCTGTCACTTAAAAGTTAAAAGTAAGTGGTTGCTGAGAACCAGCATCACAATCATTAAAGACTAGGCCTGGAAAAGAGTCCCGACCACCTGAGAAGAGTCCTGGTTATTCATGAATTCTTGCTCTCCCTGCCCAACTGCTGATGACTGATAGTCCTCTACCTAGTTTTCTCCCTTTTTATCTAGGAGAGAACTGCCAAACATCAGCAGATGGGCGGAGGGAGCAGGAGATTATGAATAACCATGACTCTTCTCAAGTAGATTTGACTCTTTTCAAAGCCTGGGCTGCAATGATTACGATGCTGTTTCTCAGCAACCACTTACTTTTAGCTCATGAGTGACACATCGCTGAAATCAGCATTTCTGTCACTATTTTATGATGCACTCAGTGAGGTCAGCATAAAGTTGATGACAGGTTCCCTTTAAGCAGGTCTTTCTGCAACCTTTTGGGATGCACAGTGCACAGATATAATCTCTGTAAACATTTCAACAGATTTTTAAACTGTGCACCTTAGCATTAACCATTAAGCGGTAAACTAATGTTCCTCTGTTCCCCAGTGTGTAAGCTTCAGGACAGGTTCACGTCACATCACAGTGATGTGTCTCCAAGTGGCGTATAACTGTTGGGTCATATGCCATTTGGGGACACTGAGGCCAGTGACTGGCTGCAACAGGAGGGACATCATAGACCCTGTCCATGAATTTACACACCAGTGACTGGAAGGAGCTGGAGAGAACCCTTGGCACTGGAACAGAGTAGCGGGGAGCAGATCAGTACTTTTTTTTTAGATTAGTGACAGTGCTGGTCAGGGTGTAGATAAAATTTCGGTTGAAGCTGGACAACCTCTTTTAAAGCGCTCAAAGGCCCCACCACATGAAAACACCAGTATTATAAATAGCACATAGGCAGTGGCTGGGTTTGAGGTGGCCCCAATACTGTGTCACCACATGTTGCTGCTCTTTGGAAGGGACGCCAAGTTGTGGTGCACCCATAGGTCCTCACAGTCCAGGTTTTCAGTAAACCAGCGTGTTTTTTTTACTGGAGGAACTCACGTGCAAAACAATACTGGTGAGGCACTGAGCTGGCTTCTCCAGTCTCCACCCTGGCAGAAGGTTCTGTGATGAGGAACTGTCTGAGCTACCTGTCCCTCTCTATCGCTTTCTCTCTCAAAAAGCTGGTAATCTGCCCCAGGGTCTGTGGCTCAGTTGTCTGGCTGGCCCTCTGGTCAAAAGGCTGGTGATCCAGGGTCTGTGCCAAAGTATCCCCATCTCAGCGTCTTCGTCTGGTCACTCATGCAGTCTGGCAGAGTCTTTCCTATTAAGCACTGGTTTCTATCTGTAGACAACTTGGGGGTCTAACTTCTCTCCTTATATACAGTTTCTAAATGTAATAGAACCTTCTAGTAGGAGGGGTGGAGTGGAGAAGCACAGTTTAAACAAAAACAGTGTTGCAATTTCAGTCTGCTATAGACTTATATAGAGATTTAATACAAGAACCCTTGCCCCGGGGCATTACACATGTTAGGTGTGTGTGTGGGGGGGGGAGCTGTTACAGATTTTGTATTGGTGCAAAGGAGTTATAAGTTATACCTGTAATTGGAATTCTATAACATTATAAAGTAGGATAATTTATCTAAAAATTGCAAGCCACACCCTCTAGCAGAAGACACACCCACATCTCCACTAGCCACACCCACTTGCCAAGCAAGTTGCACAAAGTGTTTAAGACATTTAATTATGTGGTGCACGGATCACTTTGAGCCAGAATTCTTTTCATTAGTAAATCTGCCCCTATGTTTTTTTTTTACTTTGACCTTGGTTTTTCGGCAAGCAGGCCATCACCCTCGGCTGTTGATATTACATGAGTCAGCTCCAAAACCTACAAGGAAAATGCCATAATTACATGAATTTGTTTCAAAACAGCCTAAAAACAAAATATAATAAAATGGATGCATTCAAGAAGGTGACATCTGAAATAAGCTGCAAGAAACTAATTTGGAATATCCTACAGGAAATGTTCTGCTGATTGTCAAATATTGAGAATAATTACGAGGGATCTCAAAATAGTTACGGAATTTCTGTAATTGCACAAAAAATAATCCCATCCTGGAAATGCAAAATAATTTTGGCCATTCTGAGTCATATTCTTGTCTACAGGGGGCAGTATTATTATAATAGTCAGGACTAGTCAAGTAAAAGGATTTTTTATGTGGAAAATCTTGGGACAAGTATGTGATTGATCCCGATGTCACTTCCCTTCATCCACTCATCTTACAGTGACATGCATTACATTACTCAGCAGGGGACGACTGGAATGCTGCCCCAAAAGATATCATATGAAAACTGTGTCCCTTCCTGGGCCATGTTTGGAAAAATTTAGAACTGCATGTAGAAAAGACTTCTAAGGCTCTTTACAGAGGGTTAAGACAAAGAGCACCCCCTCTTAGAAGAAAAGTCACATCCTTCATATTTAACCATACTTGCCAACGATCCTGGAACGTCTGGGAGGCTACCAGAAAAAGAGGTTTCGCATGGAGGGCTGCTTCTAGACAGCAGCCCTCCAACTACTTTAAAGGGGTTATCCGATGACTTACAGTACAGACCAAAAGTTTGGACACACCTTCTCATTCAAAGAGTTTTCTGTATTTTCATGACTATGAAAATTGTAGATTCACACTGAAGGCATCAAAACTATGAATTAACACATGTGGAATTATATACTTAACAAAAAAGTGTGAAACAACTGAAAATATGTCTTATATTCTAGGTTCTTCAAAGTAGCCACCTTTTGCTTTGATTACTGCTTTGCACACTCTTGGCATTCTCTTGATGAGCTTCAAGAGGTAGTCACCTGAAATGGTATTCCAACAGTCTTGAAGGAGTTCCCAGAGATGCTTAGCACTTGTTGGCCCTTTTGCCTTCACTCTGCGGTCCAGCTCACCCTAAACCATCTCGATTGGGGTCAGGTCTGGTGACTGTGGAGGCCAGGTCATCTGGCGTAGCACCCCATCACTCTCCTTCTTGGTCAAATAGCCCTTACACAGCCTGGAGGTGTGTTTGGGGTCATTGTCCTGTTGATAAATAAATGATGGTCCAACTAAACGCAAACTGGATGGAATAGCATGCCACTGCAAGATGCTGTGGTAGCCATTCTGGTTCAGCATGCCTTCAATTTTGAATAAATCCCCAACAGTGTCACCAGCAAAGCACCCCCACACCATCACACCTCCTCCTCCATGCTTCACGGTGGGAACCAGGCATGTAGAGTCCATCGTTCACCTATTCTGCGTCGCACAAAGACACGGTGGTTGGAACCAAAGATCTCAAATTTGGACTCATCAGACCAAAGCACAGATTTCCACTGGTCTAATGTCCATTCCTTGTGTTCTTTAGCCCAAACAAGTCTCTTCTGCTTGTTGCCTGTCCTTAGGAGTGGTTTCCTAGCAGCTATTTTACCATGAAGGCCTGCTGCACACAGTCTCCTCTTAACAGTTGTTGTAGAGATGTGTCTGCTGCTAGAACTCTGTGTGGCATTGATCTGGTCTCTAATGTGAGCTGCTGTTAACCTGCCATTTCTGAGGCTGGTGACTCAGATGAACTTATCCTCCGCAGCAGAGGTGACTCTTGGTCTTCCTTTCCTGGGGCAGTCCTCAAGTGAACCAGTTTCTTTGTAGCGCTTGATGGTTTTTGCGACTGCACTTGGGGACACTTTCAGTTTTCCCAATTTTTCGGACTGACTGACCTTCATTTCTTAAAGTAATGATGGCCACTCGTTCTTCTTTACTTAGCTGCTTTTTTCTTGCTATAATACAAATTCTAACAGTCTATTCAGTAGGACTATCAGCTGTGTATCCACCTGACTTCTGCCCAACACAACTCATAGTCCCAACCCCATTTATAAGGCAAGAAATCCCACTTATTAAACCTGACAGGGCACACCTGTGAAGTGAAAACCATTTCAGGTGACTACCTCTTGAAGCTCATCAAGAGAATGCCAAGAGTGTGCAAAGCAGTAATCAAAGCAAAAGATGGGTACTTTGAAGAACCTAGAATATAAGACATATTTTCAGTTGTTTCACACTTTTTTGTTAAGTATATAATTCCACATGTGTTAATTCATAGCTTTGACGCCTTCAGTGTGAATCTACAATTTTCATAGTTATGAAAATACAGAAAACTCTTTGAATGAGAAGGTGTGTCCAAACTTTTGGTCTGTACTGTATGTAAAAAATTAAAATCAGAGATCATATAGTGCATGACAATCTCCTTCTAACAAAGTCCGAACCAGCCCTGTACCTCACATGGATCCAGATATCTCTCCATTCATTGCTCTGCTAGATTTATATCAAGCTGGAAGCTCAAGGGGAGTGTCTTTTCTGCTGCAGCTCAGGAGGCGTGTCTCAGATCTCCCTATCACAGCTCAGGAGGCGTGTCTCAGCTGTCCCGATCACAGCTCAGGAGGCGTGTCTCAGCTCTCCCTATCACAGCTCAGGAGGTGTGTCCAGCTCTGCCAATCACAACAGGAGGCAGTTGAAGGATGAAACTGAGCATGTATGGCCATCTCAGTGAGCTGGACAAAGAAATAAGAAATAGAACAAACAGCAGGTGGTGATATACAGATACATTTTATTGAATAGCTCACTGGCTATACAACATTTTTAATTACATCCAATTACAAAAGTATTCAGATCCAGGTGCCAGTTTGAAAACTACAATATTTTTCGTGGGACATCCCCTTTATGTATGTAGCTCTGTATGTAGCTTAAATGTATTTATTCCGGTATTGAGCCCCAATGACGGAACTCAATACCGGAATTATAAAACGCTAGTGTGAAAGTAGCCTAATTTACAAATTGCACTGTGAGCCCATTCAGTCCGATGGCTGCACTGCTACACAGTGAACTTTGATCATGCAATTATGGTCATTAAGCTATAGTGAGCCCAATGACAGAAAGCACATGGCTGGAAGTGCAAAAAAAAAAAAAAAAAAGTAGGACTGCAGGCAAGCCACATGTTCAGAAGCTGAAGTGCCTGAGACTGAGACAGAGCTGAGAAGCTTCTTCTGGAAACAAAGCCACCAATAATCCTGCATGTAGCTAGCTAGATAGTGGGGGTGATTGGTACTAGAGATAAGGGACATAGAAAATGCATACATAAAGCCATGGGGCATTTTAGCACCACAGAACAGTTGAAGCTGGAGCTGCGGAGTAAAAACAGGTGTCGTCTAGCGTCTTGGAAGCAACCAAGACCAGATAATTTGCAATCTGTAACCAACCATGTGTAAAAGACTATGTGCAATACTGTGTCACACAGAAGGTGAAACTATAGCAACCTAAGGTGTGCCTATTAAGAGACTGTGCAGTTTATGTGGTGGTGTGCTACTTGTAGAGGAAGACGCAGTGATAACTGCATATAAAACTATCTTCATTGCTGTCATGCTGATGAGACAAGAGCCAGCATCATCGCCTAGAAGCTCGGTGCAATGCAATCTTGAGGGAGAGGTATAACCTCTTAAAGGGAAGGCGTTATATTCATCTGTTGTTACTTAAATAGGCAATGAACCTAACTAGTGGAAAAAGTGCCCCTATTTTTAGTGTCCACTGGAGGGCCCTCATTTTCAGAGCCATCTACTATGCCTCCATTAATACAGCCTTTGGAGTACCCCATTATTAGTACCTTAGTGCTCCATTTGAGGGCTGGTAAGCTGAAGGATGGGGGAATAACTGAATCTAGCAGATTGATCCATTCATTCCTATTTTTTTTTTTTAATTTCACCCCTGTAACCCAAGTTGTAATAACTTTCTTTCCTGTATGCAGTGTATTATAGATTGGTCTGAGTTCTCCTGTTTTAGACAAACCTATGATGAGCCACCTGCAAATTTGTAAGATCCATACTCCCGTCATTTCTTAAAGGTGAAATCCCAATAAATTTTAAGATATTCCACCACTGGAAGACATGATAAACGTTTTTTACTTCGGAAACCAAGCAGAAATCTGGCTGTGATCCATTATGGCCATTCCCTTCTCTAATCTCTTCCCTCTGTTCTCTCAGTCAATCAAATTTGTACTGAAGGAGAGCGAGTAATCGGGAAAACCTTCCCACATCTTGTGTTTTATTAGCCGACATGTCACTTCCAAATCCTTCAGGTCTCATTTGCAGCAGTAAAAATATTCGGCTCCGGATGACTTTGATTAAGGGGGTGCACGTACGGCCCAATGTCAACCCATCTGTCCTGACCTACAATTGGTGAGCCGGTGTTAAAGGATTCAATATGTTGCCTTGTGCATTCAAGTTTTATATATGAGCATTGTTTGAGGCCCGGTGGGGTTTTCTGCTGCCTGCGAGGATTATGATTTATTGCAATTCCTTTCTCTTTCTTCAAGAGACTACAGGGGAGGATGTTAAAAATCTGCATTATCACCTGTATTGGCACATTCCTATAAGGCAATTGTAACGCAAGCCGGTAGGCGGTTGGCGCCAGGTGGCTTTGGAGAAGTTTTTTTCTAGAGAATTTTGCATTGTAACAAAAAGAGATCAGTCCCAGAAATGTTCTATGGATACGTATGTTTTTTTGGCGGTTTAGGGTGGGAGAGTTTATCCATAGCCAGCTTTTTTTCATGAATAAAATGTCAGAACTCCAGTGAAGACTGACACAAGCAGGAAGGTAATAATACAGAAGGTTCTTTTAGCATAGAAGAGAGGTAGAAGGTACTGTAAGAGGGGGCTTACAGTTGAACAATAGGGGTTAGATGACCTTTTCGGAGACGGTCTTCTGGAGTCCGGCTGTGCCAAAGTGACTGTCCGCTCATAGCTTGTCCTACCGCAGTGCCCTGGTCTCTTCAAGACTGTTCTCTGCCACAGTCTACCCTGCCAATGTCCCAGGCGTGGGGTTTCAGAAGTGAGTTAAGCGCTCTATTCCTCCATGGTTCCTTGCCATGGCAGAAATTACCGGGGCTGTGGAGTCGGTAAGCCAAAGCCCTGACTCCAACTCCAATTTCCCCTAACTCCGACTCCCGACTCCAACTTCCTCATACATGGCGCATGTTTAAGTGATAACTTTAAACAAACTTTACATAAATCAACAGTACAGATACGTATGTCATGACAAAAAAAAGTTTGTAATATATGTTTTACTAGATATCTTTACTCTGAACTTTCAGTATCAGGCAGTATCAGGGTACAGCTCACTAAGGGTCTGATGTATGAAAACTGTCTAGGTCTAAGACTTTCTTTGTTGCTCATAGCAACCAATCAGAGCTCCCCTTTCATTTCTCCAGAGCACTATATGAAATGAAAGTGGAGCTCTGATTGGTTTCTATGGGTAACAAAGAAACTTCTACACCTAGACAGTTTACATACATAAGGCCCTAAGTGTTTTACATCAGAGGAAAAGCAAACTAAAACATAAAGCATACAGAGAGAAAATGCACTGGACAATTGTATTTGTATCACTGTATTTAGAATATGTCTTCTTTTAACTGTCCCTTTATGTTGAAAGCTAATCTTTGTAACTAGTGAGAAAACCCCTTTAATCCTGTTTTCTCTAGCAGATCTGAGATGAGTGCAGCCAGTGCCTTTTTTCTCTGATCTGTAGAGGAGCTTCACTTCTGAAGGACAGCACACATTCATCTGAACTGAAAGCCTAGATCTTTAGGTCAGGCATGGAACAGACATTTATAGGACATTTCATAATTTCCCCAAAGTCTTATGAAAATATATTCAGCACATACTGCATTGAACTAACTGTACCAATTTATTATATATTTTGTAGTTGGAGTCAGCCCATTTTATAACGACTCCAACTCGGACTCCAACTACACCAAAATAGACACTGACTCCGACGCCGACTCCACGACTCCAACTCTGACTCCACAGCACTGGAAATTAGTGTGGAGGGGGGTGATGGAGACAAACAGAACCCTGTCCCTCTGTCAAATCATCACTTAGATGCCATGGTCGCTATTGACAGTGGCATCTATGGTGTTAAATTACCAGGATTGGAGGTGCCTCCACTCCTAGCCTTTGTAGGAGGTCCTTAGCTGTATATTATATGGATGGCACGTTACAAATCTCTATGTAAAAATAAAAATACTTTTCTGTGACAATTTCTTAGTGACTTCTGGCAATTTTTACCATATTAATGAATCCATATGGAGGACATGTGAGGCAATAAGTGTGAGATTAGTCCTCCGGTGACATGTTCTTCTGAAGTGAAGATAATGTATTACGTAATCAGCAATTGGCACACACCCTATTCCTATTGGAATAATTTACATGAATTTCTCTACTGCTAAATAATAACAAAAAGTGTGAAAAAAAAGTTGTTTTTTGGGATTGTGTCAAGTCTCATTGGTTTGGACTGTTGCTGTGTTTTCCATTCTTCCCCAGGGGACTTAATCAAGTCTGGTCAGAAGATTTCCACATATCCCCTCTCCAATAAAAGCACAGCGAGCCATGCTCCAGCTGCGTTAATTAGTGTTATCCAACAAGACATAATTAAGGAGATGAACGTATCCCTGTATTTGTTGCAGGAGTGAATAACGCAGTCTATGTAGGACAAGTCTCAGTTTAGGGTCATAATGCCTTCATCACTGGGAATCTTGATCAGGGGTTATAGCAGAATTTTTGACACAAGCTTGTTGAAATACGAGAAAGAATGGGTGAGTCGAAACGCGTCAGTGAAGATGCTGTGATTGAACAAGTTCCATCAGGAACAAATATGTTATGTTGCTCAAAATCATATTAGACCAAGATGTCCACCCAGGAAAAGCTGCCACAAAAAAAAAAAAAAAAAATGGCCGCAATTCAAATCTCTCTGCTTTGAAGCAACTTAACCACTTTAAGTCTGCCCATTGACTATAAACGTCCTTCAGCTTTGCCCCCTGTGCGCAGCACCTGTACATAGAAGCTCCATGACTCAGCTGCCTCCTGACAGCCAAGAACATGGAGCTTTAACCTGAGACCTTTGTTCCTGGTCTCCAGGCTTTTGATCACTCTGACAAGCTGTCAAAGCCATCACAAATGCTTGTACTATCTTCCTCTCATTACTACCGGTCACACAGCAGTTTACAACCACATATGGGGTGTTTTTGCAAACTTCAGAATCAGGAAAATAAATATTTGTTTGATTTGCGGTTTACCCTTGCTATCTTATGGAAAAAATGAATAAAAAAATAAAAATCTGCGAAAAAAAAAAATATTTTAAATTTCATCTTCCTTCTGTTTTAATTCTTGTGGGAAATCTAAAGGGTTAACAAACTTTGTAAAATCAGTTTGGATTACATTGGGGGCTGTAGTTTCTAAAATATGTTCATTTATGGGAGGTTTCTATTATTAAAGCCCCTCAAAGTCACTTTAGAACTGCAAAGGTCTTTTAAAATTAACTATTGGAAATTTTCATGAAAATCTTAAAAATTACATCTAAAATTTGAAGCCTTCTAACGTCCTCAAAAAATAAAATTACATTTCCAAAATTATGCCAACGTAAAGTGGACATATGGTGAATGTTCATTAATAACAATTTTATTAGATATCCCTATGCAACTTAAAAGCAGAGAAATTCATATTTAAAAAATTTTGATTTTTTTCAAAATTTTCAGTAAATTTAGATTTTTTATAAATAAAGGTAAAATATATTGACTCAAATTTACCATTAACATGAAGTACAATGTGTCATGAGAAAACAGTCTCTGAATGGCTTGGATAAGTAAAAGCGTTCCAAAGTTATTACCACATGAAGTGACACATGTCAGATTTGCAAAATTAGGCCTGGTCAGGAAGTGGTTAAACTTCCTTCTAATACTGCGGCCATGACATACACAACCAATAAAATTTGCAATAGGGCAGGCGGTTGGGGTACAGGATTTTCAAGGATGCTACGTCCCATCCACTAAAGTTTCAAATAACTGGGTGCCAGCTTGATACCAGGTCTCATGGGCTTGATGCTAGAAACAATGTCCATTGTTGGGCAACTAAATCATCCACAGGCAGCTGGATGAGAAATCTTAAAGGATCTTCCTAAGGGCAAAAACTGAAAAGCAATCATAGATCTAGGGTCCTACAAAAAGTCTAATAGGGCAATGGAAAAAGGTTTTTTTTTTTTTAAATGAACAAACCTTTTAAACCAAGAAACCTTAGCTATAACATAGGCAATAAAAGACTCATCATATGGTAACGCAACATGTGAATGTGGAACCTTGTCGATCCTTGGGTGAATGCAACAAAAACAGAAAGGTATGAACAGAGTTCACGAGTAAACCCAGAGTCCAGAGGAAAAGCAGAGTCATACTTGTTGTTTATATTGGTATATTATGTATTTTACTGTTTGTTACTGGCCATTGCTACTAGCAAAGAAGGAATGGCAAAGGTTGGCAGGAACAGGGTTAACCACCTTGTTTCATCCCTCTTAGTAGGAGTGGGCTGGACCTGTCCCAGCCAAGAAGTGGAGTTCCTGTGTAGCACGGAGAGGAAGCAAGTTGCCGAGCTCCTGCTCCTATTATCTAATCTCCAGAGGAAACCATTCCAAATTGTCCTTAAAGGGGTTATCTCATGAATAAAGTAAAAAATGAAAATCCAACATCATATGGTACATGACAACCTCTTTCTAACAAAGCTAGAACCAGCCCTGTACCTCACATGGATCCAGAGATCTCCACATTCATTGTTCTGCTAGATTTATATCAAGCTAACAGCTCAAGGGGAGTGTCTTTTCTGCTGAAGCTTGGGGGCTTGCCCATGCTCTTCCTATCACAGCTTAGGGGGTGTGTCAATGCTCTCCCTATCACAGCTCAGGGGGTGTGTCTTGAGGGAGTTGAAGGATGAAACTGAGCATGTGCGGCCTTCTCAGTAAGCAGGACAAAGAAATAAGAAAAAGAACAAACAGCAGGTGGCGCTATACAGATACATTTTATTGAATAAATAAGTGGCTATGCTAAATTACATGCAATTACAAAAGTTTTCAGATCCAGGTGCTGGTTTGAAAATTGTAGAATATTTTTTGTGGGACAACCCCTTTAAGCCTTGAGATTCCAGACATTAGAGTAAACTGCTACATCTGCATTGCTGGAGAGTGAGGAATTATAGCCAAGCCACCCATCACCAAACAACCACTAGACCAGTGTCACCTAAATGCTGGATTGCCACCAACCATCCTGGCTCCATATCCTTGCAGGTGCCAGAGGAAAATTGCACTAAAGTCTGTATTCCGAGTTCTATGTTGTAAAAAGGACTGTTACATTTGATTCTGGTCTCATTCTTCAGTACTACATTTCCACTGCACCAATCCCCTGGGAGTAACGGCCTGAAGGAGTACCCCGTGACACAAGACTTCATCAGGGCCACTACCACTCCTATCCTCTAAACTGGTTTATCAGGTGGTCGCTGTACGCTGCTGCAGAATGAAGTGAGATTCCATTCTCACCGGTTGACACATGCATTACCCACATGAATAGGGCATGTCCTCCATATACATGATAGATTCAGGGTACAAGATGCACCCAGGATATACTCCAGGCTTATACCCCAGGGCCCCTTCCATGCAAGAGCAAGCCCAAAGTGTTTCCAGGGTGTAGGTACAAATCAAAGGTTTATACCCCAAGGGCCCCTAACCTGCCAAAGCAAGACCAAACGGTGTCCAGGGTTGCAGGTTCCAGGATCAGAGCTTCGGTACAGGGTGCAGGTCTTCCATGGCAGCAGAGTAGGAGAACAGAGTACATAGGGTGGGTTATGACAAATATAAAAACATTACACACTTTACACTGCTCGGGGACTTGCATCGTTCTTAACGACGTTGAGTACCATCCTTGAAAATAGTTTATAGTGCCTGCCTGTTATCACGAGGAATCTGGAATTTCATGGTCTATTAAATTCTGATTGTTTACAAGGTGGGACGCCAAATCCGCAGAGTCCTTGTTCATAAAGATCTCATGGTGGGGCGAAGTACGATCACGACAAGCCCAACATATCACTGTAGTGCAGTAAAATGCAGAACATAACTCCTACCACGTTCAGCATCTGGGGGACACCTGCATGGACTATGTTCCTCTAGGGTGATAAATGTCCACACGCCCATCTTTTATGAGCGTGCTGGTGGAAAATGGCCTCTTATGTAGGTCTTCCATGTACATGTTGCTTATTTGAGCTTCCTGTATAATACAACACGTGTTTGACTTAAAGAAGTCAGCCGCGTAACGGATTGTCTTCTCGCTGGATCTGGTCAGGATGAGGAATAGGGGTCAGGTCACACCTGCGGCTCCAGTAGTGATGATTCCTCTAGTTTGCTTGAAGTCATGTTCAATCGAGCATTTCATTGGTGATAGTTATATTGTGGTCATCTTTCAAAGCTGTGTCATGAGATGATTAATGTACAGTAACTATTATATGTTCTTCATGGTTGTCATGATTTGCTTCTGAATCTAAAGAAATTTTTTTGCATGTAGGTTATGGTAATTATTATTTTATGCTTGATACTGTACTCTTCCTGGAAATTTGAGACCCTGAGTTGCACTCTTGTGGGGTGTCTATTGCGGCATCATCTTCCAGATGCTGGAAGAACAACCTAGCCTTCAGAGGTACATATGTGGAGCTTGTGGCTTACTCAAAATATAGAAGCTGTTTAGGGGTGTAGATGGGGACATGCAGGGGTGTACCACCAATGAGGCCAGGTGAGGCGATCTCCTCAGGTGTCACCAGGGCAGCGGAATGGCAATGGGCAATGAGTGCTTTCATTATGGCAAAGGTGTTAGGTTAAGAAATTGGTGGAGGTGGGGCGCCATTTCAGTTTTTGCCTGAGGCAGCAGAAAAGCTAGGTGCACCGCTAGGGACGCGGCTGTCAATGTATAAAGGGTGATACTATGGCTTTAACTGTACATGGTGGAGTGATGTCACTGTATTCAGGGATGGTGGGTATGGCTGATAAACTATATGTAACAGTCCAATAGACAAACCAAAGACTCTAACGTGTAATTTATTGCAGATGCAGATACACCATATGCGACATTTCGGTCTTGTGACCTTTCTCAAGCATGCACAAACTGAACCCAGTGCCCTTATATATATGAACCTCAGAGTGACATCATCAATGAGCATCAGTAAACATCATGACATCATCAGGTGCCACATAATATAGCCAGAAGGGAGATAATATACTCTGCGCCTGCCCTGCCTCTATCATTGGCGTAGTATGCACCAAGCGCATGCGCTGACTGCATACATGGCGCTTGCGCTATCTTAGGGCACGCATGCGATATGATGACATCATGCATGTGTAGTATTCCTTTAGAGATGCTGCACAAACAGCTAGTTACAATTGAAACCAACTAGTGCCTTCTATTGATCTATCTCCACCGAAGCAACAGATATATGCCATTTTTACTTCTATGTATGTTTCATGCCTGATGCAATAAATGACACATTCATTCTTTGGATTGTCTGTTGAAGTTTGGCCTAAAGTTTTCACACTTAAAGGGGTTGTGACACTTTAGCAAGTGTCATTTATCATATACAAGGCACTTACTAATGTATTGTGATTATCCATATTGCCTCCTTTGCTGGCTTCATTCATTTTTCCATCACATTATGTACTGCTCGTTTCCATGGTTATGACCACCCTACTATCCATCAGCGGTGGTCGTGCTTGCACACTATAGGAAAAAGCACCAACCTCACTGGTGGCCAGGGCCGTGGGACTACACTTAGGCTATCCCCTGTTCCTATAGTGTGCAAGCACGACCACCACTGCTGAATTGCCGTGGTACCATAGAAACGAGCAGTGAATAATGTGATGGAAAAATGAATCCAGCCAGCAAAGGAAGCAATATGAACAATCACAACACATTAGTAAGTGTCTTTTAAATTATTAACTTTCTCTGCATAATAAAAGCCATTTGCTGAAGTGAGACAACCCCTTTAATTCCATATTGGGGGTGAGTTGGACCAAACCCCACTTTGGTGAGCACCCGTGCATCTTGCTTTGGGTGTGCTGATCCCCCAGCTTTTCCATGACAATATATATATGGGGAGAGGTGGTGGTGGTGTCACTGAAGACAAGGGAGAGGTTGCTCTTTGCTTGGGCACATCCACTTGCATTCTTCTTAAAATACTCTTAAAATTTTTGCTGTAAACCGTTTGTCTCTGTGTCACAGATGGAATACATCGGAATGCCGGACCTAGCGGATTCAGGCGAACATCGAAAGGTTGTTTCTGATTCCTGGAGAAGAAAACTCAGAGGGACCAAGAAGAAGTAAGCAGCTGGACTGAAAAGAAGTTCAGTTCAGTTTGTATAGATTGAGAGCAGGGGGCTGTGTGCAGAGCCCATGGGAGAGGCAGTCGGATCAGTGGAGTGCCTTGTGGCACCGTACTGGTTAAGGAGGGTGACAGGGACTGCAGGGTATGAAAGGGTTAATAAAAGAAAATGCCCAGAGGAAGCTGATTGGTGGAGATAAGCCCGCTGTTTACAGAAAAAGCCCGCTGTTTTGGGTTTTGAAGTCAATAAAAGGTAGGAGAAAGGAGCAGGAGCGGGCTTGTTCCTTGGGAAAATAGAACTGGACAGCTGCTTACCTGTCAGTGGTTTCCGCAAGTCCAAGGCTGAAGATGGAGAGGCGACTTCTGGCTGAGATTGAAGAGAAGATGAGAGCGAAGGGTCCGGAGTGGCTGGCTAGGCTGCTTGCCGAAGATGGAGAGCGTAGCGGGCCGTTGGTTGCGGCTGGGCAGGAGGCTGCCGCATGGGTGAGTGCGCGGACTTCCGGTCCGGCGGCTGCGCTTGCGGCGGCCCGACCAGAAGTCTGTGAGAGGCGCCAAATTCAAATCCCCGCACCTCCCGGAACGGTGGGGGATGGCTGCGCTGGTGTCCCTGACCTGTCGGGTGTTTCAGGGGCGGGGGGATCCGGCTCTGTGGTGGAGCATACGGGGGTGGGTGGGTTCTGCAGTGGGGGGGTGGAGCCTGGGGTGGTTTCTGCGTCCCCTGTTAGCTGGGCGCATGGGGGTGGGCGGCCGCAATTGGCAGCAGTGCATTTGGAGGCGCTACAGGTGGGGAGGGGGGGGGGGGCTGTCTGACCGGACTGCTGGTAGGCAGACCAGGGCTCGGCACTCCGGCGGCAGCACGTGCGGGTCCCGGCATGGCGCTGAAGGCGGCCAGCACCGGGTTGGAGAACAAGGTGGCCTGTCGGTGCCTACAGGTACTTTGTCCGATTTTTCTTTTGCAGCTGCGGTACGCCATGGGAGTTCACGGAGGAGGCGTTCCAGCGGACGTTGGAGAGATGGGAGAGGGTCCAATCGGGACCGGCGGCGGAGTCGGCGCTCGCATGACAGGAGGGACAGGAGGCGGTCCTCTTCTTCCAGCGGGTCGTCAGGGAGCAGCGTTTCTTCTTCGCCCGGGCACCGCTCCAGTGGCAGGCGGTCGAAGCACAGGAGGCGTTTTTCCCCGGAGAGGCGTCGGGATCTTCCTTCTCCGCAAGTGGCGGCTTCCTCTTCTTCTTCTGCAAGGTCCCATGGGTCCACGTCCGAGAGAGTTTCGCCTGCTACACCACCACTGGGGGCACCTCGTGAGGACGTCAGGACGCCTGCGGCCGGTGAGTTTGCATGCCTTGCGGCATGGGAGAGTAAGGATAGCATTACCGGTAGGGATTTAGTAGCGGCGTTACGAAGTGTTATGGGTCAGGTGGGGGAGGGGGCGGCCCAGGAGGCTGACGGATCAGTATCCGCTGGCTTGTCGTTGCGCGAGACGTTGTTTTGTGGGGTGGCCCCTTTGGGTACTCACTTGTCAGCGGAGACGAGGGAGAAGATTCGTAAGGGGGAATATGTTGACGTCTGGTCCCTTGTTTCCGTTGATCACGTGACCATAGATAAGGAGCGTAGTTTTGAGAAAGGGTCTGATAGGAAGTCGAAGGTAGCAAAAACATTTGCCAATTGGTTGCAGGGCTTCGCGACGTTGGCACATGTGATTTGTCAGTTTTGCCCGGAGAAGGGCTGCGAGTTGTGGGTTTATCTGGATGTCATTTTCAGCGCTCACAAGTTGTACGGGGGTTCGGCCTGGTGGAGGTATGATGAGGAGTTTCGCCGGCGCAAAGCACTGTCACCGGGCATCAGTTGGGCCTCTAAGGCTACTGATGTTTGGTTCAGCTTATCATGGCACAGAAGCCGGCGAAGCCCTTTCCAGGGGGTTCCGCTGCGAGTGGAAATACCTCGGTCGCAGCGGGACCGAAGCCAAACGGGTCTTCTTGGTTGTTCAACGAGGGCCATTGTCGATTTGGGGGCGCGTGCAAGTTCAGGCACGAGTGCTCAATCTGCAGTGGCGCTCATTCCTCCGTCCGATGTTTTAGACGGTCCAAGTCCCAGGCTAAGTCTGGCAATGTCGGCGGAGAGGAGAATGCCAGTGAGCGTTCCAGGGATGCTACTATGGTTACGGCGGTATCCAAGGAGACTGGAGGCAAAAGCGCTTGAAGCTGGCTTTTCCCAAGGTTTTCTCATACCACACGAGCCTTCGTCGACGCTGGTATTGTCCCCTAATTTGGTTTCAGTTAGGCAGCAGATGTCTTTGGTTTGGGATAAGTTGATGAAGGAAGTTCGACTGGGTCGTATGGCGGGTCCGTTTGTGGACCCCCCTTTTGATAATCTGCGCGTTTCTCCCTTGGGGCTTGTCCCGAAGAAGGAAGCGGGCAGTTTTCGGTTGATACATCACCTTTCGTATCCTAGGGGTTGTTCGGTCAATGACGGCATTAGCAAGGAGGAGTCTGCCGTGTCGTACACGTCCTTCGACGTGGCGGTACAGTGGGTGCGTCGGTGCGGCCAAGGCGCTCTCCTTGCTAAGTCGGACATTGAGTCCGCTTTTAGGCTTTTGCCCGTGCATGACTCTTGTTTTCCTTTGTTGGGTTGCCGTTTTGAGGAATTGTATTTTGTTGACATGTGCCTGCCGATGGGGTGCTCGATCTCTTGTCGTTATTTTGAAATGTTCAGTTCTTTTCTCGAATGGTCGGTAAGATTTGAGTCGGGCATCCCATCGGTAGTGCATTATCTCGATGATTTTTTGTTCATTGGTGAGGCAGGCAGTTCCACTTGCGGTCATTTGTTGACGGTTTTTAAGGAGCTGATGGGTCGTTTTGGGGTTCCCATTGCCGCAGATAAGACTGAGGGCCCATGCACTAGGTTGTCTTTTCTCGGGATCGAGATTGACACTGGGGAGATGGTCTTCCGTCTCCCAGAGGATAAGCTTCTGAAGCTGGTCAGCAGCGTCAATGAGGTCATTCGGGCTAAGAAGGTGACTCTGAAGACGCTGCAGTAGCTGCTTGGGCTCCTGGTTTTTGCCTGCCGGATTATTCCAATGGGGCGCATTTTTTCTAGGCGTCTGTATCTGGCTACAGCGGGGGTCAGACGCCCTGATCACTTCATTAGGGTGACGCGTAGCATGCGTGAAGATTTGGACGTGTGGCGGTCCTTTTTGCAGACTTTTAATGGGAGGGCGGTTTGTCAGGATGCCGATGCTTCCAGCGGTGAGTTGCAGCTTTTCACTGACGCAGCGGGTAGCGTAGGTTTTGGTGCAGTTTTTGGCAATAGCTGGTGCAGGGCTCCCTGGCCTGCTAGTTGGCGTGTGTCGGGGTTGACGAAGAACCTCACGTTATTGGAACTGTTTCCCATTGTGGTTGCCATAGAGTTGTGGGGTAAGGTACTTGAGAACAAGAGGATACGTTTTTGGTCGGACAATTTGGCGGTTGTGCAGGTTGTCAATAGTTTGTCCTCTGGGTGCTTGCCGGTTGTTGCGTTACTGTGGCACTTAGTTTTGCTTTGTTTACGTTCCAATATTCTTTTCAGGGCTACGCATGTTCCTGGGGTGGAGAATGGTGTGGCTGACGCTCTGTCTCGCTTTCAGATGCAGCGATTTCGGGAGCTTCTTCCGGAAGCGGACGGAGTGGGGCTGCCATGCCCGAATTACTTGTGGGAGATAGTCCGAGAGTGATAATGGATCTGGTGCGTAAGTCTGTGGCTCCTGCTACATGGAGGCGGCACGAACGGGCTTGGTTGGAATGGAGGGCGGTGGCGGGGGCTCGTTTCCCGTGACGCGGTGGTTCATTTGCGGGTCACACTTGAATGGCTGGGTGAGTTGAGGGCAAGAGGTGTGTCGGCAGATGTGGTGCAAAAGGGTTTGTCTGGTGTCGCATTTATGTTGAAATTGTGGGGCCTGGATGATATCACGAAGGCCTTTGTGGTGCGTCAGGCGTTGAAGGGATGGAAGAAGGAGGTGGTCTCGGTTGACAAGCGCAGGCCGGTTACTGCGGCTTTGCTGTTCCGTTTGCTGGATCTGTTGGGTGAGGTGTGCCATTGCGCCTACGAAGCTGCCTTGTTTCGCGCAGCTTTTTCGCTGGCGTTCTTTGCAGCGTTGAGAATTGGCGAATTGGTGTCTTCTAGTGCGGCCAGACCGGGGGGGTTGGCTTTAGGCGACGTGGTCTTTGTTAACGATTGCATTAAGTTGTGTGTGCGCCGGTCTAAGGTGGATCAGAGAGGTGTGGGCACTTGGCTGACGATTGGGAGTTTTGAGGGTGCATTTTGTCCTGTTCAGGTTGTGTCTGCTTTTCACGGTTTGAGGTCTCGGGTGGCCGCCGCTGCGGGTCAGTTTTTGTTACACGAAAACGGGTCCCCTTTGACGCGTTTCCAATTTGGCTTGGTCTTTAAGTGTTGTCTCCGGCGTTTGGGCCTTCCAGTCGGGGAGTTTGGAACGCATTCTTTCCGGATTGGCACGGCTACGGAAGCGGAGGTAAAAGGCTTGGGTGGTGCTGATATAAAACGGTTGGGTCGGTGGTGTTCGGACAGTTACAGGTCGTATATTCGTCCTGATTTGATATTACATGTTTGAATTGTTCTCCGTTCACAGGTCCGCTGCTGCCTTCTGTGTGGGTCGTTGGACATTCTTATGTATATTGGGCCGAACGGAGGGCAGAATTGCGGCCGGTCGGCAGACATTTGGGCTTGCCTGGTATTGAGGTAAATTGGCGGGGTGTTCGGGGCTTGTGCTGGGCTGAGCTCATGCCGGAGGTCGTTCGGATTAGCCGTGAGCATTCAGGGGCTGTTATTTTGTTATTACATGCCGGGGGTAATGACCTGGGCAGACAAAAAGTTGGGGAACTGTTAGCTATTATAAAGAATGACATGCTGCATTTTAAGTCCCTATTCCGCCACTGTGTTATTGTTTGGTCTGATATTGTGGCACGAAAGTCGTGGAGATATGCTCGGAGTCACAAGGCTATTGAACGGGCAAGGCGTTTGCTTAATTTGCGTTTGGGAAAATTTGTCAGGGAAATTGGGGGAATAGCACTGCGTCATTTTATGTTGGAAGGGGACAACTCGCACTTGCTGAGGTCCGATGGAGTTCACCTCACGGACATTGGCAATGATATCCTATTGTCGGGTTTTCAGGATGGGTTGGAGGAGGCTCTTCAGTTGTTCGGTGTGGGTGGTCGCAGCTAGGGCTTGCTCCTTGGCGGAGGAAGGCTGGCCTTTCCGGGAGGAATGACCTATGCGCCCGCTTGACAGCTGTCGGCGGGCTACGGGTGTTTCCAGGGTTAATGGTCGGTTGTGATGGTTGGAAAGGCCAGAGTTTTTTGGTTGGTTGGTTCCAAATTAATAAAGCTGTGGCCAAATTATAATACCCAACAAAAGGTGTGAAGTGTTTTTATTCCTGGTTACCCTCAGGCATACTGTAAAAGTAAAGGTAAATCCCTGCAGTCTTGTGGCACCGTACTGGTTAAGGAGGGTGACAGGGACTGCAGGGTATGAAAGGGTTAATAAAAGAAAATGCCCAGAGAAAGCTGATTGGTGGAGATAAGCCCGCTGTTTACAGAAAAAGCCCGCTGTTTTGGGTTTTGAAGTCAATAAAAGGGAGGAGAAAGGAGCAGGAGCGGGCTTGTTCCTTGGGAAAATAGAACTGGACCCCGCCCGCCCGCCCGCCCGCCCCCTTTTGTTTCTGGTTTTGGAGTCTTTCTGTTTGGTTGGTTGCTGCTGTTGTTTTTTCTCTTTTGCAGGTGTCACAGCTCGGCGGAGGAAGGCTGGCCTTTCCGGGAGGAATGACCTATGCGCCCGCTTGACAGCTGTCGGCGGGCTACGGGTGTTTCCGGGGTTAATGGTCGGTTGTGATGGTTGGAAAGGCCAGAGTTTTTTGGTTGGTTGGTTCCAAATTAATAAAGCTGTGGCCAAATTATAATACCCAACAAAAGGTGTGAAGTGTTTTTATTCCTGATTACCCTCGGGCATACTGTAAAAGTAAAGGTAAATCCCTGCAGTCCTGAGGTGACACAGCAAACACTAACCTGAGTTTATGTAAAAGGATCATCATTATGCTTTACGCTATATCTCTGAATGCAACGAAATTATGCAGCGTCCCACTGCAGAGCAGCGGTACACTGCAAAACTGCAAAAAAGGGGTTAAACTGTATTTTTGGGTGGTATATGCATTTTTTGTATTTAACAAAGCCAGGCCAGAAAAGAACTTAATGGGGAAAACAGGCCAGAAGAGACATAAAGAGAGAGAGTGGTGCCAAGTAGAGGTGAATGGCATTGTGAGAAGCCTATAGACTCTACAGCTATATTGTCCAATTGTGTCTGTGGCTACTGGCCTATGGGAGATAAAACTGCCAAAAATAAAATTAAAATGAAAAACATTAAATTAAAATACAAATCTCAATTTGATATTTCATTTTCAACCCATGTTCACAAAATTCATGCCAAAATAAAGAATAAAATGAAATACCTCCATCTAAATTTTCATTTCCAATTCCAGCATGGGTGATATGTGCCCACGTCTCCCATAACCGGATCTAGACAAACTTTTGATCAACTGCATAGGGGAATCCACATCCCGCAGAGGATACTGTGGAAGCGCACTGTTGAAAAAAAGTGCAGAGCACAGTCTTATGTTTAGGGTCCGCCCTGTGACTGCCTTGTCTAAAGAAAAGCCTGCACCCCATGTCTGGATGCTTAAATAAAAATCAGCTAGAGAAGAGTAGTGTAAGGGTGGTTGTTCTAAACAGACACTTTGGCCTATTAACTACCTGTGCAGCCGTGAAACCTGGAACACCTGTGCAAAGTGTATTTTGTGTATCAACTGCCAGTCCATGCATGCTGAGAACTGTCCTGATCTGTGTGCATTTTTCAGTAAAGAACTGTTCAGCTGCGAAACTGTTTGGTTCCCTCTCCTCTGCTGGGTGGATGTCTTCCTCACAATGCCCAAATCCAAGATGGCCGATTAACCCGTTTTGCCACAGTGCTGCAACTGATGCAGATTCACACTCTCCAGCAGTAAGTAAATGCAATAAAGTCTCTTAAACCAGGGCCCTCTATCGCGTGCCAGGTTTAGTAGGAAATGCCAAGTGGTATAGTGCGGCCTAAATGTCTCTTTAGGTGTGTCATGGTGCTCCTACCTGGATACCGCTGGACCCCAGGCTTTGGCTCTGAAGCAATAAAAAGGGGGAATAATTGAGGGATTTGAAAGAATAACTTGAGTCCAGACCTTGAGATGAAGTTCAATGGCAGCTTTACTTGAATTAAAGGGGTTCTCCAAGTTAAATTTATTGATGACCTATCCTGAGGATAGGTCATCAATATTAGATCGGCGGGGGTCCGACACCCGGCACCCCGCCGATCAGCTGTTTGAAGAAGAGGCACACGCCGTACCAGCGCTGCCTCCTCTTCATTGTTTACATGCTGGCCGTAACAGGGGTAGTGGTGAATAGGTGTAATTACACCTCACCGCCCCATTCATTTCAAATGAGTTGGGTGGTTAGATGTAATTACACCTTCTCACCGCTACCCATCTTACGGCCAGCATGTAAACAGTGAAGAGGAGGCAGCACTGGTACGGCGCACGCCTTCTCTTCAAACAGCTGATCGGCGCGGGTGCTGGGTGTTGGACCCCTACCGATCTGATATTGATGACCTATCCTGAGGATAGGTCATCAATAAATTTAACTTGGAGAACCCCTTTAACGTTTCTTCAAACACTTTTTAGGCTTTGTCTTGGTTTCAGCATTTTTCAGTAAAGAACTGTTCAGCTGCAAAACTTTGTCCTCACTGCTGCTACACTGCTACACTGCACCAAGGGCCACGTACCTCAAAACCTTCGACATCAAGGGCGCCTCAACCTTCATCAGACAGGAGAACCCCAGAACCAGAGTGTGTCCCGAAGGTAAGAAAGTTGTGCCCTTTCACATCACTGAAAAGTACTCACTAGTATGCAGTAAGTGTGGGGAGTGGTGAATTCAGCACTTCTGGTGCTGGCTGAACTCACCACTCCCTGTTCCTCTCCGGGCACCGCTCTGCTCTGTCCTGCCAACAGTCATGTGGGTGGACATGAAGATGTTCTACTTCAGATGAGCTTTGCAATTAAAGGAGCTTAGCCTTAAATGGTCACTAACTTTTTGGAAAACTAGAATGATGGGATAGAAGCAATGCCACTGAGCACGCTCTCTCTCCTCGCTGCTCTGCAGCGAGACAAGAGAGCACACTATGCAAGTGCTTCTCTCCCTTTGTTCTAGAGATCGGTGGGGGTCTCAGCGTTCAGGCCCACATCTTTCTAAACTTTTATGTGTCTCTACAACATATCAAAAGTTTTGCAAAAATTAGTGACCCTTTAGATATCTAATTTCTCAACGCGTTTCTAATCTTGGGCGGTAGGGAGCAATTGGACATTGGATGAAACCCTATGAAAACCAGCGCTATGCATACATTTTAGTTCACCCCGCAGTTTAGCTAACCTTTCAGAACTGGCTAAATTCATGTGAATCCCAAGTATGACATTTTTTTAAATATACAAAAGCATTTAATAGAAAACAGAGCAATCTGATGTGAGGTCTTAGGTTGGATTGTCTGGTAATATGAAACAAATCAGCCTGTTTTATCTGAGCTCTGGTCATTTTCCACGTCAACATGTTATGTGAGCTCCGACACATCCACCCATGAAAACAGTCCAGACCCCCCAAGGATGTTCAGGCCACTTGATCCTTTGTCCCATCAGAGGAGTAAACAGTGGCAGCCCCTGCCATGAAATGCGTGCTCTCGGTTGAGCGAAGGTTTCACTGCATCGATGGCAGGCATTCCACGGATGCTATGAGGTAGCGCTCAGGAAGCCGCTTTCTAAACATTGGTTTGTATTTCCCAGGCTGCTTGTTCATCCTCTCTTGGTATCTAAATAAATGGCTGACATAATGCACAAATATACAAAGTGGTCTGTCCTGAGGAAGGAAAACCAAAAAGTGCATCATTAGAAAGAGTGAAAACACAACGGATGCTCACAAGGAAGGAATCCCCTATGGGGGGAGTCAATGCAAGGAAGGCTAAACAGATTTTTATATATAAGGAACTTGATAGCAAGACGTAGGCAAAAATTTTCGTTACCATAGAGCTACAGGTTCTCCAGTGTAATCTACCTTTTTTTGGTTTTCATTTTTTATTCCCAGCCCTCCCAAAGCCATAACTTTTTTTTTTATTTTTCTGTTCACATAGCTGTATGATGGCTTTTTTTTTGCGGGGCAAGATGCCCTTTCTAATGGCACTATTTACGGTTGCATACAACGTGGTGGGAAGCGGGAAAAAATTATAAATGGTGTTAAATTGGGAAAAAAAAAACGCAATTCCACAACAGTTTTTTGGGTTTTGTTTTTATGGCTTTCCCTGGACCATAATATGACCCGTTACTTTCATTCTCCAGGTCAGGACAAATCCAACAATACCACATTTTAATTGTGTTTTTATACTGAAAAATAAAAAATAAAAACCTTGAAAAACATTTTTTTTTCTTTCAGTCTCCATATTCTGACCCCTATAACTTTTTTGTATTTATGTATGTGTAACTGTGTGAAGACTCATTTTTTTGCAGGGCAATCTGTACTTTTCAGTGATACCATTTTGGTGTGTATGACTTTTTGATCACTTTTTATTTAATTTTTGGCGGGAGGAAAAGCAAATACATGGAGAAAGCGGGGATTTGAATTTCTATATATTTTTTAACATTTTTTAAATTTATAAAAAAACGTTTATTTTTACACTTTTTTTTTTTAATAGTCCTTGGATTGCTCTTATCATAGATTCCAAGGCATTAGCATCAGGCAGCGGCTCTATAGAAATTACTAAGCAGCAGCCTCCTGTCTCACAGGAGGACAGGGGCTGCTGCTAACACACTTCAGCTCCCATAATCCCTGAAGGAGGGACCTGGGGCACACCAGGAAGCTTTTGGGCTTTTAGTATTCAGATGCCCGTGGTCAGGATTGACTATGGCATCTGAAGTGTTAAATGTCCGCGATCGGCATTACCGCCGATCACAGACATTAGCCGTGGGTGCCTGCTGTATGAAAAAGCAGGCACCTTGTGGCTATGGCGCCCGCTCTGCTCAGGAGTGGGCGTCACATTAAAATCCTGACCGCCGACATAAATAGTAATATTGGCCATCTTGAAGGGGTTAACATATACGCTATGCTATCCGGCAGGCTGTTCCTCTGCCGGAGTTAATCATATTTGGCATAGCTGATGCACCACCAGACCCCATGCATAATAATGGGACATCGCATAATCTACCGTCTTTTAGCTCGAGAGTTGGGATTCGGAAAGACAAAAAAACTGTGCTTACACTAGTTTTTGGGCCTGCCGGCACTCATGGTGGAAACCAACCAGATCCCATTATAGTCAATGGTATCCAGTTATGAATGGCAGTATCCGGTTGTGCCAGTTGCCATGAACTCCGGTGGGCTGTTCCTCTGCCAGATCAGCCTGCTGGATAGCTTATCACAAATGTGAAACTAGACAGGGTTATCCAACCTTTATAATGCTCCCCCCAAATGCCCGGGCCCCTCACACGGATTGTGCTTACTTTGCTCCCTGGCATCCACGTAGTTTCTGATGCGCATATGGCCGCTGTATCTCCCCGGATCAAACCATCTAGTGATGGGGGGCAGCCAGTAGCAGGCCACGACGGGAACAAGCCTCCCTAGCATCGCTGGTGACTTCTTTTTGAAAAGGATAAAAAAGCAGTCCTGCTCACATGATGGCCACGGATCCTTACAAGACACATGATAATGTTCAATCCAACTGTAACAAGCCGTGATCCGTGTGGCCATGGCCGGGACCAATTTTGATCCCCTAGAAATAGAATTATGAAGCTTCAGTAAAGGTTCCTTTTTAACAACAGCAAGCTGGGTCCCCATTCTAGATATAGGTGGTGGTCCCAGAGGTAGATCTACATTTATTGGATCGATCAGACATATAATATATGATATATACTATGGATATGCCATTATATTTTTGAAACGGGAATAGCTCTTTGACTCCATCCTATTCTCTTATGATGTCCATTGTCTGTATGAAGAAGGGGGTTTATCCCCGAAATGTGTCACAGCTTTTGGAATAAAGATTCAGATCATCCTAAGAACATTGGGGTCTGGCACTGGCTTTCCTTCTGTTTCGTTAGGGCACTGTTGTGTCCCAATTTTCTGCCTGAATCCATTTGACGTATGGTTCATCCGGACGAGGACTCATCACCAGCTGACATGAGCACTCCTTTCCCTGTAGCGGTTGTGACTTATCGCGACCAAGAAAGGTGACAGCAATACCTAGAGCTTAAGTACATTAAACACATCTGGTATACAGTACCGCCCTATGTGGCGCTTGGCACTGTCTTATATCTTATGTCGGACTCGGGATGATTGCATGGCACAGCTACATGAGCGGCAGCAGCATCTAAATAGCTCATAAAAGAAAAAAGGCAACCTCTGTCAGTCCATCAGCACCCTGCGAGGCCCGGGTGGCTATGGTTTTCTATGGCAGTCTGACACAGGTCCCTTAGGTATCTCCCTATGATGCTTAACAGGCAATAACCCTTACCACAGGCTAGCAATATTCGACTAGCTGAATCCCTACTGGGGAGGTAGTAGTGCACCCTAGGGCGCAGTGGCTCTTTTACTGTAACATCCCAAACAATGAATAATATTCATTTGGCCTATTTAAGTGAATGGGGCTGGTTGCATTTCGGCTGCAGCACCAGTCACAGCTACATGGGTTTTGTTGTAATTGTGTCGGGAACTGCATTGAAGGTAGGTCATCCATGCAGGGGCGGATTGGAAATTTCCTGGTGGGCCGATGCCCAGGGGGCCGCCTGCGCTCTTCTCACGGCCGGCCAGTGGAAGTTTTTGGGGATGTATTTTGTGATGGACTGTGGTATTTGGCTCTGTTGAGGTGGTATAATGTGCCACAATATGGTATTGCTGCCTCAATTTGGACCCAACTACAAAATGGGGCCACTTTTAGCATTTTATTTTCAGGGCCACTTTAAGTTCCCAGTCCGGCCCTGCATCCATGTAAAATCCTATAAGGATTAAAAATGGCATGTGAAATACCTCAAACCGGTGATAAACCGCAGGAGAACATGATGGAGCTGCAAGACCTGCATGGGGCTCATGATCAGCCATGCTGTATAATGTGGAGCCACCGATAGCGCCTGTGCTTGTTACCTCAGTTTTATTTTGAGAATGACCACCTGTCAATCAGCAGAGTACACAGTGCACTGAAACCAGCTACAGCTCCATACAGTGGCCGTGTCTGGTTACTGCAGCTCACTCCCCATTCACTTGTATAGAACTGGGCTGCAGTAACCAGGTACGGCCACTGCATGGAGCTCTGCAACCAGATGATCGTCTGGGATATCGACTGTCGGACTCGGACCTCTACCGATCTGATATTATGATCTCACTTAAGGATCCTAAGGTCTCCGATATTAGGGTCCTAGAAAACCACTTTAACCCTATAGATTCTGGACTTGGATGTTACAAGACCCTGTTACTGCTTGTGGTGACCATGTGGCAGGAACAGCTCAATTTTTTTTCTTTTTTTCTTTTTTTTTTAGCTATTGGCCAAAATTGCTCCAAATCTTCAGGGTAAATCATCTTCTAAGGATTTCTTGTTGCTTTCTGACTTCACAGCATCCCAAAAATGAAAACACTTACCGTACTGTTGGAAAATGCAGACACCTGCTGCTCGAGAGAACACGAGACTCCTTTGGCTTTAAATAAAGTAAATATTTTAGCAAAGTGATTTCTTTAGTAGCTCGGAGTATGACAGTTATCTGAGACGCTCTGGCTCCACGCAGTCTTCAGCCAAATCCCTGGCTCGCTCCACATCATGGAGTCTACGCATGACAGCGCAGCAGAACGTCTGCAGATTAGACGCGCCAGAGGGTTTCCGGGTATACAGAAATAAAGCTCAGTGGTAGCTGAGCTAACTTTGTATCAGTGTATCACTGTTTGCAAGATCTCTGCTTGCTGTCATCAAATTGTTGACATCCAAAGGCTGAAAACCTGTGCAGACCTAATACTTTACACAGCTGAGGGTTTGTTACAATGGTTATTCAGTCCAGACAATCCTCTGTGAGCTCAACGGCCTGCACTGCAGATTGATACATTTTATCTGCACTGATACATTGTAGCAAATTTTCAAGACAGGAAAAAGTTTTGTGTCGCCAAGATGTTAAGCTCATCTCAGTGCACCATGAACATCTGACCAATGGTGGACGTGGACAGAATAGGGCCCAGGAACACAGTGTGGGCCATATGCTGTCTAGATGGAGGTGGCCATCATAGGTCTTTACCAGTTTGCACTTATACAGTCCCTTATATACAGTAGTAACTGCATTTGATGATTGATGGTGGTGGGTCCTCTTACCTATGTGGCTTCTGCACAGACTGCACATACACTATGTCTGCCCCGCATCTAACTAACATCAGTTCTTCCTTAAAGGGGTTGTTCAGTTTACAAAAAACAGATGGGTGTCCTCTGTTCAGGATCAACATCTCTTGGCCAAAGTGGACAGCAGTTACAAAGACAGTCACTTGCTCTGGAGGACCTGCACTGTCCTGCATTACACAGAGAACCCATTGATTTGAATGGGCAGTGTGCAATGCTCCTTTTCTCCTGTGGTGGCGCTACAGGGAGACTGAACTCTTACTGCCAGGTTTCCCCAACGATTACAGCTGATCACTAGGGGTCCCAGCAGGAGGACATTTTGTGATCAGCTTATTGTCCTTCAAACAAGTAAGCATTTTCACCCATTTCCACCTACCGACCTGCTGCAAGTTCCTTGTGGAGTCCTGGGTATGTGCGGCCCATGTATTCTCTATGTGGTTGGATCCACTGGCAAGTGGACTTAAAGGGGTTTTCCTGCAATGAACGTGTACCCATAGGATAGAGATAAATGGCTGAGAACTGGGTGTCCCACCAGAACCGCCATTCCATCTCAATGCAGGACCACAATAAGGAAGGACTGGGGACCTTTGTTCTAATTGGTCATGTCAGTACTTATTCAATTTAAATAGCGGCTATTCACCAATCAATATTTACACACCAAATGACATACAGTACATGTACATGGTAGAATGCGTTTTCTAGATGTTGCGGTCAATAGTGACTGTGGCATCTAAGCATTTAGAAAGGGGGAGGAGCTGTCTCATTTGCCCTCTCAGAGCCCCTGTGGTGTGATCATGGAGTGTGATGAGTTTTCTTGGTAGTCGGGAGCCTAATGAAGTTCCCCCTGTCTACAATCTTTAAACTCCCATTAACCCCTTCGCGCCCAGCGCCGTACATGTACGGCGCTGGGGCGATGCGGGCACATGGCGCCCGCTCGCGGGTGCGGCGGGCGTCATGGCCGGCAAGTCTCTGCTGTTTCTAACAGCAGAGACTTGCCGCTACTTACCGCCATCGGCGGCGTCCTCCTGGTTGATTAGATGCCGTGATCACACGTGATCACGGCATCTAGTTGCGTTTCAACCCGGAAGCATTCGCTTCCGGGTGGTGTACAGACACCCCGTGTGGCCAATCGGGGTGTCTGTACACCATATGAAAACTGTAATCCTCGCTGGTGAGGATTACAGTTTTCAAAGTGCAATTCTTATTCTGGCCACTAGATGGCAGGCCAGGATAAGAAATGAGCAACTCATGGATTTCTGAGTCTATAAAATCCATAATTGCTCATAAAGAAAAAAAAAAAAGCCACAATATATAAGCCCATATTTGAGCTTTCTAATAGTAAAAAAAAAATTAAAAAAAAATGTTAAAAAATATATAAAAAATAAAAAAGATGTAAAAGTTCAAATCACCCCCCTTTCCGTATAAGTAAAAAATAAATACCTAAATAACAATAAATATAGACATCATGGGTATCACCGTGACCGAAAACGCCCGTACTTTTAAAATATAAAAAAAAAAATTCCAATACGACGAATTGTGTGGCGGAAAAAAGCGTCCAAATGGCGATTTGCCGTTTTTTGTCGCTTTTTTTTTTCTAAAAAAATTAAATAAAAAGTGATCAAAAAGTCATACACACCCCAGAATGGTATCAATAAAAACTTCAAATCGTCCCGCAAAAAATGAGCCCCCATACAGCTCTGTACACATAAATACCAAAAAGTTATAGGGGTCAAGATTTGACAAGGAAAAAAAAAAAAAAAAAAGGGCAACTTTCTAATTATTTTATCACTATGAAAACGCAGGAAAAACTATACATATTAGGTATTGCCGGATTCGTACTGACCAGTAGAATGAAAGTAACGGATCAGTTTTAATGCACATCAAACGCTGTAAATAAGAAACCCGTAGAACTGTAGCGGAATAGCGTTTTCTTTGCAATTTCACCCGGTTTGGAATTTTTTTCCCGCTTCCTACTACACCGTATGCAATATTAAATGGTGGCGTTGGAAAGTACAACTTGTCCCGCAAAAAATAAGCCCTCATACAGCTATGTGAACAGAAAAATAAAAGTGTTATGGCTGTTTGAAGGCAGGGAGTGCAAAACGAAAATGCAGAACCGAAAAAAGCTCCGGGGGTGAAGGGGTTGGTTTTCCAGCTGTTTGAGAAGGTATCGGCGCTGAGCTGCTCCTAGGCCACATGACCGATGAACGTGACTTCATTGGCCTAGGAAAAGCTAAGAGAAGCCTGCGGCGCTGACAAGAGCATAGGTGCTTTCTCAAACAGCTGATTGGCGGGGGTCCCGGATGTCAGACCCCTACCGATCAGATACTGATGACCTATCCTGAGGATAGGTCATCAGTAGTAAAATTCCGGAAACCCCTTTAAAGGGAACCTGTCATCAACTTTATGGTGACCTCACTGAGGGCAGCATAAAATAGGGAAAGAAATGCTGATTTCAGTGGTGTGTCACTCATGAGCTAAATGTAAGTGGTTCCCGAGAACCAGCATCATAATTCTTGCAGCACAGGCCTTGAAAAGAGTCAAATCTACCTGAGAAGAGTCATGGTTATTCATAATCTCCTGCTCTCCCGCCCATCTGCTGATGATTGGCAATTCTCTCCTAGACAGAAAGGGAGAAAAAAGCAGGGATTCATGAATAACCAGGACTCTTCTCAGGTGGCCAGGACTCTTTTCCAGGCCCAGTCTGCAATGATTGTGATGTTGGCTCTTGGCAACCACTTACTGTTAACTTATAAATGACAGACCGCTGAAATCAACTCACCTGTCTCTACTTTATTCTGCCGTTAGTATGGACAGCATAAAGTTGATGACAGGTTCCCTTTAAGACCTGTTAGATTGCCTGTCAAGCATAATACACTGCTTTACAGAATAAGGGCTGTGTGTTATATCAGGAATCACATGGTCGTCTCCTAACTGGCCTATAAAAATGTCAAAAAGTTTTAGTAAATTATTAAAAATATTTTTCCCCATAAAATAAAAAAGGCACATAATTGTTGAAGACGGTACTAAAACGAAAATTTGTTTATCCTGAGTGCAAAAAAAAAGTTCATCACACCCCCCAAAATAATGGAATATAATGTGACCAAAAATATTAGATAAGACGACCACCCGACAAAGCTGGGTTTCAGTGGAGGAAGGTCAAGCCCCAGCCCCATAAAAACTATTACTATCTCCACCAGATCAATTGGCAAACTTTACAGTAGAATAACAATTAAAATCTTCCTCTCCATTAATAAATATCTCAGACCTCATGGATATCTATGTTATCAAGAAGGACAATCACCTGGCAAATCCATGAACTCACCCCTGGACTTCATAGTACAAGATGGAACAGTTATATCATATCAAGATTGGCACCAGAACCCCACATTTTCTTCACTGTCCTCTGCTTATTAAAGCAAAAAAACCTTACCTCACAAAAGGTGACCTCACCAAAAACCTCAAGGAACTTGAAATGCTTCTGGCGCATTGGACATACCCCAAGAACCTACTGTCAACCTTCTGTTCTCTACCACCTACCAACAGTATTTCATTAAAAAGAGCCTACATCTCACTATGGGAGAGACCTAGATAAAACACTCGCAGACCAGGCTATAAAGATTACCTACACACCCTACCATGGCCTGAAAGTTCAGGAGGACTCATACAAAGTTATAACTAGGTGGTACATTACAGCATAAAATGGATCCCGAGCATCCAAAATAGAGATGAGCGAATGTGCTCGTAACAAAAGCACTGTACCGCTCGGCTCCCCTAAGCTCGCATGGGCGCAGGCAGCCGCTTCCGTCCTCCTCACCCGACGGAAGCGGCTGCCTGCCGCCCATGCGAGCGCAGGGGAGCCGAGTGGTACAGTGCTCGTTACGAGCATGTTCGCTCATCTCTAATCCCAAACTCTTGGTGGAGGTGTCCTAATGATATGGGTTCATATTAACATATTTGGTAGTATTGTCCTCTTTAAAGGGGTTGTCCAAGTTATGAAAAAAGATATATAGCACTGTAAATCTGATGGGCAGCAATATATAACTAAGTTCAGCAAGTTTTAGGCAAAAAAAAATCTATATTTCCTCATTTCCCTGGTTCTCTTCTGGCCTTTGTTTACATGCAGTAATAACAATCTCTGCCCCTCCCCCCTTCTCTGCAAAGGCAGTGAATACAAGTGCTGAGTGACATGTCTGCCTGCTGGAATACTCAGCAGCATGTTGTATGTGTAGGACTACAAGTCCCAGCTGTACAATGACACTGCTGATACACACAGGAAATTCCCCCTACCTGTTCTTGTACAATACAATACCTCTATAGCTCCTTGCCCAGCATTTGTCTCCTCTCACTGCTGCAGCTACTATTTGTTATAAAGCCTTGAGCCCTCAGTGTGTTCTGGCTGAAGTGGTTAATGTTTTATCTGAAGGAATCCAGGGAGAGAGCAGATAGCAGGAGCCGGCAAAGAAAGGGGGCGTGGCCAGTGACGTCTCGTGTACAGACTGTTATCTGAACTCTGAGGCTTGTGAACGAAACATCACAGACCAGGGAGATAAGCTGACATCACAGGTCATGTGACCCTCAGTCAACTCTGAGAAACCAGCAGCTTTAGAAACACAAAGTATATGGGAAAGTTGTTATACCTGACAAGTTAGAAACATATAAAGAACAAAAAAATAACTCGGACAACCCCTTTAAACTTTTTTGGAGAGATGTCCTACGCATAATCTCAACCATCTGCCACATCCCATCCCTCTGACCTTAGAAAACATATTTTTAAATTTACAGAATCCATCACAATGTAAGGCCAAATGCACACAACCTTATTCATTTTGTGGCCTCCATTTTTTGGGTCCGTAGACCGTAGTCTGCATCTTGTGGCCAAGTATAGGACATCTTTTTGCAGAACGGACATACAGATGATCCATGTACTTTCTGCATCTGTATGTCCATTCCAGACCAAAAAGTAATTGGGTCCACAAAAAATATGGATGCAACACAGACGGTATCTGTATTTTGCAGAGCCACAACTTGCGGACCGTAAAATACATTAAGTCATGTACATGAGGCCTAAGCCAACAAATGAATACAGTATCTCCTAGCTGGAGCTAAAATGTTGATCCCTGCCTGACGGAAATACTCTGCTTAACCAACGGTTAAGTTGAACAGATAAGTAATACTTAATAAACTGTAACGTTAACTTTTCGAAACTATCCATCTTTCACACAACTCTGAAGACTACAAGTCCATAGAAGTCCTGACTTTTTAAAGCCCAAACCTTAAAGGTGTTGTCTCACTTCAGCAAATGGCATGTATCATGTAGAGAAAGTTAAAGAAGAACTCCCGACAAAAATTTTGTTCCATGTCCTGCTAGAAATGTACGTGATATAATCTGTAGTGAATGTCATTTTCTTACCAGTGTCTGAATTTTTGACTTATATCATCCTGAAGTTTCTTATCTGTGTCATGTGACCAGCAATTAGATCCACCAACTCACACAGAGACTTATGTGTGGACAGGAAGTCTAATTCTCTATGTATTCCTATGAGACTGAAATTGAGGCTCCCATAGGAATGAATAGAGCAGTTACTGGCTTCCTGTCCTGGGTCAGTTGGAGGTCAGGGAGTTGGTCACATGACCTAGCTACAATCAGAAGAGAGGTTTTTACTCACAGAAACAGTCACTGATAAGAAAATGACAATCACTACAGATTATATCATGCACCTTTCTAACAGGTTAGAGAATAAAAACTTTTGCGGGAGTTCTTCTTTAATACAAGGCACTTACTAATTGTGATCATCCATGTTGCTTCCTTTGCTGCCTAGACTCATTTTTCCATCACATTATTCACCTCTTGTTTCCATGGCTATGACCACCCTGCAATCCAGCATCGGTGGCCGTGCTTGCACACTATAGGAAAAAGTGCTGGACTATGTATGCCCCTATAGTCCTGACCACCAGAGAGGCCAGGGCTTTTTTTTATATTGTGCAAGCAAGACCACCACTGCTGGATTACAGGGTGGTCATAATCATGGAAACAAAAAGTGTATAATGTGATGGAAAAATGGATCAAGCTAGAAAAGGCAGCAATATGGACAATCACAATACATTATAAGTGCCTTGTATTAACTTTCTCTACATAATGAATGCCATTTGATGAAGTCAGATAACCGCTTTGAGGTTCTTCTGCATCCTGAAAGTTTGAATACAGCATGGGATGAGCCTCAAACCTGTCTCGACCCCAAAAACTCCAGTGTAGATGCCAGTTGGCAAGTTCCATAGTTATTATTCCTCTTTACACAATTTTTCTTTTAATTTACATTAAATAAAGTAAAACATAGGGTGAGATTTATCAAAACTGGTGTAAAGGATATAGCAACCAATTAAATTCTACCTTTCATTGTTCAGAGCTCCTTTTGAACATCACAGAGGTGGGGGTGGACTGGGGATGTACTGGGATCAAGTGAAGAGGTGGACTTGGGCTCTTGCTGGAGGTGGTCGTGGGCTCCGGGAACGGTTATTCACACCCCTCTGGGCCCTTTGAAGCCTCATTAGCAAACCAATCAAACTGCGATTTCTGGAGTTCTCAACTAAGGATAAAACTAACCAAGGTATGCCTTCGATTATATTAAGCAGCACTATACTGTACTGTAGCATTGCCATGGGTTAAATAGAGTCAAACTAGGCAACAGATTCCCTTGAGTGATGATGACCTATCCTCAGGATAGTTAATATAACGTTGCGGTGTACGTGTCCTAGGGTTGGTGTCCCGTGTAAACAGTAATGAAGAAGGACCGGAACTTCGCTGGGAAAGGAAAGGACCGGAAGGACCGGAAATTCGCTCATCTCTAGTCACAATCATGTGGCAATAAACGAGCAATTGAAAAGATACTTACAGTGAGTGCCGGTCCTTCTTCGTTACTATCCTCAGGATAGGTCATCAGTATGTGATCGGTATGGGTCTAATCTGTTTGAAGAGGTTGCGGAGCTCCAGTGAGTGCTGAGGCCTCCTCACAGCTTACAAAGCACAGCACCATCCATTGGATAGTGGCTGTGCTTGGTATTGCAGCCAGGCTAATTCCCTTGAATGGGACTGAGCTGCTCCTAGGCCATATGACCGATGAACGTGACGTCACTGGCCTAGGAAGAGGCCACAATGCTCACTGGAGAGCTGCAGTCTCTTCAAACAGGTGATCAGCGGGGGTGCCGGGAGTCAGACCCCCAGCAATGAGATACTGTACTGATGACCTATACTGAGGATAGTCATCAGTATTAAACACTCAGACAACCCCTTTAACAACTGCAACTCATCCCGCAAATATCAGAAACATTTTAGAAGGGAAAATTCTTTCTTTTGTTCATCTCCAAATGTCTTTGAGAAAATGTCTCTTGAGTGGAGCTGCGTTCTGTGGACTGCGTCCAAGTGGAAAACCCACCCACTTGTTTCTCAGGCTTCCAAGTCCAGACCTCGTTCCGTTGGGGGTTACGCGGTGGAGTTTATAACACAGCCAAGCACTGGCTTGCACTTGCTGTAAAATGCTGTACCGATCCTCACGATTTTTTTTTTTATAGATATCAGAACGTGTAACTATGTTGAGTGTTTGTTTGAAACGTGATGCAGCGCGCCTTGGCTGCGGCTAATAAATTCTTGTCTTGGTGCCATGAAAACTTATACTCACATGATATGGATAGAAGGGAAAAGATAGGCAATAAGTAAAATTCCTTTAATTCACCATCTCATAGACCAGAAGTCCTGATAGTCCGTCACATGACTGGAAGCAGTGGACTAAAGGCCCCTTTACAACGATTGTTGGGAAGGAAACTTTCCTTCCAGACAAATGCCTATTGGTCAGTGAAGGCGAGCGCTGTATTTACAGGCAGTGATTTCCTCCACAGTATGGGTAGGAGTGATCTCTGATGCTATCGTTTGTCCCCATACAGACTCATTTGCTGGCAGCAGGGACTGTTTAGACACCACGATCTGCTGCCGGCAGACAGATGACTTAGGTGACCGCACAAACGATCATATTACCCGATGAACAAGCATTTCGATTGTCCATCGGGTAATCCCCGGCCCCTTTACACTGGCAGATTATCGCTAACGACTAGAGATGAGCGAAGCGATTCGTTGATTCGTATCGAATCTTGGAAATTTTCAGCTGCGAAGCGAATCCAAATATTAGGTGATTTGCTTTGGCTTTGTACGCATTCGCTACGTAGTTGTCCTATAAATTATACGCTATTGCTACGTATAAGTTACTCTATACGCTGTTGCGTACGAATTCAATTCATTACCGAACTTTTACTGTTAGTTCGTTTATCGTGCGCAAAAGCCCGGGAAGAAAGCGGTCACCTGACCTAGTGGTCAGGGCTTGCTCTGATTGGCTCAGGCTCGGTAAGCCAGTGACGCATCAGCTCTGGTGTGACTGCTGAGACGAGCAGAAGCACTGTGTGTGAAGTTCTGAGACTCTGAGACCTGTTTTGTGAAAATTGGGGTGTAATTGCTCTGGGAATCCATATTACACATATCAGGGATACTGCAGGGCAAGTGCAGGGCCAGTTCAGGGCTAGTATTTAATCAGGCAGGGAGAGAGAGACAGGGAGAGATAGGGAGAGAGACAGAGAGAGAGACAGGGAGATACAGGGACAAAGACCAGCTGCAGGGCCACAGAGTGAATTGAAAAATGTCTGAAATGGATAAGCAAAAGGGGTCCAGTTCCAGCCAGACCTCGAGCTCTAAAAAAAAGGAGAAGGTGGCACAGGGCAGCAGTGCCAAAGGACCTGTAGCAGGAGCATCTACTAGTAGTATTCGCAATACTTGGCCATTATTCCACAAGGCTAACCCACCAAGGCACAAAATTGTAGTGGAGGAGAGTGTAGTCTCAGCCGGATGATCTGCTGTCATCTGCTGATACAGTATCCATATGTAGCCAGGGGTCAGACTCAGAGCGTTCCTCCTGCTCCACCATTCCTCTCCAGCAAAGACCGTTATTTTCGTACGCAATTTGTACGCTCATGCGTACAAATTGACTGTGGACTGTGACGAGGGGACATCCTCTGTGTCTGGAGGAAAGAAGGTTTGTACACAAACATAGAAGAGGATTCTTTACGGTAAGAGCAGTGAGACTGTGGAACTCTCTGCCTGAGGAGGTGGTGATGGTAAGTTTACTAAAAGAGTTCAAGAGAGGCCTGGATGTATTTCTGGAGGGTAATAATATTACAGGTTATAGTTACTAGAGAGGGGTCGTTGATCCAGGGAGTTATTCTGATTGTCTGATTGGAGTCGGGAAGGAATTTTTTCCCCTAAAGTGGGGAAAATTGTCTTCGACTAGTGTAAAGGGACTTTAAGCAAATTTAAAAGGGTTTTCCCAAGATTCTCATATTGATAACCTAGCCTCAGATCGGTGGGTGTCCAACTCCCGAGACTGCAGGAACCGGGACTGAAGTGGCAATGTGTGAGTGTAGAGGCTTAATGGGTGTAGTAGTTGGTACTCAGGTTTCTGCAGCTTCCTGGGAAAGCATGCAGTGACTGGAAAAAAGGCACTGGATTCCTTCGGGCACACTCGGGTGTTTAGGGATCTCCTGCCAGATGGTGGTTGAGGTGCCCCTAGTGGTATAGGGTTTTAGTTGAAGGGAAAGCATGGTCCCTAAGGTTGGTGACGCCAGCTCCCTTGGGTGCAAACAGGGGCGTAGCTATAGGGGGTGCAGAGGTAGCAGTCGCTACCGGGCTCAGGAGCCTGAGGGGCCCCAAAGAACCATGTGCTGCATAAGAAGACACAGTATTATAGAAAGTGCATGCTGATCAAGTTACATCTATGGCTGGAGGGAAAGGTTTAGGTCAAGAATTTGGCATGGGGGATTGCCAGTTCAATTTTTGCCTCAGGCAGCATGAAGGCCATTTGCCTCCCTACCCCTGGCCACAAAGTACTGAGGGAAAGGGGAGGGCCCAAGCTTAACTCTTGCACCAGGGCCCATGAGCCATTAGCTACGCACCTGGGTGCAAATGAGGTGGTAAAATAAAGAGGAGTCCGTTTGAATAAATAACTGGAACATTTACTGAGAATCACTTGCCTTGAGGTAGATGTAAAGATGATTGCAATGCAAAGCGTTAGTAGTAATCCATTCAAAGGACATCACAAGTCGTTTTTTCTGTAATCCTAGTAAAAGGCTCTTGGTGTGGTATAGTCTGTGATCACACTTAGGCTGTTGTATCTGTAATCCTAGTAACAGGCTCTTGGTGCGGTATAGTCTGTGATCACACTTATGCTATTGCAACTTCTGGCTGACTATCTTCCAGGTGTGGAGTACAGTACATCAATAAAGTTCTCTGGCCTGGATACATATATGTTCCTTAGATTACTCACAATTTTCCTTCACTAGCATTGTTCACACTGTCCATAGAAGAATGCGGCTCTGCCTACAGCTTGTACTTCACTGTAGAGTGTGAACAGGCACAGTAGGCTAACTCCTTTCTCACATTGGGTGCTAACGGAGTCTATATGCTGAGATAACACTCTCACCTCCCCTAGGCTCTCCTTATACTCTCTTAACACACTGGGATTCTGTTGATGCCTACCCTTGGACTGCACAACTCAGAAGGGTAGCTACTTGTCAGCTTTTTTGTCTCCTGGGTTCAGCAAGTCCAGTCCTAGCTTTGGTTGACCACTTCTTTTGTCTGGCTCTGCAGTCTGGCTGAGGCATCTGACTTTTTGGGTCTGACTCCAGAGGTAGCGTTTTTTGGCTGTAGACTAAACTGATGCTGCCCCTTTCTTTGGGTCAAAAGTGACCTTGCTCTCTGCACTTCACTTCTCTGTGGCTCAACTGCTCTCCACACACTCACTCTAGGTTCCTTATCCCCCTGTTCTACCTAAATATGTGGTGCCGCCTACTGATACAGAGTGGGACACTGCAGGACCCCCACTGATCAGCTGTTTGAGGACTGCGTGCAGCTTACCAAACACAGCTCCATCCATTGGATAGTGGCTGCGCTTGGTATTGCAAACCAGACCCATTCACTTGAGCTGAGCCTAGGCCACGTGACCGATGAACATGACGTTACTGACCTAGGAGAAGGCCACGGTGCTCACTGGAACGCTGTGGTCTCTTCAAACAAATGAACGTTGGGGATCAGTCATCAATATCAGAAGCTCAGAAAACCCATTTAAAGAGAATGTTTCATCTGTTTGATTTTCATGTCCTTTTTTTTGTTTTCTGAGACTTTTTAACTGATCCCATATCCTCTGGATGGGTCCTAAGTATCCTCTGGATGGGTCTCACAGCCAGGACCCCTATCGAGCAGCTGTTTCAGTAGGCACCGGCCCTTCTGTGAGTTCTATGGCCTGCTCGCAGCTTACCATAGGCCAGTGACATCACGTTCCTTGGTCACGTGGACTAACTGCAGCTCAGCTATACAATGTAAGCAAGAAGGCCATAGCACTTACAGGAGCATCAGGCCTTCTCAAACGGCTGATCGGTGGCGGTCCCCTAATGAGCAGATACTGATGACCTATGAAGTGGATAGTTCATGTGTTAAAACGTCTTGGAGAACCAATTTAAAACCTACAATTTGGCAGCCATATTGGAGACACAACATACTTTTTGTACCGTCTGTATTTTTGCAGCAGAAGGCGTGTGCATTATGGGAGCTGAAATCTATCAAATTACATATTAAACATTTTCTATGCCTGTCTTAAATGGGTTCTCCAGTCACATACAGTAGTGATTTTTTAATCTTCATTCACTATCCCCGAACACCACATAACAGGTACTTGTTTTTCATGTCAGTGCTTTCCTGGCAGGATGTTTACATGCAGAACTTCCTGTTTTCCTCAGCTTCCTGTTTGGTTTTCTAATCAATCCCAGCATAATTTGCTTTGTAATGTTTCATAGTACTTGCTTCTTCTAATTAGCATGAAGAGGTGCAATGTAGGAGATGTGACCGCTTCAGAGGAAACGGTGTGGTAGCTAAAGCAAGCCCTGAGAAACATTACAGAGCAAAGCATGCTGGGAATGGCTAGAAGTTCTGGATGTAAACATCCTGCCCGGATGCACTGATGCTGACAATAGGGGAAATAATGTGCTCACATGAAAAACATGTATAACAAATTAGTCAAAGAGGTGGCACTCACTTGGCCTCTCTAAGATGACTACTCTCAAAAAGACCCCCCGGTTCATGTCCCAGCTTCCTCACTGTCTGTGCAGTTCTCCTGTCTCTGCTCAGTTCTATCAGGGGACATGAGCCCCTTCCCTCAGTGGGGATGCACCCATGGAGGCCTCAGTCAATCCATATATATATATATAGTAAAGTAGAAAATTAGAAAAACATCACCAAAAAAAACAAATATATATATATATATATATATATATATATATATATATATATATGTATATATCACTGTTAAGGGGGCAGGGACCACTATTAAATGGGCAGCTGCTGTGGAGGTCACTGTTAAAGGGGCGGGCACTGTGGAGGTCAATGTTAAGGGGGCAGGGGTCACTATAAAAGGGGAAGCTGCTGTGGAGGTCACTGTTAAGGCAGCAGGGTACTGTGAGGTCACTGTTAAGAGAGCGGGGTACTGTGGAGGTTACTGTTAAGGGAGCGGGGTACTGTTGCAGTCACTGTTAAAGGGAAGAGTGCTGTGGAGGTCTCTGTTAAGGGGGAAGGGAATAGTGAAGGTCACAGATAAGGGGAAGGTCCCGTATTGAGGTCAGTGTTAAGGGGTGGGGTGCTGTAGAGGTCACTGTTGAGGGGTGGGCCCTGAGGAGGTCGCTGTCAAGGAAACGAGTTACTGTTGTAGTCACTGTTAAAGGGACAGGTGCTGTGGAAGTCACTGTTAAGTGGGCAGGGTGCTGTAGAGGTCACTGTTATGGGCGATACTGTCGATATCTTTTCACGACACACACAAATATTAAATTAAATAGATGAAATATACCCGTGCGAAGCCGAGTCCTCCTGCTAGTATATTATAAAAAATATTTATGTATAACATGAAAACTGGATTTGAAAAACAGGCCATTTTCTGACATGTTCCCTTTAAGAAGATGAAATAACGTGTTTTCACACAGATGACAGAACGTTTGATTCTCCCACTTGAGGCAGAGGCTTAGCGATCGGATACTGCCAAGCTAAACATCGACTTATAGGGATTCAGCCTTAAGCGCAATAACATTGTAGAAGAAGCAAATTAAATTGGTTTCTGACGACTTTTGTCAATCAAGAAAATCATCACTTAGCAGGTTTAGACAGAACTTCTTAAAAGAGACTTTCTCCAAAATCAACATTTCAAAAAGAAAGGAGATCCCAGAGAAAGCAAATGGCAAAATGTGGTCATAGCTAAAGATATCTCATAGACTGTATATCTACCAAACTATCTATCTATCTATCTATCTATCTATCTATCTATCTATCTATCTATCTATCTCATATCGAGCTCTGCTATTATCTATCTCTTATCTATCAATCAATCTATCTATCTCATATCTATTTCATATTGAGCTCTGCTATTATCTATCTATCTATCTATCTATCTATCTATCTATCTATCTATCTATCTATCTAATATCTGTCTATCATCTACTGTTCATCTCATATCTATCTATTACACTGGCGTGTCTGGCACTGCACCACTACTCCTAGTGGGCACAGACTCCGCTCTGCTCATCCAGCCCGTCCTCTGTCTCCTTCTTATTACTCACAGTAGTTATGCCCACCTTGTGCCCTAAACAGTAGTAATGCCCACGTTGTGTTGACACAGTAACTATGCCCCACTTTCAGTAGTGCGATAGATAGATAGATAGATAGATAGATAGATAGATAGATAGATATCAAAGTAAAGAAAGGCAGCACTCCAAGTAACGTGAAAAAAGTGGACGGTTTATTCAACCTTTTGCCAGCAATGTGATAGATAGATAGATAGATAGATAGATAGATAGATAGAAAGATAGGAGATAATGGATAGATAGATAGATAGATAGATAGATAGAAGACAGATATGAGATAGATAGATAGATAGAAGATAGATAATAGTCAGATGTGAGAGATAGATATAGATAGATATGAGATAGATAGATAGATAGATAGATAGATAGATAGATAGATATGAGGTAGATAATAGATATGAGAGATAGATATCTGGACCGGCTATTCTGAATATTCTCTGTTGAGGACATCTCATCACTGAAGGTCCAACATTGCTACCAACTACTAAACTAATGGGCCGGGGTTATGCAACGTTAACAACTTATATAAAATGCACCCCCAACACATTGCTCCACACTGAAGACCCCCCTATAGCAGAATACTACAAGAAAAGACTTTTCTATCCTACGCTACAAATTTCCTGCCACAGAAACTGCGGAAAATATGTCAAATAAGCAAGTGAGTGAGAGAATGTCTAGTCACAGGAAAATAATATAAATCATTTTTCTTATAGGGCATTGACCTCTCACTCATTTATAATGCAAAAAATATGTTTTTTTTATTGAATATTTTGGATCATTCCTGTTTCCATTCACTTCAGCAGGGGGTCGGGGTTAACAATGTCCTAATGACTGGGAAATCTGAGGGAAAGATCACTTTCTATATGACACATGGAAATCCCGGATCACTCACAATTCTGCTATATTTAGGCTGAAATCTTTATTCAATCTGTTTATAGCCATAGATGTTACACACAGATTAAAGTGTTGAAAAGCTGGTGTGTAAATATTTCTATTCACGTCTGGAAATGTTGGTTTTATCCATCCCAGTCTACCATATGTTACCTTAAACTCTGAATGTCAGAAACACTACGTACTGTGTGGACACCTCACTAATTTATTTTTTGAACTAAAAGCAGATTTTCCAAACAGTTATATATCCAAAAATGAGACCTGTTTATTATTATCATCGATCTATCTATCCTATCTCTTTCTTAGAGATGAGTAAATTTATTTTAGTTTTGATTTTCTTTTAAAAAGCTCGATTTGGGTACAAATCCATTCTACCAAATAGCTCTGAAAGTTGGTATATAATGCAGTCAACTCTCTAGTCTTCTAGCATATATTTGCCAGAGAGAACTAGTATACTCCTCTGGGTTTCTGAGCAAAATATATATGTTGTCTGGGGAGTACTCTTTTTCATTATGGAGAGTAGTCTCAGTGCATGTGTGGAATTTTGTAGGCCAGGCAATGGCCCTATGGATTTCTGGGAAAGATATTCAAATTAGATGTCCTAAGTCTATCTTATGCCAGCAGAAGTAAGATGTGCTAATTTTCATATATTTTTCCCAGAAAGCCAGAGGAGTGTTGACTGACTTATGACAATACTCCTAATGCATATTTGGCGCCCTCCATAAGGAGAAATAGTACCTCAAACTAGGACTTTCAGACAGCCAAGGAAGTTTTCTTTGCTCAGCTCTTCTAAAGGGTAGATATCTAGAAAAGGCTGGGTTTTTGTATGAGGCACTAAGGCCTTGTTCACACGTCAGTTATTTGATCAGTTACCGTATTTCCATCAGTTTTTGTGAGCCAAAACCAGGAGTGGAGGCTACACAAAGATCAGGTATAATGAAAAGATCTGCACCTGTTCTGGGTTTTTGACCTCAACCTGATTTTGGCTCACAATAACTGATCAAATAACGTGTGAACAAAGTCTTTGTTTTTTTTTTTTTTGAATGGAGACAAACTTATGATAAAGCACTCATTAAACAGTTAGAGTCTTCCACCAAAAATTTAGTTGAAATATTAGGAGAAAATTGATGAACTATGAAGCACAAGGAGATATATACAGTATAAACATACATACTGAAGATGACCATATAAATTTCTCTGGTTTGTCTGGAATAAATCTTAAATAATTTGAGCTTGTTAAAGTTCAAATCTTTTGAGAAACTTTGGATGCATTCTGAAATGGTAGAATGGATTTGCTCATCCTTGATTCTAACAACCCGAAATATTTTGCAATTTGTTTCAGGCAAATAAAGAGACATTCACACATAAAAAAAACATATGCAATTCAGCTTTCTTTTCAAAAAGATGAGTGTTTTGTATCTACAGGAGTTCCTTCCAGTCACTGCTCAGCCTTTTAAACATACGTTTGTACCAAATTAGGAAAATGATTATTACTGATACCAGCTGATATTAGACATACTAATTTGAAAATATTTTCCCAGAAACCAAGAGGAGCATTGCCTAGACTACAATAGTCATCACATATACTAAGTGGTCTCCATAACAGAAATACTACCCAGGCAGAGGTCCCCCCAAGGCCTCGCAACTAGAAAAGCAGATTCTATCCAATAAATGGCTTTTGGTCATGGAGGAGCTGCTTGCAGATGAGAGGCTGGCTCAGGCTAGGTTCACATCACGATTTTGTTTGTGATCTGACATAAGAACAGAAAAAAACAGATCCTTTATTGTGAGTATAGTTATTTTAGATGGCTCAAAAGAATGGAAAACAAAATGGTGATGTGAACCTAGCGTCAGCTATTATCTTAGTTATGCTATGAAGCCTGTTTTAAAGGCTGAGTAATGATTGGAAGTCTATGTTGTAACTATTCAGAGTTTTTCACATATGGATTTCTCTTAGTTTGCCTGAACTGAATTGAAAACATTTTGGTTTGTTAGAATTGATATAATTGATTTTCTTCTCTGTAGTATCTATTTTTATGTACACCTCATTCAAAAATCAATTTTCCCCATTTTTCTCTACTAACTTTTTTTGTGGTAGCCTCAAATTGATCAATCAGTGCTTTCTCATAATAAGATTTTCCCCATGTGGCAGCCTCAAAATGTTCAATCAGTATTTTTTTTCCCTAATATTTTCCCCTAGTGTTAGCATCAAACTTTTCAATCAGTGCTTTCTCATAGTAAGATTTTACCCTTGTGGTAGCCTCAAACTTTTCAGTTAGTGGTTTTTCATAAAAAGGTTTTCCACTGGTGGGAGCCTTCTGGGAAAAATATATGATGATTAGCACATCTTACATCTGCTGACATCAGATAGGCTTAAGAGACTAATTTGAATATCTTTCTCAGAAATCCAGAGGAACATTGCCTGGCCTACAATTCTCTGCACATGTACTATGCATACTAGCTTGCTCTCTCTCTCTCTCTCAAACAAATCACAAAAAATTTGTTCATTAGAATCCAAACTTTTTGGGAAATTCGGTACAAATTCCGAACTGTTAGAATTGATTTGCTCCTTTATCTGTATCTGTCTAATATCTAGCTCTCTATCTATCTATGTTATAGTGAAAATCTTTTTGCAAAGCTGAGTTTTCTAGTTTGGCTAGTCAGACATGTAAACACACATCCGAGTGCTCACAGATTTCGGGTTAATTAGTATGACTGGAAAATCGGAACATTAGTATTTCTTACAACTTAATGGATAATTTCGGTCTGCCTGGGAATGATTAAGCGCGGTGGTGGTTTGTACATTTTTTTTAATTGATTGAGTTGAGTTTGCGGTCAGAAAATGACTGTCAAATGCAGCTTATCTGTAATTATCGTTAACCGAAAACAGACGACTCCTCTTCTAATGGGCTAGTGTTTTACCGTAAAAAAAGTTGACATTTAGGGGGAAAAAAACCTTCTGTAGGAACCTTCTGAGTATGTGATGGCAGAAACAAGGCTGTTGTATCAACCACCATGCCTGTGTATAATGCTGTCCTCAAAAGTTTTATAGATCAAGCCGTTGGTGGTTTCTTCACCCTCTTAGGAAGAGATAGGGGCCCAAAAATTCACTTAAATCATGTGGAAGCAATTATTATCAATTAGATCCATTAGAAGATAGTTTTATTAATTGACGGGAGCGATTATGTGTATGTTTGTAAAATCACCAGTGATGTCTCTGTGCTCCATAGTCGGGGGAAAGATAAAAGTTTTGAGTAATTTTATTTTCTTGCCTGAGGCTATCCATTAAAACATTCTGGTACTTTTCCTGCAGACCACATTAAACATGATTGTGTCTGAAGCAATTCTGTTTGAGCTACCTAGATGTTTGGAGCCTTTCCACAGCAAAATCAATTTCTCTAGTTTCTAACTCATGGGGTATGGCTTTTACAAGGGCAGGAACTTCAAAAACATTTAGATAATACACTTTACAGTGCAGCAAGGGACAGGCTCCAGACTATTGCCTAAGGGTACGTGTGTGAGCTCTGGACATTCCTGCCTGTACTGTTATTACTATTAATAAAAAACCTACTTACCATAAAGACCGGCCATGCCGTTGCTGTAATGTTTTGGGGGAAATTGTCTCCATCCTTTAGGTCATAGTGAGCCATTAGATAAAAGCCATAGGTCCTACAGAGTTAAGAAACAGGAATCTGGAAAGAAGATTGAGGGAATCACGCACCAGGTCCTCCTCCAACATAGTTAGAAATGTGGTGGCATTAGCAAACCTTAAAAGGTGGGGCCTTATTCTGTTTAATTTTGCAACAGTAACTAAATCCATTGTTCCCTAATTATTATATTGCTTTAGTATTCCTTCTTTGTCTCGCTTTCGTTTTTTTTTGCTTTTCCCGCCTCTGTTTCTTTGGTTTCTTTTCTCTCTTCCTTCCCTGTCCTGCTTCTGTTCGTTCCTTGTCCTGCCTCTGTTCTTTCCTTGTCCTGCCTCTGTTCTTTCCTTGTTCTGCCTCTGTTCATTTGGTGTATTTTTCTCTGTTCCTCCCTTGTCCTGTCTGTGGTCCTTCCTTGTCCTGACTATGTTACTTCCTTGTCCTTTGGTGTCTTTTCTCTGGTCCTTTCTCTGTTCCTTTATTGTCCTGCTTCTTTTCCCCCTTTGCTTGCCGCTATTCCTTCCTTGTCCTACTGCTATTCCTTCTTTGTTCTGCATCTGTTCCTTCTCTATTCTTCTTCTGTTCTCTACACATATTCTATTTTCACTCTCTTTCCTTTTTACATCTTACCACTATAACCTCTGGAACCTTTGGTCTCTTCTATCTCCAGTTTCTGTTCTATCTCATTTCCCTCTGTATTATGTCTCTGTTTCCTCTCAGTCCTGGTTTTCTGTGCTCTTTTCCCTTCATGTTCAGCCTGTTTCCTCTCTCCTGCATGTCCTGCATTTTCCCTCTTACATCTTAGCTCTCTTCCTTTCTTTTCCTGCCTTATTTTCCTCCCTGCCATCATTTCCGTTCCCTCCAGATTTTGCTCATGTTCCTTTCCTTTCTAATATATCTTATTTCTTGTCTTGGCTTTAATGTCATTCTCTTTCTCCTCTATCCTTTACATGTCCTACATCTGTTCCCCTCTGTTTTCCTACACTATTCCTTTAACCAAGAGGACAAAAACTAGTGCTACCCGTTGGATGTTGACCCTATAAGTCAGTGTCTGGCTCTTTAAACAGGATGTGCTCCCTGGGGAAAAAGGAAATACCAATAATCTCTTATCCATAAGGACAACACCTAGCTCTCTAGGGCCACCTATAAGTTAGCTACCCTATAAGTCAATGTCTGACCCTTTAAACAGGCCTTGGGACATGACTTTGGGTGTATGCCACAACCAGAATATCAAGAAATTACCTCAACCTGATCCAGTGCACCACAGTTCTAATGGAGTTGCAATGTCAACCAGCCAAACACTGAGAGGTCGACATATCAGTGAACCTGGATGCTGAGCCTGGCTCGGTGTTCAATTCTAGTGCTAGGTGTGGGATTTAAGACTAGCTTTTATTACTTGTCTTCACCTGTGATTTATATGTACCCTGATTCCTGTAACTTAATTTCTGCTTTGCTTTAACTTCTTAGAAATCTTGGTGAACTGACTTTGGCTTGTCTCTTGATTAAACTCTCGTCTACATATTTGACTCTCCAATGACTTTCCTGGCTTAGACTCTGGTTTGTACTTCTCTCCTGCTACTCCTTTGCATCTTATAGGTCTGCTACCTGTAAGCTTGCACATGTTTTCTGCTGCCTGACTCCATAGATGTAACTTGGGTCCTTAGCAGTCAAACCCAACCTGCCTTAGAGCAGACTCTGGTGAGCACTTAGGGGTAGCCTTAGATCTACTAACCGGAGTGGTTAAGGGACATACTGTAGGTAACAGAGAGTTCACTGGCGGTGGTTCACGACATCCTCACCTCTGTCTCTTAGACAGAAACTGACACTGACGTACAATTTTAGCCATTGAAAAGGTGGCTGTACAGAGTAAGCGTTTGTCCTCCTGGAAATGAACTTATTTACATTTCCATATTCATAGGTAGCATTGTCTAGCCCAGTGATTTTCAACCAGTGTGCCTCCAGCTGTTGCAAAACTACAACTCCCACCATGCCCTTCTGTAGGCTGATAGCTGTAGGCTGCCTGGGCATGATGGGAGTTGTAGTTTTGCAACAGCTGGAGGCACACTGGTTGAAAATCAGTGGTCTAGCCTATAAGACTTCAGTTGCCAACTTGGTGGTCTCCACAAAGAGAAGACCCTCAATATTCCCTCACAGACATTATTTGTACCCTTCATGCACTGTCTCTGTTAACTCTCTGTACTGCCTTCACCTATTCTAGGCTGTTCCTCAGTTCCCTTCCTGCTTTTTCTCTTTTCTTCCTTTGTCCGGCTTCTGACTATTCTTTATCCGCCCTCTCATTTTACTATCTCTGCCCCCTTTTCTGTCTCCTCTCAGTCTTTGTTGTGTTTCCTCTTGCCCTTTCTTTGGTCTTTTCCTGTTCTATTTTATCTCACCATTTTTATTACACTCTGCTGCCAGTCTACTGCTCCATCATTTACTGTGTCCATGTTCTTAATGATTTAAGAGTGGAGAGATTGCCATCTGTGCCATGTTCTGCCCAATTGTTTTCTGCCTTATTGTAAGTGACCACACTTTTGTGTGTGACTACAATATGTCCTTGTTCTATATCCTATACATCAATGATACCTCAGTCTAATGTAAGGCTTGAGACAAAAGCTCATATGTCCCTGGGCCAAGTTCAAGAATGTGATGAATTGTGCATAATTTCACCGCTAGAATAAAAAATTCATAACCTCTCAAACACGAGACAGAACTTCTCAACCAACAAAAGCGCAAAAACTACCAAGACAATGACTACCTTACTACAACCTAGTATGATTCATTCCTGGACTGTCTATTAATGTGAAGTATTGAAAAGGTATTTGCAGTGTAATTCTTCCCTTTGGAAATCTGTCTCAGAATTAAGACATAGTTATATCATAACTTTGGTATGTGGGGTTTTCCTAAAAAAAAAAATGTGGTCCAGTTCCCTGTTATAAGCAGTGGTAGTTTTTAACTGGCGAGTTAGTGTTGGTAATAGCAACTGTTGTGGGACTAGGCCCCCTAAAGGGGCTTACATCCCTGTAGTAATACTATAGCTCAAATAACGAGAATGCCATATGACGCTACAAGACTATAATTCCTCATGCAGGAATTTGTATGTGGACTGGGGTCACGACTTGGGCTGTAGGAATATGAAAACTATGGGACTGCAGAGGGTGCGTCAACCACCACAGCTGATCTGGGCTTCACAGATGGTCGGGCACCTGAGGCTTGTTAACACAACAAATGTTGATATTAAAATGGTCCCAATAAAAGTAGTCTGTATTCTTCAAACTAGCACCTGGATCTGAATACTTTTGTATTTGCATGTAATTTAGAATTTAGTATAGCCAGTAAGTTATTCAATGAAGTGTATCTGTATAGCGCCACCTGCTGCTTGTTCTTTTCCTTATTTCTGTGGCCACCTCAGTAACATCGCTGAGGTGGTCACAAGCGCTCAGTTCCATCCTTCATCTGCCACCAACTGGATCTTCTTTTAGGAAGCTGTGACAGTTACAGGGAGAGAGCAGTGGCAGAAAGGACACATTACACTAAGCAAGGACACCTCCCCTCAATACCTCAGAATTTTTTTAAAAATGCAAAGAGGAACAATATGTGTGGCATGCCTGTAATTCCACCCAAAGCATAACTATACACACCCAGTCCCCTTGATGCCCCCACATAATAATTATTCCCTACCATTGTGCCAGCATACAGTAGTAATGCCTGCAGAGACCGGGCCGCAAGGGTGATATGTGAGCTATGGTGGGCCGATGGGGGTAGTAGTAGTTTTACTCATAGTTCTGTAGTGCTCCCTGGGCCGGCATGCAGTGTAGAGAAGGTTCCTTCCAGGCACACTCTGTGGTCCAGGGACTCCCCCAGATGGTGGTTGAGGTACCCTTGGTGGTCTGGGTTTAAGGTGCCGTGGAGGCAGGGTCTTCTGTAATCTTTCCCTTCTATGGGCTGGTACATGGAACTAACTCTGGAGTTTAGATAACTCTCCAAAATGGCTGCTAAGGTGCAGCTCTTTCCTCAGACATCACACTCTCCTCCTTCTTCTTCTCTTCTCCTCCATATGTGCCCCCTCCCCGGTAGTAATGCCCACAGTGTGCCCCTCACAGTAGTTATGTCCATGTGTGCCCCCTTCCCAGTAGTATGGTTCACATTGTGCACCCTTCACGGTTATTATGCTCAGATGTGCCGCCGGCAGCTGAGCGGATTGGTGAAGTGGGTGGGGAGCGGATGGCTCCCTGGTTCACCATTACAAGTAACTGTCTCTGCACCCTATGGATGAGAGCAGGACATACTTCAGCCGTTCTGAAATCCGGGACTGTCCCGCTGGAACCGGGACGTTTGGGAGGTATGCCCCCCTGAGCTGTGATAAGAAGAGTGCTGCAGCAGAAAGGACACACCCCCTGGGAAAAGACATGACCTCTGACCTCTGGGGGAGGTATGCCTAAGTTTTTTTTTTGTTTTTGGAGATAGGAGTTCAGAGAATTTTAAAGTCACTATTTTTTCATGTCAGGATGAAGTGCTGGCTGTATACAATCTTCAGTTCATCCTATTGTTTGGACAAGGAATCTGTTTCTTTGTAAGATCAGGTCTCCAAAAGAGAGAAGACATCTGTATAATCATAAAAGCTGCAGGACCCTGAAGGACATGAAGACTTTCTGGGAAAGGTTAACGGAAGCACATGATGAATGGTCCAGTGAAGAAGTCTTCGTATAGTTTATGGATTTTTTATTACAGCGAGGTATGGCTTTCCAGAGTAATAAAACAAGCCCATGGGATTTAGCGCTTACCCATCCAAGTGCAAAATTAAACACATACATTAATTGGGGTTAGATCTCCTACTTGCTAGAAAAACACACCAAACGCTCTCAGTTGGAAGAAGTTATGTGTTTGGATTTCCTTCCAAGAATCCTGTCCTATGAACTGTCTTGTGATGTCCCATTGAGATAAGTCAGATGATAGCTCCCGTGTCCTCCCCATGGACCTGCAGCAATACATTTCTGTAGAATCTAATGGAAGTCCTGTGAATGGAGTTCCCTAGATATGGAAAACTCAAGGAAGACACACTGGCAACTACTGTTCTCAACAAAACTATGACTTGAAGGACGGAGGCATTGTCAAAGAAAACCCAGCGAGTCCTGATGATTGCCATAGACATGATGGGTTCTTCAGGTTCCTGTCAATTTTCTTTGCTGTTGTTTTTGATGGTACTACATTTTTATTACCTCTAAAAACACTGGGACTCTTGATGGGATTTAAAAAAACACAGTGCAAATGTGACCAAAGCCTAAAAAAATAATAAGTGCAGTTGAAGTCTATAAACTGTACTCTCAAAAACCACCGATCAGAGCAGTAATGGGGGCTGTTACCATCTTGGACCATTTGTAACCGTCAGTGTGGCATTTTAGCTCCACGATTGTCATTTAGAAATATACTTTTATTTGCTAATCACTCTCCTCTAGTCCTCAAAAAGAACTTTTTATAATTACACTAATGAGTTAAGTCTAGCTGAGCCCCTCAGAATGGAGTCTAGTCCTCTTCTTCTCTCCACCTCCTCAACTTGGCCTTGTCCTCATGATGTTGCTGCAATTCTCGCACAGGGGCACATCACCTTCAGGCTTTATTAAAGAGGACCTTTCACTTTCACCTGACATGTCTGTTTTAATAGCTTCATGCATTCCCCATGTAATAACAATTCTGGAGCATCTATTCTTCTATTCTTATGACTTTATGTTGTGCCATTTCTTAATTTCTACTAGAAGTTATGAATGAATTGCTAGCAGTCTGCAGTAAGAGTACAGAGGGGAGGTAACCAGTTGGGGGTGTGTACCTGCTCATACTCACTCTATCCAATCAGTGCTGCCATTGTCAGACTATGCAGATACACCCCCCCAACTGGTTACCTCCCCTCTGTACCCTTACTGCAGACTGCTAGCAATTCATTAATAACTTCTAGTAGAAATAATAAAGGAATGGCACAACATAGAGCCATAAGACTAGATGTCCCAGAATTGTTATTACATGGGGAATGCATGAAGCTATTAAGACAGGCATGTCAGGAGTGGTAAAAGGTCCTCTTTAAGTAACCAATTTCCATTGGGACCTCCAAAAAATGGACTTTCGGATCTGGTTGTCTGCTACATCAGAGGTCATCAATGTCTGCAAAAACAGCAGGAGCAGAATTGCATAGACCAGGGCAGGAAAGAAACCAGGCTAGAAACCTGAGAACCGGATACAAAACATCTGTATGCATGTGCATGCTTAAAGGGGTTGTCCAATCAACAACATAGCCGCCTGATTAAACCATGCAGCTGATTATGCCCGCCCCCAAAAAAACAAACAAACATTGTATTTGCCCATTTATTAAGAAAAAATAATGTTTTTTTTCCTGGAGGGGAGATCATATGACAGATAGGATGTCTTACTGCAACACTCCGGTCACATAACACATAAGGAGAACGTGGGGCTAATGGATACATTTATTTTATGATGCCAACACAAACATTGCTCTATCTTTTTAGTAGACTGGAAAAAACATTTAAAGGGGTCATCCGACAAAAAATATTCAACATTATTCAAAGCAGCACCTGGATATTAATTCTTTAGTAATTGCATGTAATTAAAAATTTAGTTTAGCTGTTCAAAAAAATTTACCTGTATAGTGCAACCTGCTGTTTGTTCTTTTCATTATTTCTCTGTCCACCTCAGGAACATTGCTGAGCTGGTCGCACATGCTCAGTTCCATCCTTTAACTGCCACTAACTGGATCTTATTTTTAGAAGCTGTGAGAGTTAGACAGAGAAAGAAGCAGCATAAAGGACATACCCCAATGAGAAACTACACAACCTCTGAGCTGCCAGCAGAAAGGACATACCCCCTGAGCTGCCAGCTTTAAATAAATCTAGCAGATTATTTGGAGCAATGAAGGAGGAGATCTCTGGATTCATGTGAAGTACAGGGCTGGTTCTAGCTTTGTTAGGATTAGATTGTCATGTGTCTGATTTTCAGTTTTTACATTAATAATTGGATAACACTTTTAAAGGGCATCTGTCGGCAGTTTTGTACCTATGACACTGGCTGACCTGTTACATGTGCACTTGGCAGCTGAAGGCATCTGTGTTGGTCCCATGTTCATATGTGCCCGCATTGCTGAGAAAAATGATGTTTTAATATATGCAAATGAGCCTCTAAGAGCAATGAAGGCGTTGTCGTTACACCTAGAGGCTCTGCTCTCTCTGCAACCGCCACACCCTTGCACTTTGATTGACAGGGCCAGGCATAATAATGTTTTCAGCGCTTGATCCTTTCAATGAAAGTGGAGAGGACACGGCACAGAGCCTCTAGGTGTAACAACAACGCCCCCATTGCTCCTAGAGGCTCATTTGCATATATTAACATTTCATTTTTCTCAGCAACGTGGACACATAGGAACATGGGACTAACACAGATGTCATCAGCTGCCAAGTGCACATGTAACAGGTCAGCCAGTGTCATAGGTTTACAGATGTCCTTTAAGACAAGCTAAGAGCCAAAAACAGATGATTGGTGGAGTAGCAAGGTTTAGGGTTGGTTTAGGAAGCTAGGACTAACCACAACTTAGAACCACAAGATCACCACAGTACCAAGTGATAGGTAGGAAAGCAGACAGAAAAAGTCAGTGCAGTGATTGAAAGCCCATCTGAACCACAAGAACTATTTCTGAGCCTATAGGACCACAGAATCTTCTCACTGATGGACCTCTCTAAGTATAAGCACTCCTGGAAGAATTGCCTACATTTTAGAACAAGACTAAAACTGAGGTTTCAGGTGGCTTCAACCCAATACCCTCAGGTGACTCCAGCTCAATATCAGAAGGGTATTAGAAAGCTAGACAGCGTAATTACAGTTTTATTTAACCTTGTATTTCATTTTTCTTTTACTGCACATTGCAAATGTTATTTCAGTGTCTACTTGTCTTATTACTTTCTAGATTTGGAGTTAAGTGCCTCCTAATAGGATTCCCATAACATTTTATTCCGTAGATTGATTCACACAAAATATTTAAAGGTCATCGTAAATACCTGGAACACACACAGAATGCGTCTGAAGAGGCTTATTGCTTTACAAGGTGGTCATGTGTAGTGGAGTTAACCACCACCTGGCAAAGCTGTGTGAGCAATGTTTCCTACTCAACTTTTTCCCATTCCTCTTAAATTTTTTTTTATTTTTTATTTCGCAGCCTATTTACTACGGAAAATTAACTTTTATCCAATGCTTTCTTCTGCGAACACGGGTGTAGAGGCAGTGCGGTCTGCTCTCCATACCCCGGGATGGATTTCATTACATATAGGAACTTTTGCAATATATTGGAATTGTGGATGGGATCACCTCCCTGTGAGTCATTTTGCATTCCCCAATAGTCAAATATAAAAGGCCAGACCTGGGTAATGGTCACCCCAATCTCTTCCGCTACAAAGAGTATTTAAACCTTTACAATGATCTGAATAATAGTTTTTGTAGCTAAGAATCAGAGTTCTGCCTCTGACTAAGCTTAATAATAGTTGAATTTCCTCAAGCTAACATTAACGCTATTTATATTGACCCAGACCCAAAACTAATCAAACTCCAATGAACACGTCTAAACTTGTAACTAGTGGAAAGGAACATTTACTCCAAGAATTATGTTGACCTACACATTTCCAACTGAGATGTAGCCTGAAGCCACCCATTCCCATACATGTGGGCATTTGCCAATTATGTTTTTGAATTTAGGATGAATTCAACTATATTCCGCTATGTATTTAAAGAAGAACTTCCGCAAATTTTTTAATTCTCTGACCTGTTAGAAAGGTGCATGATATAATCTGTAGTGATTGTCATTTTCTTATCAGTGACTGTTTCTGTGAGTAAAAACCTCTCTTCTTATTGTAGCTGGGTCATGTGACCAACTCCCTGACCTCCAACTGACCCAGGACAGAAAGCCAGTAACTGCTCTATTCATTACTATGGGAGCCTCACTTTCAGTCTCATATGAATGCATAGAGAATTAGACTTCCTGTCCACACATAAGTCTATGTGTGAGTTGGTGGGTCTAACTGCTGGTCACATGACACAGATAAGAAACTTCAGGATGATATAAGTCAAAAATTCAGACACTGGTAAGAAAATGACATTCACTACAGATTATATCATGTGCATTTCTAGCAGGACATGGAATAAAATTTTTGTCGGGAGTTTTTCTTTAAGGAATAAACCCATTGATTACCCATGTAATCCTTAAATATTGGAACCATAGGCAACGCCTCGTAATATAGAGAAAAGATATTTTGAAGGCAAAGTGCTCTACTGTTACCCTGATGAATTTTTCTACAGACCAATGGGCTTTATAGGAGAGAACTCTAGGGTAATCAGAGAGGTCCTAGTGGGGTTGCTCTTATCAGGGCCCCATAGCTACAATATTTAGTCCCTGTCCCCAATGGGGCTCAAATTCTAATTTCCCCAGAGCATAACTTGAAGTTGATGGGCCACAATGCAAGATCTGTAATGAGTCACCGACTTACTATGTGTCATAAAAACTGGTGTCTTTTTATGTGGTGGTGGTGGGGTGTGGGTTTGGACCTAGGTAGTACTGCTAAATCTGCACCCCAACTGCAACCCTAAGGAACTATTTTATTGGAAGCCAACCTTTAGTGTGTGGGAGGGAAATGTAGAAGGAAACCCATGCAATCATGGAGGAAAGATAGAAACACTATGAAAATATTGTCCTCGGTTGAAATAAATTTACTAACTACAATCGTTTAAAAAAAAAAAAACAAATTGAAAAATTAGAGAGACATAGGCAATGTCCATTTTAAGTTTTGCAACAGGGTGGTCATGTTGTGCAGAAGCTGTCCCTTCTCAGACAAAGTATTCTCCTGCTCAGACCCTCTGAGCTTCTCCTAAATATTCAGTAGAGTGCATCTGAATCACTCTGCCTGATCATAGAGAGAACTGTGCTGGTGTAGAGTTACAGCTGCACAGTTCTCTCTTTCTCCTCTCTGAGCTCATCTGTGATCTGGGCAGAGAGGAAAAAAGAAGGTGTGCTACATTAACCTTTCCATTTCCCTCCACCAGGGATGTTAAACATAGCTAATTGACTATCCTAGACCACCTGGGATACTTACATTGACCCCTTTCACTGCCTAGGACTGTAATTAAACCTCTCCCTGTCCTGGACCAAAAGGGATTCTGTACTTTAGTTAATAACTGCCCAAGACCAACAGGTATACTGACGTTAACCCTTTCACTGTGCCAAATGACAAGATTGCTGGGTATACTGACATTAACCTCTTCCCTGCCCTAGCCCACCAAAGATACTGTAATTAACCCCCATACTGCACTAGACTACCTGTCACTACCAAGACTATCAGGGATCTATGCATTAACCCCTTCACTGCTCAAGACCACTAGAGATACTGATTTCTGTGATACAAATTTGTTATTATTAAGTAGCTGATCTCTGATATAATATATATATATATATATATATATATATTCCTGACCCTTTTTAAATAGCATCTGTGAATGACTGATTATGTAATACTTGGATGGGCTAGTCCACCAGAGCAGGGGCAATTTCTACTTAGCCAATCTCTGAATTCTAGGGGCCGCTTGTGAGAGACAATCAGCCAGTCAATTCTTTCTACCTGCCACTAAAAGGTGCTCCTGACATACCCTGTTGTATAGCCACACCATTACCTTTCCTCAAGTTTTATTAAGGGCTGCAATTTTTCATGATACAGATTCAGTACATTATTACATATAGCATAAACAACTCCTGACATAGTAACACAAGTGTGTTTTGTTTTTTAATTTCAAAGTTTGTAATCTTACTTTAGTCATGCATTGCAGCATTGTCCTAAAAAAGTCAATAATACGAAGCATCAGAAGCCTGCACCGCCAGTACTAAGTAGATGGTATGCAGGTTGACGAACTGAGTTGAACAACAGAGAGGCTGCAGCGGCCCCATCAAACAGCTGGGGTACCAAGCAGGGACGGATTGGCCATAGACCTTACAGGGAAATTTTCCGGTGGGCCGATGCCCAGGCGGCTGCCTGGGTCCTCCTCACAGTCTGCCAGTAGAAGTTTTTGGGGATGTATTTTGTGCTGCTGGTAGTATTTTGTGATGGACTTTGGTATTTGACTCTTTTGGGGTGGTATAATTGTCTAATAGCTGGCCCTATCTTCTACCAGTTTGGACCAAACTACAAAATGGGGCTACTTTTAGTATTTTTTCCAGGGCCACTTTAAGTTCCCAGTCCGTCCCTGGTACCAAGAGTCGAATGCTCACAGATCTGACATTGATGGCATTGAGCAAGTGAAATGCATACTCAATCCAGTTGAGATCTGGTGATTGAGTCAGTCATTACAGAATATTCCACTTCTTTGCCTTAAAAAACTCCTTGGTTGCTTTTGTAGTATGCTTTGGGTCATTGTTCTTCTGTTTGGTGAGGTGCCATCCAATCACTCTTGTTGCATTTGGTTGAATCTGAGCAGAAAATCTATCCCTGTACACTTCAGGATTCATCTAGCTGCTTCAGTCACGTCATCAGTAAACACTAGTGATCCAGTGCCATTGGAAGCTATGGATGCCCATGCCATCACACTGCCTCCACCATATTTCACAGAGGATGTGGTGTGCTTTGCATCATGAGCCATGCATGGCTGTCGAACCAGAAAGAAGCCTCTTCTAAATACGAGGCACAAGAAAGCCTGTAAACAGTTTGCTGAAGACAAGCAGACCAAGGACATCAATTACTGGAACCATGTCCTCTGGTCTGATGAGACCAAGATAAACTTATTTGGTTCAGATGGTGTCAAGTGTGTGTGGTGGCAACCAGCTAAGGAGTACAAAGACAACTGTGTCTTGCCTACAGTCAAGCATGGTGATGGGAGTGTCATGGTTAGGGGTTGCATGAGTGCTGCCAGCTGCGGGGAGCTGCAGTTCATTGAGGGAACCATGAATGCCAACATGTACTGTGACATACTGAAGCTGAGCATAATCCCCTCCCTTTGGAAACTGGGATGCAGGGCAGTACTCCAACATGATAACGACCCCAAACACACCTCCAAGACGACCACTGCCTCGCTAAAGAAAAAGGGTAAAGGTGCTGGACTGGCCAAGCATGTCTCCAGACCTAAACCCTATTGAGCATCTATGGGGCATCCTCAAATGGAAGGTGGAGGAGTGCAAGGTCTCTAACATCCACCACTCGTCATGGAGGATGGAAGAAGATTCCAGTGGCAACCTGTGAAGCTCTAGTGAACTCCATGCCCAAAAGAGTTAAGGCAGTGCTGAAAAATTATGGTGGCCACACAAAATATTGACACTTTGGGCACAATTTGGCCATTTCACTTAGGGCTGTGCTCACTTTTGTTGCCCGTGGTTTAGACTTTAATTTTTTTAATTGCATATATTTATATAGTACAGTTCTAAATATCTAATTAGATTGTATTCTCAACCAGTGTAAGACCTCCCAACTTCTAGTTCATTTCTTGGAACCAGTAAAAAATATGAGTGGGCCAGGCTCTTGGGGTCTTTTAAGGCTCCGGATCATAAGCCATCACACAGTTCCATGTGGTTTTTGTCTGCTGCGTTGGGATCGCGCGGCACTTTGTAATGGCTTGGATATTTATCACATAAATGGTGCCAATCATTTTTACTTGAAATGTATAAAACAAGCCAAGCTACCTCACAGGACTCTTAACATACCCAGGAGACCCGATGGAATCCCAAATGTCGAGAGGTGCCAAATATTCGATTCCTTTGTAAATCTGAATTTAAACATTATAGAAAGAGCTCTGGAGCACAGAACGCTTTTACCGTGGATGTATTATATTAACAGCACATGGTCGAAGAGCAAATTTTTGGTGATTTACTGCATGTCATTAATCTGAAAAACAAACCGAGCCAAGGAGTGAGTAAAAGGTTTTATACTGAGGACAAATTTGAAATAACTGGTTTCCTGATATTTTTGCTGTGAAGTTTTATTGCCTTAACACCCCTTATATCGTTATTTCAAGGGCAAACAGATGTGTCCTTTCTTACCTTTCCACTTGACTTGACATATCCCGAGATGTGGGGCACATGAAACCAGCATGATATTGTGTCACCAGATGCCTATGCTGTACTTGTCTATGGGAGGCCACCTAGTGGTTCTGATGTGCATTGCAGCCTGTCAAGGTTGTGTGTAGGATTTCGCAATAGTGCATAGTTTCATGAGAAATTGGAGTCTTTAACCAAATCCGAGCCAAGGTAAGGGTGGACACACCATAGACTATACAGCTGCTATGGGGCCCTTAGAGAAAGGAAGTCCAGTTCCAGTTGGTACCATCCCCTGTGCCATTGTTGTTGGTTTGCGAAAACCTTTGTTACTCCTCAACAGGAACTGCATTGTTAGAGGGATGGAGAATTGACTCAAGAGTCATAGAAAAATGATTCATATCTGATCAGGGTGGTAGACCTTGCATCATAATGGGGGTCCCTCTCTCCTGTGCTACTGCTTTAGATACCTGAATATTGGACCATAGTTAGGGCTTAGTAAATAATAAATAGATGCTATTGCATGAAGACGCTGGGGAGTCATTCCCATGTGGGGGCCGTGGTATACGTGTCACAGGCTGTATAGGGACATGAAGATAAGTGCCACTGAAATCACCCTGGAAGAAAAAAGAGTCACTGCTATCGCATACAGAGCACCCACCTCAATAGGGGCGACCTCGTCAGGAACCTGTTCCTTAGGTGGTCGTATCTGTAACGCTTTCCCTCATTCGTTTCCAGACATGCCATGTTTCATCCAAACATAGGGACTCCTCAGGGGATTTAAAGAGTGAATAAAAGAACCACAAATGTTAGCAAATGTAAATAAAAAAATATAAATCATGAAAGATATGTAGCGGGGCTAGTCACCATGTCAGTGTACAGGTGCAAGAAAGTAGTCATGGTTCACACACTCTAAAAGTTAAGATGAGTACTCCCATCACTAAGGTATAGAGGAAGGGGACCCTGAGTAAGTGCTTGCAGCTGCTAATGATAAAGTGGTAAAATGGATGGGTAGTGACCCTGGAGGTGAACATCTATAATGGATGCTGCATTTAATACAGTACCGACTTCTGCGTGTCTTCTGCGTGGCTAAAAATCATTTATTCAATTTGTCTTTATTAAAAATATTCAGCCATTCTGTCATAAAGAGTTAACTTTTTGTCTAGTTATGGGAATTGTACTTTCACTTTGTGCCAGTCATCTAATAACCGTTATCTCAAAATTATTAGTAGCTAAAAAAAACACCTATTTAAGCCACATTCTTTTCAGAAAGATCAGAATTGAGCTATAATGAGTCTTTAGGGACAGAAATCAGAGATAAGGAGCTGTCAGCTGAGCTGCCTGGTAGAACAGAGTAAAAACACACAGAAAGGCTTAGCTCAAATTGAGTACAATGCAATAATACAAAAATGATTACACCCAAAGGTGTACACAGCCTTTAAACAGAATCTGTCCATTACTTCTGCCTCCATTGCTGCCGTCATTGTGATGCATGTTGGAATGCACACTGAAACGCATGCTCCCAGACAGCGCGTGGGGACCGTAAGTCCGTCATACATGTAAATCAATTGGAGGGCCAGGAGAACCAGGACAGGTCTCCATATAGCATTAAAACATAGTTGAGGAACGAATCGACTTCAGATCTTGGATCCCAAGCGTGATTCGCTCAACCCCAATTATAAGGCCCCATCACCCACTTAAAGTCATTAGATAAAACAGCTAACATTTTGCTGTTCATTTAAAGGGGTTGTCCAGGTTCAACTCTGAACCCCCTTCTTCCCCCACCCAGCCCCCTCTGAGATTAGCGTTGGAGCATTTCCCCTTAACTGTGAGCCTGGTGACGTCACTGGAACTAATGGGTGGGCTTTAGCACTGCTGTAGCCTGTAAAACAAAAAAAAAAGCCCTTGTCCTGCACAATACATGCTCTGATGCTCATCTCAGAGGGGCTGGGTGGGGGAAGAAGGGATTATGTTCGGGTTCAGCTCTGAACCCGGACAACCCCTTTAAGCCATTCGAAGATACTGTTTTGAGAAGGAAGATCCATTCGGCCTCTTGTATCCCTCTTGTTGGTCACATCTCCCATCTATTCCCCAATTCTACGTCTGAATTGTCTGATTGTCTTGCCAATATATTCAATTCCACATGTACATGTCATCTTGTAGATGACTCCTCTAGATCTACAATGTATCATGTCTTGGATCTTATATTCCTTACTTGTGACATTGCTCTTGACAGCTTTTACCTGTATGTATGAATTTGCAGGCAACACATCCACTACATCTAAAGCAGCCAATTACGGGTTTATGGAGCCAAGTCTTAGGGGGAGCAATGAAGTGACTATGCACCGGTCAATTTACAGATGTCCGGGTCTATTCTCAAAATCCTCCAGTGTTTGGCTATAATTTTCCCTGCTGCTTCATCAAAGGTGGTAAAGAGACATATCTCTTTGTTGTTGTCCTGGTCATCCCTGGTGCTAGGGTTAGGACTAAGAAGGAATGTACAGTCTCTATGAAGGGCCAATTGGAACGTTGGTTTTAAATTACTGATGGGATAGCCTCTATCCACAAATCTAGCTCGCAAGTTTCTCCTTGTTCTTAGAATAGGCCATAAATATCAGAGCCAGGCCTGGTAATCAATGAAGGTAACTTAGTGCTGGCTGAAGTGCTGCAGGACCATCAGTTGGCTGATTAGGGGGCTGACCCCCAAATGATTAGATATTGATGACCTATCACAAAGATGGGCCACCCATTGTGTTGAGCTGGAGAATTCCTTTAATGGGCATACCAACCAACCATTAGGAGCTTGAACACATCTTGCTTTGCTTGCTCCTTACAATGATGCATCTACTCTGCCAGAAAACTGAGGAATTGGATCATATACTCTTCCTTATGGTCCTGACTTCAATGATACAGGAAAGGTTTATGGGGCAGGGCTTGTTTATTCTGGCACCATGATTGTTTTCAGACAGAGAGACAGCCCATGAGGCTCCTATAGACAGGAGCACCAGCCCAATTGGGTTGCATTGATTATTTTAATGGGTGGGGAAAGTCTGCACAGGGATCCTCTCCTCATAAGACCTGGGGCATAGCTGTAAGGGGTGCAGAGGTAGCGGTCACATCCAGGCCAAGGCGCTAGTGTTGAGCGAGCATGCTCGGCCGAACTCGCTGTTCAGCCGAGCATGCCTACGCTCGGGTCCGCTCTGTGTTCGGCTGAACACCGAGTGTACTCGAGTGCAATGCTCGAGTCTCTTCCCCGCACTGTAATGTTGATTTGTACGCTAATGCTTTGTACGCTAATGCGTACGCATTGTGTGCTAATGCGTACAAATTCAGTTATTTAGCATACTTTTACGAGTGAAAGGAGTAAAAGAGGAGAAGTCGCGATTCTGACCTTTTTATTTTAACCAGACACCCTTCCCTCTTCCGAGCGAGGGGGGGCCTGGTTTAGTCCCATTGACTAACATTATGCTCGGGTGCTCGGCCAAGCACTCGAGCAACCCCTAGTGCTCGGCCAGAGCACCCGAGCACAGAGGTGCTCGCTCAACACTACTAGGCGCCTGAGGTGGCCTAAAGGCCCATCTGCTACATAAGAAGACACTATGGTAGGCGAGGGACCAGGTGCCCCAAGTTACAGTTAGCCTCTGACTATAATGTTAGCAAACAAGGATGTGGGTAATTTATCCATGAATCAGGCAAGGTAATAGGAACAAGCAAGCACCAAGTGCTCCAGTCCTAGATATATTTGCTCTTGGGACCCCATATACCTATGGTCTCGTGGGTCCATTCCTTGCACCTCCTAGTTTAATTTTGATAGGACACCATATAATTGAAAGGGACTCTCATAGGTACATGTTCCCTTTAAATGCTAGCCTGCATCTAAGCTGGTGGATATGACCTGACCTTGGAATACCCTGATCCTCATCAGGCGCTGTATGCTTAAATTGAACGGAAAGGTTTTTGTTTTGCATTTAATGTGCTGCATGTTACTCAAAATGAATCACTTAAGACAAAATGACAAGAAATAGAGGTCGATCAAGGTCAAGTAGGACGTATGGACTACTGCCAGTGGCTTTCCTTAAAATCTCAGCTTTTTTCTTGGCTAAGATAGTCCAGCCCATTTAACAGATTTGCTGACATTGTTGCTTTTACCATGCTTTTTTGCTCAATTTGGACTCTCCTGACTTGTTTTCTCCATATAAACCTATTCCTCTGGTGTGATTCCATCCTATATGTGGCACTTCCTGTTGCTGTATCCAACCAAGCCCATGATGCACTTCTCCTTTCTCTGCCACAGCTCCAGCACCGCCCCTAACCACGCCCAGCTAGTTTATATCTCCTCCCACTTTGCTAGTTACATACCTAACTGCCCCTATCACTGCCCCTAACAACACCCAGCTAGTTTATAGCTCCTCCCCTGATCTAGTTACATAGACACTCCCCTATCACCGCCCCTAACAACACCCAGCTTGTTTATAGCTCCTCCCACACATCTAGTTACATAGACACTCCCCTATTACTGCCCCACCCATGGACAGAACATCACAGGAAATATGAAAGAGCTGCATGGACACGGTCATGTGACCACAGCCCAGAAAGGGAGATAGGAGCAATAAAAGTAATACAATACAGCGACCTTCATAAAGGATTACCTTAAAGGATGTTGATTCAAACCAGAAAGCCCCTTTAATTAAAACTTGGCCAAGAAACGGTGAGCTTTAATGAATCTAATGTACCACACCCTTTTATTTTGGGCTACACAAATTAGCTCTCCTCCGGAAGGTAGAAATATACCTCTTTGGTACCGCCTATGTGGTGTCTGATCCCTTTAAATAAATATATCACCACAAATTTCTTAAATTATCTTTATAGAATTGACGTTATGATTTTCTGATACAAAAGCTCCAAATCCTCAGCATTACGAGTAAAATGATAAAATTCTGGATGCTTGTAGCCACCACTAGGGGGAGATCTGGAGCTAACTGCATACTGTATTATATACATATATTGTATACATTGTATCCAATGAGCTTCTTAGCCCCCCTTAGTGGTGGTAAGTTTCCCCTGTAGGTACTGACATATATACCACTTTTGAGCTCATGATTGGACAGTCCCTTTAACATATAAACACACATCATCTACATATGTGCATATGAGTGCCCTTCATCCAGGACTGCCTATAGAAGTAGGCATACAGTTCCTATGAGTAAATCAGGCCATGTTTACATAGTAGCAATAAAAGGCTCATACACACTTGTCAAACTTTACACTGACTATTGTTTGGCTTACTTTGCACCAAAATTTCTTAAGCAATGCCCCTTGTCAACTTGGAAACCCAAAAAAGAGGGGCTAGGTGTAATGGATTATACTTTCTGGATCCATTTGCTTTATGTATAAGTCAAAAACGTGATGTGACATAATCCTGCAAAAATGTGTCAAATATTTGCTCATTTTACGACCAGGTCTAGGTGCAATCGCATTACTAAATTTACCCTTCAGTCCTTAAAGGCTATGTACTCCTTTAGGGGCAATTTTTTTACTAATTTTGGGCTAAAAATAATTTCTTCAATTTGTCTTTATTAAAACTATTCAGCCGTTCTGTCATAAAGAGTTGACTGTCTAGTTATGGAAATTGTACTTTCACTGTGTGCCAGTCATCTAATAACAGTCATCTCTAAATTATTAGTAGCTCAAAAACACCTATTTATGCCACATTCTTATCAGAAAGATCAGAATTGAGCTCTAATGAGTCTTTAGGAGGTTAGAGATCAGAGGTAAGGAGCTGTCAGCTGCGCTGCCTGATGGAAAAGAGTAAAAACACAGATCATGCTACCTCAAAGAGAAACTTAAAGCTATACAGAGAAAGGGGCTCAAAATTTTTCATCCAGACTAATTAAAAAAATGATTTTTTTAGCTCAAATTCAGTACAATGCAATAATAATAATAATAATAAAAAAACAAAATTACACCCTGAGGTGTACATAGCCTTTAAACAGAATCTCTCAGCAGTTTTGATATTGCTAAACTACTGACAGCACTACATAGAAGCAGTACAAACTTGTGTTTTACGGAGCTTCTGTCATCAGCAGTAGTGTGAATATGAACTTTTATTGTGCCCGATTCTGCTCCTGCAAGTGCACTGAAGGCACAGCTTCCCTGGGAAGTGCCCTCTGCTCTGAGCTGCTTCACAGCCTCTCCCCTCAGCCATGTGTGACAACTGTAGTCGTCTCCTGATTAAATGCTACAACAAAGGGGAGGAGCATGCAGGCTCATCAATCTGCCTAACAGAGGAGGATACTAAGTAGGGAGCCACCCCGTCCGTATGATTTCATAGTCATTCTTTGCAGCATTACACTTTACGGGAGAGATCACCAGTTTTCCCCAAGTAGAGTTTCAATCAATTTGAAAAAAAAATGATATTCCAATTTTAGTTGACATCTGTGATATTTTATCTTCTGGTATGGTAAATTCTCTGCAGTCAGCACCAATCATGGTTCCCTATGTTGGGAGCTACAGTAGTAATAATCCCAATATTATAGACCGTATTTTATTTTGTGGGAGGAACTGCCATTTGTCTGAATCTTTATGAAAGTTATTGTGTAGCTTATAATGATGGAGTAGAAGTCGTCCCTTTCTTCTCGCGCCAGCTCTTTTTATCCTTGGCGTGTTTCCCTTGTCATCATCGTATGTCTTCTTTTGTGTTTTGTAGCGTGTGCATCGCTACAAGGCCAATAAATTCTCCGCAGGATATTGAGAAGAAATATGCTTTGCATGTTGTGTTGCTGAATGGAAAATCAAAGACAAAAATGTGGAAACTTCTGGTCCCATCTTACAGGGGTAATCCCATCTTATAATGTTATATCGTACTGCTAGGATATGCTTGGTGGTCTGACCTGTGGGAACCTCCACCGATCCCAAGAATAAATTAACTTTTTAACCAAGGCATCATGGCCACCTTGATTGTAAGGATCATGGTGGTCAGAGCAGTTGTCCCCCAACCCCTTACAAATCAGAAAGTGACAGCAGATCGTAGAAACAAGCCGTCACTTTCCATAGTTGGAAAACCCTCTTAAAGGGTGTCTTTCAGCAGGAAATTCACTGGTAAGCCAGGCACAATGCCTTGTAGGGCTAGCTCAGCTGAACATAATGATACCTTTCACTTAGAGATCAGATGCGTCATTCTGGAGAAAAAGTATTTGTAATGCATAAGCTAATGAGCAGTTAAGTGCACCGAGGGTGGGTGAAAGCCACTGTGTGCACTCTTGCTCCTCCTGCTCCCTCTGCCAGCCTCTCCTGGTCCTTTTTGATTGACAGGAAGACTATGCAGGAACCTGGCTGATCGGTGGGGGGTGCTGGGAGTCATACCCCCCAATGATGAGGATAGGTCATCCATCTTGTTCTTCCGGAAACCCCTTTAAGTATCCTAAAGTCATAATACTCCAATTTGGAATGAAGGCAGAACCTTTGGCTACTAAGTGTCCTTTAAAGAGTTGGTGCTCAGGCCAGTAAGAGGAGATGAGGGCAAACAAAGAAGTAAGTCCATCTAGTTAGGAGTGTGGTGGTGTAGACTAGTCCTGGTAGAGAGCCCACCACCAAGGACCACCCAAATAGGATTGTTACGGCAGTAAGAGCTGCCATCGTAGCTCATATGAGCGCTGAGTGATTGACAACAGGAGTTAATTGACCAAGCCGCTTCTGGTCTAGCAATGGGGCAGTGGTATGGGAACAGCAGAACCCCAGGTAAGTTTTTTTTAAAAAAGGTCCACCCCTTTAAGTGAAAAACAAAGGATTCCTCTCTTCTACAGGAACATGTCCTGAAACGGCATATAAAAAGGAGCTTTCCAAAAACAGACTACCTCTTATAAAGTTTTGCTGACAACATTTTATTTTAATTTGCTTTGATTTACCCGGTGTTTGCTCTTTGTTGGTTTATTTTATACGACTTGGTATACACAGATATTCACATGCTGAAAATGCTTCTCATTAAAGTGCAGTAATCGCCTAACTCAGGCTTCGTATAAACGTCTCCTATAAATTATGGCCGTAGTACTCTGCAGTTCTGGCACCGGGAATAACTTTCCTTTACTGCAAAAGCCAAAATGCTAAATTTCTGTAGAATCGTATATTTTTTTGTCTATTTAAACTCATGACTCCCATTAAACATGATAAACTGAGACAAGGGCTCTGAACCGGTCACACTCAGCTCTGTTGTTTTTATGGGCTCATGGCAAGAAACCCATTAAGAACCAAAATCAAATTTTGATCCAAATTAATCTTTCTTAATTGACGTTATATATGGCCCTGGTATAGCTTTTTTATGTATAATATTTTTGAAGAAAGCTAAACTTAGAGCACATTGTACCTTTTGGTTCCAGCAAGTTCTTACATACCATGGAGGCAGTCCAGGAGCCCAGCCCAGTCTTGAATGGTCCAGCACCCTTCTTAGTGGGTAGAACTTGTGCAGGAATTGAATTGGGATGGAGGACCAGCTCAATGGTCATGGAAAGGTTGTGTAGAGGGAATCAAACACTGGACCCTTCTGTCCTAGGTGGTGAAAGCCGGAACCACAATGGAGAGTCCAATTTGATCTTTGCAATGGGGTCCTCTCTGTTTTATGCACTCCACTGTTGCTAATGTAATGTTTTGTAGTGGAAGGACCCAAAAACACTACGGTTAAAAACACATCCTTCATTATCACCCCATCCCTAAAAGATGACACATAAGCAAAATTCTTTCAGTAAGCAGGGGTTAGCCAAAGATTTTATTATTTAAAGGGGTTCCCAGATGGCCAAGCATGGTGCAAAAGTGAAAAAAGAAATCTCACCTGTCACTGGAGCCCAGGTGCTACAAGCATTATAGCTCAGGCCATTGACTGACTGGCAATGGTGACGTCCATGTAGATGGTACATCACACTTCTGGATCAGTAGAATTTCAAGGTGGAGAGAAGGGAGCTCAGCGCTGGATCTGGAATACAAGCGACAGGTGAGACTTTTTTTCCTTTACATTTGCACCCTGTCTGGCCATCTCAAAATGGATTCCTGGTCTCAGAGAACCCCTCTTACTAACACAGGTGGTAATATTTGCAGTACCACCTGTATCATCTTCCCATAACTGGTTACCTGGAAGCATGGCCCAACTTTATTTCTTCATATTTCCACCACCAACCGTAACACCAGAGTAGAACCAACTTAACCAACACTAACACTAATTTTATATTTTTGCATAAAAACATACATACTTCAACTATAGAAATAATTTTTGAATAATTTTAAAAGATGGTATTAGTGAAGGTATCTTTTTTATTTCTGTCCAACTAGGTGAGGTTGGCCACCAATGTTTCCCTATAACTTGACTTATACAGTACAGTCCTGATCATGCACAAATTGCATAAATTTATATCTTCCACTGGTGTTTGCTTAGGTAATGATTTGAACTTCCATCTCATAGAAGAAGTAGGATATGTTACCTCCATATTGTTTGCTTTGTAATGTTGGAGTGAATGTTGGGTGAGGAAGTCTGGTGATGTAAAACCATTCTTGGTCTTGTTCCAGCATGAAGCCTTATGTCTGGCTGGTAACTGTGGCCCAGTTACATTGCAACCTGATGTTTATACTGTCAGAATATTGATGCCGCCTCTTTGCTTTGACTCATGCATTCTGGGGTGGTCTGGTTCATACTTGACCTTGTCTGGCCTCCATCTCCAATTCTGAGTTTGGACTGATTATTGTTTCTCTTGTTTAGCTCCACTCTCCCTGCAGTCTCCCTGCACTCTCTCTCTCCAATATTCTTCTATTAATCATTTTCTGCAACACCGTCCCTAGCGCATGAGCGCTTGCCACGTCTCTCCTAATGCTCAGCTCACAGGACTATGGGGGAGACCGGACAGGATGAGGGTTTTATAGGGCTGTGACATCACAGGGGGTGGATATCTGCGGATTGGCTGGCTGCACAGCATTATGGGTGGTCTTGCGTTCCCGTGCTTCTTACTTTCACTCTGTAACACATGTAGCCGCCATTTAGGAGAAACTGATTAGCTACCATGAAGCGCAAGGAAATTCAGGTTTGTTGCAAATTGAAGTTTTCCTAAGTTTTCCGCCATTTTAGGAAATAAAGCTGTCTTACATTTAGAAGCTGGCACCTCTACATAACTGAGGCAGATCCATTGCCAGTGCAGGGCTTTTTTAGGACCGGCATCTAAAACACTGGTCTTAATAAATATGCCCCTAAATGTCTAATCAAGGGTGGCATATCCTTAGTATAAGTCATAAATAGAGATGAGCGAATCATTCAAAAAATTATTCGCCGAACATTCGCCGAACTTTTCCTAAAATTCGTATATTTGACGAATAGATTTGTTGTATTTGCGTACAAAATATACGTTATTATGTGCTATTAGCGAACATTCGCTCACTAATAACGAACGTTCATTTACAAAATGTACGCAACTTCTTAGAAGACGTACGCATGAGCGTACAAATAGCTTACGAATCTCAGCGTACTATTGTCTAAGCGATTACGTAATACGCAGGCACGTACGAGGAGAGGCCGCGGCGTGCACTCCTCAGAGGCAGAGCGAATATTCGAGACATATACATGGTAGAGTGCAAATACATTCTAGGTATAATATAAAAATTTTAAATATCACCTACCTAGTATGCTCACGGACACGTTTAAGTCTCTTTTCTTCTGACGCTTGTCATAGAACTGAGTCCCAAACTCAGTCGCAATTCTTAATCCACATAGGTAAAATTGTAATCCAAATGGGTAAAAAAAAGCAGCAAAGGTTCCTTAAAAAACTCTCTTTCAAGGGGCTCCCCAAATAACCTGAAAAGGGGGAAAAAGGGTAGAGGCGCACGAAGGCGCAACTTAATTTCCTGAGTTGCCTCGTCATCCTCCCGCGCTGGAGAAAGGGGCGGAACTACCAGGGAGGAGTCTGCATCGCTGAATTGAATTCGTACGCGACAGCGTATAGAGAAACTAAATTATACGTAGAATAGCGTATAATTTATAGGACACACTACGTAGCGAATGCGTACAAAAGCGAAGCGAATCACCAAATATTCGGATTCGCTTCGCAGCTGAAAAATCCCAAGAATCGATAAGAATCTACGAAGCGGCGAATAGATTCGCTCATCTCTAGTCATAAATATCAGATTAGTGGGGGACTGACCCCCGACACCTATTGCTGATCACCTAACTGAAGGGACCATGAAACAACAGTGAGTTCCTCCTCCTTTTCATTGCTTACCAGACACAGCTGTGTACTTTTGGTATTAGCTATGCCTGGTATTCATTTGAATGGGACTGAGGTGCACTAAACAGTCACTGCCAAATGTACAGCACTGTGCCCATGAAAGGGGCACGGAGCTCGTTCTAGTGCTGCAACCCCTTAATTTGGTAAGGATCTCAAGAGTTGGACCCCCACCTGTCTAATAGTGAATGCCTATCCCAAAGACAGGTTATCTGTATACTTGCCACATTCCCACAAAAAAGAGGAGACCTCCCAGACTCCCGTAAGAGTTGGGATATCCCTTGGGTACCTGCTGGAGAGGAGCTTTAACTCTGTGTAGTGCCGGGATGGTTCATTACCAGAAGTAGCCCTGGCATCCAAAAAACATTAAAGGGGGCAGCACCATCATATGTAAAGGAGGTGAACCCTAAAGCAAAAGGTACATGGCTTGTGAAAAGTGCTTGTGTATATCCATAAAAAATCTTGTTGATGTACTTCACTCACTGTAATCAGGACCAGGCCATTTTCATTTTCGTTTTTTAACTCTCAGCCTTCCCAGAGCCATAACTTTTTTGTTTTTCCATTCACATAGCCATTTGAGAGACTCTTTTTTGTGGGGAAAGTTGTACTTTGGCACCATTTATGGCTGCATACAATGTATTCAGAAAAAAATGTTCAAATGGGGTGGAATTCTAAAAAACAAAACACCCCCCCCACCACCACCACACAATTCTGATATGGTTTAGTTTTTATAGCGTTTCCTATGCGGTAAAACTGACCTGTTTTCTTCATTTTCCTTATTTTTCATGGACACCTACATGGCAACTTATTCTGAAAAACTCCCTGAAACAACAGTTACTCCTTACTACGGTCTGAAAACACACGAAGGAGGTTAGAAGAATCCCTTCAAAATAAACTAGTCACGGGATGTCCCACCACTGAGAACCCTTGCTGTAAACTGTGGGAACCTGGAATCAAGTGCTCACTTTCCCTAGAGCGCCTCCACAGGGGAAATGAAGCATTACATAGAAGTCATTAAAATCAATGAACTGTCTACGTAATGCCTAGATATGCCAGGTCCTCCAGAGCAGGAGATAATCTTGGTAGCCGCTGTCTGCTTTGGCTTATAGATGAGTCATCCCTTCTAATACAATATTTGAAAATGAATTTTCTAATTTTTGTTTTTCTAGAATTTATACATTAAATTTTATTCCATTTTACTGTCCCCGTTTTCCATTAGTATTCCAACATTTTATGACCACCTTTGTTTTTTTATAAGTTCTTTGGTAAGGGAAATGCCAAGGTTTCAAGATTATATTGTTTTTGTAGGACTTTCTACTTGAACGACATTCTGATTTTGTCCCATTATGTCATATATTGTACTCCATGTTTGTCTGCAGCGCTGGGCCAGGCCCTTCACACGCCTGGATGCACTTGCTGTAAATGATAATGCCTGCAAAATTTTACGGAAAGCTTGGCAAGTATGTTTATTATCCTAATTGACTGGGAAATGAATCAGTGATCTCTTCTTATCCGTACCCAGCATTGGGAAGTTTGTATTAGTAGTATCTACACTGGGATCTCTCTGCGTTGGGCAGGAAATTATCTTTGGCTTTACATCAAACTCCAGACACGTCCATGATCCGTAGGAATGGGGCCCTCAGGGCTTTTTTAAATAGAGATTCATAGGTATTTTTCTTGGTTGTGTCCTATAGTGAAGACAGTTGAGCCATATGCACATAATTACTAAGTTAGAAAAGTTAGAAGTACACAAAATAAAATTTGATAAAATTTTACAGAATTAAAGGGGCCTTTACCCTTGAAGGGCATTGGACGATCCCTTTTTTGTTTGATGGGTCCTCCAATGGCAAATCAATCACACAGTGTGCTGCTTGGACCCCCCAGAGATCAAGTGTAACCTCTGGAGGAACTTTTTTATTTCCCAACAGTGCCTCCATAGGGGAAATAAAGCATTGTTCTGTGCAGTCATTCTATCCTCTGGCTTATGAATAAGGCCACTTTCACACTTGTGTTTGTAATTTCGGGATTGAGATCTGGCAGAGGAGCTCAATATCGCAATTAAGCGGATATCAGGATGCATTTGTTCCTTCAGGATGCGGTTGTGTGAAATTGGAATGGAAAAAAACGGATCCGTCACTAAATACATGACCATTGTTTTCCGTGCCAGATCCGTTTTTCCCGGTCACAAAACGCATTGCTGCCAGAATAGAAGACATCCCCATGCAGCCTGAACAGATCTCTTTCCATTCAGAATAAATGGGGACAAAATGGAAGCGTTTTTTTTTTCCGGTATTGAGATCCTCTGCCGGATCTCAATACCGGGAAATAAAAACACAGTAAGTGTGAAAGTAGCCTGAGGGTGCTGAATATTGGGCTCCTTATATTAACTTAAAATTCTCCAATAAGATATTTAAAGAGCACAACAGGATCAGCCCTAATACACCAGTCATACTGCCTGATGATTAAAATGATACCGTACCTGTCTTGTGAAAATCGGTTGCAGCGTTTTATTCTTTCAAATGATGTCAACAGTGCAAAGTGGAAAGTAGAGGAGCACAGGGGTCTAGACTCCACCCCTCTGTGCACCACTTCCCTCATTTGCATAAAGTCTTATTTCTTGGGAACGTTGCAACCAATTTTCACAACGCCAGTAAGAAGATACATACACAGCACTACAAAATCATGAATAAAATCATGAATCATGAATATAAAACTATATCAGTAGCCAGGGGCGTAGCTATAGCCTCATGGGCCCTGGTGCAAGAGTTCAGCTTAGGCCCCCCTTCCCTCAGTGCTTTGTATGACTTCTTATGTGGCACAAGGGTCTTTGGGCCCCCTGAGGCTCCTGGGCCCAGTAGCGAGTGCTACCTATGCACCCCCTATAGCTACGCCCCTGTCAGTAGCAGTTGTGTAATAAAAACAAACTGTAGCGGTATTGTCAGACAGGCATTAATATAAAGTCCCCAACGCATTGAACATATCAAAGCCAAAACCAGTCAAAGTGACTCTACCGCCCACATGGGTAAAGTCAGGCATGGGATTCAGCCGGTTCCCTCAGGTTCTTGAGATCTGGTTGTTAAAATTACAGTCGGATCAGAGAACTATGTTACTGGCTGTGGCTCAGTGGTTAGAACTGGTGCCTTGCAGTGCTGGGGTCCCAGGTTACTGAATAATATGTCAGCTTTATATAAGTGCATAAAATAAATAATTCCTGATCCGGTGCTCTAGTGGGGGTAGCTTGAGATGAGCGCTTCTATAGTTTAGCTCCTTAGGCTTTTTAAAGATTGGATGGCATGTGTGTGTGTATATATAAACAAGTGTTGTGACGCCACGTGTCCACTGTTGGGTAGGAAACCTGTTGTTAAAAATTTGAATCCCACCCCTGGGTAAAGTGCATGGTGTAATCAATACATGAAAAGTAACAGGGATACACAATGAAACAGTAACAGTAAGGCTACTTTCACACTAGCGGCACAGGTGACCGGCAGGCTGTTCCAGCCAATACATTTTAATGGTGTACAGAAATAGCATTACCAACGAAATTTTTGAACGAATTGACTTCGGATTTATGATGCAAAGCTCAATTCGCTCAGGCCTATTAATAGCTTATAAAATCATGGGCCTTCCATGGATCGGACTCGGTTTTGTCAGAACATCCCACAGATGTTCCATCGTTTTGAGATCTGGGAAATTTGGAGGCCAAATCATTATCCTGCAACTAAGCAGCAAACTGCAATGTCCTGTGTGTCCAGACACCTTCCTCTTATAGTTGGCAGTAACTTTATCATCAATTTGGGCCTTAGTAGTCTTACTTGGGCCTTAGTCTTGCGGAATATGGTACTATTTTCCAGATCTGTGTCTCTGTTTTTGTTAATTTGCATATTACAAAAGTTTATTTTTAACAAAAACGGGGACACAGATCTGGAAAATATTACCATATTAGACCTCAGGTGACATTTGCACATGGCAAATGTCATCCAGTTTAATATGGTGAAACCTGATGACAGAAACCCTATAAGCCACTTTGGGTAAATATTTTAGTACCGTATTTTTCACTTTATAAGACACACCTGATCATATAAGACGCACCTAGGTTTTAGAGGAGGAAAATAAGAAAAAAATGGTTTTAATCAGACCTCAGATCCAAACCCCAAATGAGATCCCTAATCTTTATCAGATCTCAGATCAGACCCCACAGTCAGACCCCCAGTCTTCATCTGACCTCAGATCTGACAGTAAAATAAATAAATTAACTTACCTCTCCTGCTCGCCCCTCTTCCTACACTCACCACTCCCTGGTCTTCTGCCGGTGCTGCACTGTGACCTGATGTCGCCCAGAGCCAGGTCATAGTGCACATCAACATGCTCTACGTCCTGATGCTGTTCGCAGTCAGAACACAGCACACCAGGCACCCAGAAGAAGACCAGCGAGCTGTAAGTACAGCTATGGCTAGCAGCGCTACACTCACCGCTCCCTACACCTGCTGCATACATAATAATGAAAGTGCTAATTAGTATTCGCTTTTTAAGACACATTGCCATTTTTCTCCCACTTTTGCATCTTATAAAACGAAAAATATGGTTCTAACCATGGCAATACTGGTAACAGCCATCACAATTGGCCCCCAGTTGCTTCGATCCTTACACGGGCCAATTGTTTGAACACTTCAGTTTCGTGGTATATACAGATGAGGCTACTTTCACAGCTGCATTTTTGCTGGATCCGTCATGGATCAGAAAAAACGCTTCCGTCATAATAATAAAACCATCTGCATCTGTTATGAACGGATCCAGTTGTATTATCTTTAACATAGCCAAGACGGATCCGTCATGAACTCCATTGAAAGTCAATGGGGGACGGATCCGTTTTCTGTTGTGTCAGATTGTTTCAGAAAAAACTGATCTGTCCTGCTAACCTATTAGGACCGTATAAATGGGGCCGTATCTATCCGCAAAATTGTGGGAATAAATGCGGCCCCATTCACCTCTATGGGGCCGGGAGCAGCGGCACGGAGCTAGCTCCGTGCCGCGGCTCTTTTGAAGCATGTCCTATACTTGTCCGTGCGCACGGACAAGTATAGGCATTTTCAATGGGGCCGCACGGCGTGTGTTCCGAGCGCTGCGGAACACACGCCGGGCGGCCCCCGTATATTTGTGGGTCCGCAGTAATGCGGGCCCGCAAATATACGGTCGTGTGAATGGGGCCCTACAGTTATACAGTTATTATATTGTAAACACAAGTATAGAGTAACTGATTGGTCAATGATCTGATTTTATCACTAGATGGTGCTGTAACACATGTAAGAGTAATTATATATATATATATATATATATATATATATATATATATATATATACATGCTGTATATTAATATATACACACACATATACTCAGTATACTGTATATGCTCCTGTGCGCTCCAACATGTGTTTAGGAACCGTTGAGTGAACCTTTCGCCTATTTTTGTTTGTGGACAGAGATATGATAAGGCCTCAAAGTAACTTTGCTGTGAGATTTTTTAATAAAGTGGAGACATTTTTTTTACTAAAAAAAAATTGTGTTTTGTGCAGTTTACTGAAATTCTTGGAAATAGTGGAGTAAGTGCTTTATTCTGAACACCATATTTCTCATTGTGTTTACATCAGATGTACATCTCCTGCCTCCCTTCAGTAAATCTGTCCACAGCCGCCACTAGGGAAAGCTCAGTGCACAGAAATTTATACTGTTGCCCTTGAGCTCAATGGAAGCTGTAAAAATCTCTGCGCATTGTACTTCCCCTAGTGTCACTGTGTTCTTTTGTTGGGAACAGGAGATGGAGTACAGTGCAGTGTCCCTCTCACCACAGGCCACATATTTTGGTGATAAAATGGTTGACTGCAACCTGGGCCCTTGCTCTACAATGGACAGAGGTAGCAGTTGCACTTGACCAGTGGCGTAACTACAACTAACTGGGCCCCACAGCAAATTTTTGAACGGGGCCCCCTCAGAAACTTCTTCGCAACCCACAACTCACATGCAACCCTCACTCTTGTGACTAGTCAAGATTGAGCTCTCCCAGACAAGGCCTGACAGCCTCTCCATCCGTTTCCTATAGTGTCACTGTATATAATGTCATTGTATAATACTGTTGAGGGGGCCCTGACAAAAAAAAATCAATTAGTCTCCCTCCTGAGGGGGCCCCTTGTGGGTCTGGGCCCCAAAGCAGCTGCTTCCCCTGCTTCCCCTATTGCTACGCCCCTGCACTTGACCCTGTAGCCTGAGAAAGCCCAAAGGTCTCTCTGCCACATAAGAAGTTCCTAGTGTTATACATGGCACGTGGTAAGTGGGGGCTTAGGGTCTTCAAGTTAAATATCTTCTTAAAACACCGGGAAATAGTAAATGTCAACCTCACCAATTCACATGAACAGTGACGCTGTATAGCTGATCCTTATGCATTTCATGCCAATATTACCCTTAATCACATCCATAGTCATGGTGAACAACCATGGAAGCATTAGAAGGTCTAGTGAATAGTTTTCTCCCTAAAAATCCACTTGCTAAAAAGTTTTCAGCCTATTTTATGTCCCTGTAAAATGACACAGAGCAGCTGAAACGTACGCGTTTCACACCAGTGCTACGCACCCCCTAGCCATAGCCACAGTCAAGGTGAACAACTATGGAAGTATAAGATGGTCCAGAGAATAGTTTTCTCTCCAGAAATCCATTTATTGAAAAAATATCTGCTTTTTTTTTTTACATTCTAAATCCAACATGACACAGAGCAGTTGATGCTTACGCGTTTTATGCCAGTGCTACCCTTAGTCTTGAACAACCATGGACACATTAGAAAGTCTAGAGAATAGAAGTTTCTTCTGAATTTATTTATCAAAAAATCTCAGCTTTTTTTTTTACCTTTTTAGAATATCCGACGTGACACAGGACAGCTGACCGTTACGCGTTAGTCAAGGTGAACACTCATGGAAGTATTAGGCCTCTTTCACACTAGCGGCAGTCCGGATCCGGCAGGTGAAGGGTGCCGTCGGATCCGGACTGCCGCTAGTGTGAAAGAGGCTGAAGGGACATGTGTGGGGCCGGAACCGCGTTCCGGCCCCACACATGTCACACAGTACCATATACAGACATATACACACATACACACAAACACATACATACTTACATACTCCAGGCAGGCCGCACATCTTCACACCCAGGAGGCGCGCAGCTATGACGATTCCCCACAGCGCCCTCTGCTGGGAGCTGTAGGGAATCGTCATAGCGGCGCGCCTCCTGGGCATGAAGACGTGCGGCCTGCCTGCCTGCCAGGAGCATTCCGTTGTCGTCAGTGTAGTTTTGTCCCCATTGACAATGAATGGGGACAAAACTGAAGCTTTTTTTTCCGATATTGAGCCCCTATGACGGAACTCAATACCGGAATTTAAAAACGCTAGTGTGAAAGTAGGCTTAGAAGGTCCAGAGAATAGCTTTCTCTCCAGAAATCAATTTATCAAAAAATCCCAGCTTTCATGCCAGTGCTACCCTTAGTTATGGCAACAGTCAAGGTGTACAACCATGGAAGTTTTAGAAGGTCCAGAGAATGGTTTTCTCTCTAGAAAATGTTTTCTGACTTAATCTCAATAACTTTAAGCTCTTTTCCATCATTCACCTCCATACAGAGAAGATATCGTACGTTGGGTGTTGCCATTTGATAAATTGGGTGCTACCATCGCTTACCTGCCATTTGTCTATTGTCTATTTGTCTTGTAGACGGTTTATCTGGTCTCTTAAAGAGAACCAGATTCCATATTGTCCAGCGAAACCACAAAATGATGGATGGAAGCGATGGGAAAGCCAAGGTGATATATGGTCAGTGTTTAGCCGCTCTTCATACAGATAACACGTATGTGAAGGCTGAGTGCCGCTTACTACTGACTCCATTAAGGTGTCTGAGGAGCTTAAGGAGAAGACAAATGAACCTGATTATATTTTTACTTTCCAAGATACGCTAAGAAATCCCTGAACGCTTCCCATTTATTACAATTATTTGGCACTTTTTAAATCCATCCATTATGATAAACCAGCGGAGTGATGGGAACAGATCAGAGAATGTCCTATATTGAATTAAATGAAGCTCCAGTTTGGAATATCAAAGACTCCACGCTAGGGATGAACGAAGGATTTAAAGAGGAGATTATCAAAGGGGTTGTCTGCCACGGCAGTTGTTGGGTGTGTGCCCATGTAATTGCTGTGTTCCTGTTAGATCAGCCGGCACTTGGGAGCAGACAGTGTGGGTGCTGGCAGGTGAAACTATGGGCACCTAGTCTTCATGGTCGGAGGAGTTGGAGGAGGAGGCTTGGGTGCACCAAGCCTTTCTGCTGCCTGTGGCAAAAATTTAAATGACTTCCCCCTCACCCTTAATCTTAATCCAACCCCTACAGCTGTACTGTTAAAGACAGATCTGAGTGGACATTATATACAGGGCTACAAAACATACAGGAGAAGACAGCACCACATACCTATTACATCAAGTGATTCTGATGTAGACTTTCTATTTCCTTATCTTCTCCTTTCAGAGATCAGGCCACCATGATGACATCTTTCAGTCGTGTCTCACCTCTGCAGAGTTTACCACACAGACATCTTGGATCCCTCACTTTTCCCTCATCCCTCCCTCCAGGTGCGCCAATGTTATCAACCTGCTGCCAACCCAATACTGTGCCCGCTGTGCTCCCCACTGTTTCTAAACACTATACTATAGCCCCCAGTAGTAATAAGGTCCCCTCTAATGCCCTAGTAGTTATAACACCCCTTTAGTGGCCCATGTTTTTATAATGCCCCCCTGTAGTACACCCAGCATTTATAATGCCCCATGTAGCACTCCTAGTATTTATAATGCCTACCTGCAGTTATAACCCCCCTGTAGTGACCCCTGCATTATAATGCCCCCCCTGTAGTGCCAGTATGTATATTGCCCCCCGTAAGCCCATATGTATAAAGTCCACTGTAGTGCCACCTGTATTATAATGCCCCCCGTAGTGTTCCAGTCTTTAATGCCCTCACTGTAAAGGTGCAGCCTATAATACCCTCCCTGTAGTGCTCCAGCCTATAGTGTCCACCCTGTGGTGCTCCATCCTGTAATGTTCTCCCTGTAGTACTCCAGCCTGTAATGATCCTTCCCGTAGTGCTACAGCCTGTAATCCCCCCCTTCCTCTGTAGTTCTCCAGGCAGTAGGGCCCCCGTATATAAAGATCAAAGTACTCACCTAACTCCCATTCTTCTCTGCTGTCCCCAATGCACTGTCTTCTGGTCTGTGGTCTGAATTGCCTTGTCCCAGCGGAGGTGGTAACTATGACATCACCATGACTCTGGAGATCTGGCATGCTCATCATGCAGCGTGAGGTCACAGCACTCGCCTGTGTGCACTACATTCTCATGCTGATCACAGCCAGGAGACAGTACAGTTCAGCACGGCTAGAGGCTGTATCTCATCTTGGCTGTATCTCATCCAGGCTAGAGACTGTATCTCATCTTGTATCCAGGCTAGAGGTTGTATCTCATCTTGTATCCAGACTAGAGACCATATCTCATCCTGTATCTAGGCTAGAGGCCGTATCTCATCTTGTATCCAGGCTAGAGGCCATATCTCATCCTATCTCCAGGCTAGAGGATGTATCTCATCTTGTATCCAGGCTAGAGGCCGTATCTCATCTTGTATCCAGGCTAGAGGCCGTATCTCATCTTGTATCCAGGCTACAGGAGGCCATCAGGGTCCTAGAGCCTCCTTTCAATTGTACAGTTTCCCCAATAAACTTCTCATTTCCTCCAATATTGTAATCAATTACATATATCTTTATTGCATTCACACATAGAAAGTTTAATTCCAAAAACTCCTTCTTGGTGCGATATACATATATTTTTTTGTCAATGAATGTAAAATCAGCCACCAGGATGGCGCAAAAATAGCTAAATAGGTAACAGTGCACAGAAAATCTACAGTGTTCCAATACAACACAGAAACTTGGGTGATATCGCATCATGTACTGCTCAGTCTGGCAAGAAGATGTTAAGCATTGCCTCCCGATAGCTGCCGGGCCGGCATTAATCATACATGACGGGGGAATGCTCGGAGTATACTTCAGCTTAATGGTGATGCATCTCAGTCAGGAAGTGTAATCTATATTCCAGATAATATGTGCTGTTACATGCACATTACATCTCACTGACACATTTGTTTGGGTGGTAAAATAAGCAGAATGATGAATTCCTCCTCGGCCTTCACAAGGAACTGATGAATCGTATGGAAAATAAGAAAGTAAGAAATACTATGTATTTTATGTCATGTTAAAAAAAAACTTAAAAAAAGTTTTCATTTATTTCCTATATTTAAGTTTTTCTTTTTTCATTTTTAACATATAGAGATTTTTTTTTATCTTAATACTGTTGTTTCGCTATTGTTTGATTTGTTTTAGGACCTTTTCAAGCACTTTTCTGCACTTCTCCATTGGATCCCCAGATACCTTGAAACAAGTCTTCCATTTTAAGAGATTTAAAAGGTTATTCCCATGTCAGACATTGATGGCATATCGCTGGATCATGTCATCAATGTCAGGTGCGGCTCCCAACTCCTGTCTCCAGAACGGGGCCCCCAAAGTGAAGGAGTCTATGTTTCTTAATAGAGTCTTTGCCTGTATAGATGGTCTGGGGTCTGCATTTCTTTAGGGGTCTGGTCTGAGGCCTATACGTTTTTTTTTAAAAGAGTCTGTATTTTAGGTGGTCTGCATTTATTTAAGGGGTTTGAATTGCTGTCTGGTCTGGGTCTCTACTTGTTTAGTGGTCTTGACTTGGTCTGTATTCAATGTGAGATGTGATGAAGGGGGTCACATGCACTATTGGTGATTAAAATATTTTAAGTTGGGGTAATACGCTTTATAGTTGGCCATAGCAAATTCCAAAAAATGTGAACAACGTACCTCACACGTTGCTTAATACATCACTGCTCAGAATCTCTCTGGTGTAGCTTAGGGGGTCTGTTCTTGGGTCTGTATTTATTCACGGGGCTTGGGGTCTATATTTTAAGGGGGTCCATATTGTTTTTAGAGTGTCCAGTGTCTATATTTCTTTAAAAAGTTGTTCACCCCTGGTGACTTTTTCTTCAGATCCCCCATGCAGCACATCACTGGGTCCCATGCCCCATGGGAGACATGTCACAGATACGGCCAGTCATTGGGTCAAAATTGATGCTGACATGGGGAGGACTGAGACCAGCAGAATCGATGGGGGAGTGATGGAGCCGGAATCCAGCAGCTGGGATCCAGCAACATCAAGGCTACAAATCATCAGACGCAAGTAGTCCTTCCAAATGTACAGCGCTTGACAAGACTGCATCTTTGCTACAATCAGACTTGAAAAGGGAATTCTGAAACGCATTGCCTACCTGAAGTTTTAGCTTTTCAATAAAGAAATCCTTAATGGTCATGTCACTGCGCCATCTGTTCTCGGTCAGGCCTGTATGGTTTAACCTTCCGGCACCCTTTTTCGCAATGTCTAGCTCCTCCCACTGGTTGGCATCTGTGTGGAGGTTGATTCTGAAGACACCAGCAGCACTGATCGACCAACTTAGACTATCTGCTTTCACTAGTGTTGTGCCTATTTGCACAACAAAAACAGGTGAGCAGCTTTTTCCCCATAGGAGACTTTTCTGTAGGTTTGATGTACTCACCCTATGGGCACCTTCTTTTTCCTCTGCTACCATTGTAATATTCTACTTAAATATAGTTCACCTAACATTTTAATGCAAAAGCTTAAAATACAATTATGTTAAAATGATGCAAATTTATATCTTTTATTGTCAAAAGTACTAGTCGCCAGAGCCATCCAATCCCTGTTTCAGAACTCACCAAAAACAAAAAGTTTTTAAATATGGAAATATCTTCTACTAATGTTATTCTTTCCACATTATGACAGGAGCGTGTTAAGAAAGTGCAGAAGATTAAGTCCATTAAATTGATTTTTAAGTGAAATATAAAAAAAGTTAAGAAAATAGTAAAAAGCACAACAAATGAAAAAAACCTTCTTGAATTATGATGATTATTTTTGTATGACATGACCGAGAGAGTGTTTTTCTTAAAGAATGATTTAACCACAAAGTTCCTGTTTACTGTATGTCTTAAGGATTTTTTTTTTGTGTGGTACGAGATACCTAAGACCATTAAGCACGCACACTATAGATCTAAAGACACTCTGTTTACTCAAGAGTCCAGAAAAAATATTGAGAGGGCAGTAAAAATACTTTCCTTGACTTCTGAAGCCAGCGCTTGAAAGCTAAAATTGCAGGAACTTTCTTTTTTCAAGTTTATTTTTAGGCTCTGTATTTTCTCATTATTGCCTACTTTTCACAACATGGCGCCATTCCATTAATCTCACACTGAAAATCTTTCCCAAATGTGAAAAAGAGAGAAAAGACAACCGAGCTTCAGGAAAGTGAAATATCTAAAAGATAATAGCATTAAGAAAACATTAAAAGAGTTGTGCCAGAAATACCCAAAAATTGTGATCAAGGTGGAGACACAGAAATGGATCTTATGTCGGTCTTAGCTGTCCATGGAGAGGTAGCCATACTGATCATATTTTTGGCCTTGTTATCTATCATAAGGGAATTTTTCTGAGATAATTTTTTGAAATTATTTAAATATATATTTTTATGTTACATAAAATGATCCACCTTCTGTTATCCCCACATGCCTGGTTTTAAGAGGAATCAATGTTTTTGAGGACATTCCCTATTGCCACCCTATAGAATACTTGATCAGGTTTATGACTGCAGCTATGTAAAGTATCACAGGGGGGTTAAAACTAGTCTTTTTGATAGTCTATAGTTTCAGACCAGACAGTTTCCTACCTCCCAGGCTCCTTAGTGAGTCCATAAGTTGTTCTTTTACATCAAGATATCTAGGATATAAATATATTTTACTCAAAACCAAAATGGCTGTCACTACAGTATTGGCTGCAAGACCTCTTCCTGCATGTGTATTGGTGAGACTATTTCCTGAATCACTACATGATGGGTTAATTCCCCTTTCTGACCCTATGCTCAGCTGCCTAATGAGCTAATCTGGTCTCTTATATATGCTGGGCTGTTTGTTCCACTCCTTGCCTGAGCCATTTGATCTCAATAGATCTTGCTAGGTCTAGGTCTAGCTTGTTAGAGCCTGTAAAAGAGCTATAATCAGTTTGTCTGCCTGTGTACCGACTTCTGCCTGGTTCCTGGACACTGACCCTCTGCTGCCTGACCCATGCCTGTTCACTGTACTGATACTGTGCTGCCTGTCCTGACCTTTGGACTGTTTCACAGATCCACACAAACTCTGCCTGCCCTGGCCTCGGCCTGTTATTGACATATTGCCTAATCCCTTATTGCAATGTACTCCTTTTGAGTTAAAATATATATTTTTTTTCAATTATTACAAATTTTTAACAACTGTCTCTGTGCAGCCTTGAGATTCTCTAGTAGTTGGCTCTAAATTTTCACTGTGTCCCACCAGGCAGCTCAGCTGATGGCTCCTTATCTCTGATCTCTAACCCCCGAAACAGTCCTTATACTGTAGCTCAATTCTCATATTACTGATTTTAAGTGATTGTAGCCCAAAATGAGTAAAATGCAATCATAAAAAAAAACAAATTGCCCTCAAACGTCTACATAGCCTTTAATGCAAAATCAATAACAGGCCTCTGTCTCTTATTTCACCTACACTGCTGGTTAACGGTGAGGGAAAATTTCAATTTCTCCACACTATATGTGTGTGGTTTCCATCAAAATGAACATAAACTAGTCATGGTGTCTGATCTGTTTTTGGAAGATTATAGAGCAGATAAAATTAGTCCACGCTTTTATCATGTTCGAAAAGCCTCGCAACAATGGAGATGAACTTGAAGCATCTTGGCACCAATGCAAAATCTGTATCAGGACCTCCAAATATCAGACCTGATTTGTATCATTAGTTTCCTCATATGGACTATTTGGACCTTTCGGGCCCCATTAGACTCCAGGGATGAAATCTCTGCACACCCTATAGCCACACCCTTAAAAGGTGGCATATTGCCACCTCTGGAATGCGCATCTATCTCCAGAACGGGCCCCTGAAAGTGAAAGAGAGCACCACTTATGAACGAGGTGCTCTCCATTCACTTTTATAGAAGTTTCAAAAATAGCTGAGTGGGCAAGCTCGGCTATTTTTGGAAGTCTCATAGAAATTAATGGAGAGCACCATGCGAGCGTGGCCACTTCTCGATTCACTTCTATGGGTCTATTTCTTGGCATTCCAATAATAATGAATGGAGGGTTCTGCCCTCTCGTTCACTTTGGGGGCTCCGTTCTAGAGATAGGTGCGGGTCCCACCTCTGGGACCTACTCACTTCTTAGACCCGCACCTATCTGATATCCTAGTGATATGCCACCAATGTCTCAAGTGAGACAACCCCTTTAAGTATAAGTTTACCATTTTCTCTTATAACGATGATCTAATGGAAATACCGTACATGACAACTTCAAGACATACACAAGGCTGGATGGAAGACATTCTGCTGCGGCTTCTAAAGATCTAAGAGGAACCAGTATCTTATTAAAGTCTTTGAGTCAAGCTGCCAAAGATAATAATTTGATTACTCCTATGACCTAAATGAAGTTACCATATCTTGGATGGATTTACAGCTCTGTATCTGTCTTACCTTATTCTGCGCTTAGAAAGATATTAAACTCCCACAGATCTTTGATTTAATTTTCACAATGAAGTCCAATTTCTTTTAAAATATTATATTTCATCTTTTTAGCTTCTTTGGGGGGGGGGCACCGCTGCTGTTTCTAAGCACAAACCCCTAGGCTCGACATTCTCTTGGAGACAAAATATTAACCAAATCATGTATTTGAAGAAAATGACATGGGATTATTTTGTTTTGCATAATTATTTCTATTAGATTTGCTGTGAATACACTGTATATAGTCAATGAAAAATTATGATTCTCAAAAACTTTATTTTAAAGGGGTTGTCTCACGAGTGAATATTACATTTTTCTATTGGAGGACATAATACTGAACAATTCATCAATTGAAATAATTTAAAAAAGGATCCTTGCTTTAACAAACTTGACTTGACTCCTGTGGTTATCTACGTGTTATGGCGCCCCCTGTTGTTCTTTTGACTCCCTCTTAAAATGTAGTTTTGACCAGAGAAGAAACTGTTTATGCTGGTTATGATTGGCTTGATGGAAAATAATGGAAACTCTAAAACCCCTGATGATGGGACTAAGGTACTGAGCATGTGCGGCCACCATCAATAGACATAGTAGGCGGACATTTGGAGATGGAATTGAAAGAGCACCAGGGGTGCCACAAGCATGTAACGGAAGTGAGTGTCATAGTGATTCTGTAACACCAGGAGGAACCAAAACAAGTATCTAACAGAAGGAGGCACCATAACAAATAGGTAACAGCAGGAAGTACCCTAACAAGTAAGTAACATCAGGGGTGCCATAAGAAATATGTAACAGCAGATGAGCCATAGCAATTATCTAACAGCAGGGGGCACCATTACAAGTATGTAACAGCAGGGACACCATAACAAATATGTAACAGTAGGGGTCATCATAACAAGTAAGTAACTGCAATATCCATACACAGCAGCATTTTTTAAAAATGCATCCAATGATTATTCATGGGACAATGCTTTAAAGCCATTATTACATATTACATTATCTAATGATATCATAGATTTTTGGGGGGGGGTCACTGTGTTGCTGGTACTGTTATTGGGGCACGCTGTGGCTGTCAGTTATTGGTGGCTGGGGGCCACTGTTTGGTGAGGACTCCTATGGTAGTAGTGTGTGGCTGGAACTGCTATAGGGAGCACTGTGTGTGGCGAAGACTGCTATGAGGGGACACTATGAGGCTGGTAATGCTGTTGGGGGGTGGGGAGGTTCTCTGTGCTGCCAGTACTGCAATGGGGGCAATGTGTGGCAAAGACTGCTATGGGGGTGGGGGGTCTGTGTGGCTTGGATTGCTGTGGAGGGAGGGGCACTGTATGGCTGGGACTGCTATGGAAGGGCACTGTGTGGCTGGGATTGTCATGGGGGGCACTGTGTGGCCGGGACTGCTATGGGGAATTTAAAAGTACTATATAAATGAATGATTGAATGAAATAAATATACTGGTGTGTTACCTGTATATCTGTTATTGGGTTTACATGCCAGAAATGTCTCAGATGAGAATAACCCTTTAGGTTTCATTGCAGTCCTTTAGGGTGGTACGATCTGACAGTATGGCCCTCAAAGAAAAGGTCATGCACCCCTATCTTAATGGAAAGGCCCCACAAACTGATATAAAGTGTGTATTGCAGGATCTGAGAGGGTGGGACCATGCTTCAATTTTCTTTGAATCTCGGTCACGCACCGCCCCCTCGGATCCTGCACTAGCCATAATACAGTGGAGCAGATTTCTTATTACTGCTTTACATTCAGACAGCCTGACGACATAGACTGAAATGGTACCACAGTGCAATCAATTTGGCGCATCTTGCCACGTATATAAGACACTTCCTTAGGCCACCTCTTAGGTGTCTTACTTTATGCCAACATTTTGCTGCAAAATAACGGCATACCCCATGAATAAATCTGTCGCACTTTTCAAAAAATGTCTAGTGAGATGTAAAAAGTGTCTAAAACACAATACATTTGGCCATGGCAGTTTTTTGGCGCAATTTGATTGAGCCAGAATTCTGGAATGTTTTGCTTGGTAAATCTCCCCCATATTCTCAGTTTTTCTTGGATTGTTCCTTTAAGTGCAAATTAATTTATTTAGAATGAAACCTGGGGAAAAGAAAACATCCAAGCTCCGAAAGGTCCCGTGATTACGTACGGTAATTATGGATGATCGCTATGTTAATTGTTAGATAAAGTCTGTCCATTTTTTAAAGTAACAGTGTCATACATTATTTCTTTCACTCCAAGTCGTTCTATCTATTGTACCCGCACAGCAGATGATAAATGGCCTCATTTATCTGACTTTCCAGCCTTCTCCAGACAAACAATATTAAGGAGGAAAGAATATATATTGCTTCAGCAATCATAAGCGCCTGAGAAAACCAACCTCCTGAAAGATATTATCCAGGTGCTGAAGTGCGAACAGTTCACAGATTTCTTTCTACAGATCCAACTTCAAATGTTAGGTGAAATTTTATTTTATTAAACGGCAATTGTTCCCTTTGTGCCCCAATAATATAATGACCCCTTTGTGTGTTCCCATTTTCTGCCTGCACAGTATAATGTCCTTTTGTGTCCCTACAATATGATGTACCCCACTTGTACTTCCACATTGTAATAATGCCCCCTTATGTTCCCCCACAATATAATGTCCTTTTGTGTGCCCACATTGTAATAATGTCCCCCTTTGTACCCCCACATTACAATAATGCCTCCTTTTGTGCTCCACAATATAGTGTCCATTTGTGCCCCCATGTTGTAATAATATCCCTATTTTGTGCCCCCCATTGTAGTAATGCCCCCCTTTCATGCCCCCACAATATAATGTCACTTTGTGCCCCCCCAATTGTTATAATTTTCCCTTTTGTGCACCCACATTGTAATAATGTATGTCTTTTGTGTCCCCCATTGTTATAATGTCCCATTGTACCCCTACATTGTAATAATGCCTCCCTTTGTACCCCTCATTGTTATAATTTTCCTTTGTGCCCCTACATTTTAGTAATGTCCCACTTTCATGCCCACACAATATAATGTCCATTTGTGCCCTCCATTGTACTAATGTCCCCCTTTTGTGCCTCCACAATATAATTTCACTTTGTGCTCCCAGATTGTAATAATATTCCACTCTGTGCACCCACATTGTAATAATGTGTGTTTTTGTGCCCCTATTGTTATAATGTTCCATTGTGCCCCTACATTGTAGTAGTGTTCCCCTTTTGTGCTTCCACAATATAATGTCCTTTTGTGCCCCCAAAATATAATATCCTTTTGTGCCCCCACATTGCAATAATGTCACCAGTGTACCCCTACATTGTAATAATGTCTGTCTTCTGTGCCCCCCATTGTTATAATGTCCCATTATGCCCCTACATTGTTCCCCTTTTTTGCTCCCACAATATAAAGTCCTTTTATGCCCCTAACATATATTGTGCTTTTGTGCCCCCACATTGTAATAATGTCACCACTTGTACCCCTACTTTGTAATAATGCCTTCTTTTGTACCCGATTGTTATAATTTCCCTTTGTGCCCCTACATTGTAGCAATGTCCCACTTTTGTACCCCCACAATAAAATGTCTATTTGTGCCCCATGTTGTAATAATGCCCCCCTTTGTGCCAATGAAGGAAAAAAAAAGACAAACTCACCTCTCTCCTCGTTTCTATGATAAGCAGCTGGATCTTCTTGCTGCCTACTATCTGTCAGTGTCCTGGCACTGGCGACACAATGACATGGCATCGCTCCTCCTACGTTGAGACACTGACGTCATCAAATAGTCCACCATAGTTTTCAACTCGAACTGCGTCGTTAGGATGCGGATTTAGATGAAACGGCACTGGATGCCTGTGAGCCTTCTCCCCCCCAGCTTCTTTCACCGCGATTGTTCCACCACTGTTAACATGTCAAGATACACAAAGTGCAGAGGCCGCGGAAGTTGCAGAGAGAGCAGACCCTCTAGGTGTAATGGTAACGCCCCCGTTGCTCCTAGAGGCTCATTTGCATATAATAAAACATTTTTCTCAGCAATGCGGGCACATATGAACATGGGACCAACACAGATGTCTTCAGCTGCCAAGTGCACATGTAACAGGTCAGCCAGTGTCATAGGTACAAAACTGCTGACAGATGCACTTTAAAGTATGTTTTATGTTGCAGGTCTCCTTGAATTCAAAGGGAAAACCGCTGAGCAAATAAAATGGAATTTAATAACTTTGAAATATTGATCAAATAGGTGCCAAAATAAGACAACGAATAAGAAAGTGCCTAAAAAAAAGACTAGATTTCGGAGGCTAATTAGTGATTACGCTTCTGATCAGCCACTGATCTTCCAGCAAGAGCATTTTGCTGTGTGAACGTAGCTTAAGGGTCAGGGCCGGCTATAGGTTCATGTGGGCCCTTGGGCGATAAAGTCTAAAGGGGCCCCCTTGTGATCCTCTTTCCCATAGTGCCCCCATAATATGCCAGTATAAAGTGCCCCTGTAGTGCCCCCAGTAGATGCACTCATAGTGTCCCCCATAATTTGCCAGTATAAAATACCCCTTCTTAGTGCCCCCAGTACATGCCCCATAGTGCTTCTGCCCTCCTCTTCTCCATAGTGCCCCCATAATTTGACAGCAAAAAATGCCCCTATATAGTGCCCCCGTAGCGCTTCCCCCCCAATAGTGCGCCCACCAGCATTATGCCAAATAATAAAAAAAGAGACACAAATACTTAACTCCTTGTTTCTGCCCCCCCCCCCTTCCCAGGAGCAGTAATCCCCAACACGTGCCCAGGTATGTGAGTGCTGATGCCGGCCCTGCTAAGGGTATCTTCATCAGGCCCGGACTGGCCATCTTGCCGATCGGGCATTTGCCCAGTGGGCCTCTCCATATTTTAAATAAGTGGGCCGCTGTGAGGTGCCTACTGAACTCAATTGTATCTGCATCCACTAGATGCAGATACAATTATGCCTGCAGTAGCGAGCGCCGGAGGAACAAGGGAACCTCTGGTTCCCTGCTCCTCTATTCCCATTGGCTGGCGCACTCATGTTACATAGGCGGCACGATGATGTCATCGCGCCGTCTGCGACGTTGCTCAGGAGCAGACCCGCCAGAAGAGGCCGGGTCTGCATGGTGGGACTGCGCCTGGACAGGTAAGCATAAACTGCCCTCTCCCTATGCAGCACTAACCCTAATACTGGCCCTGCCTCCCTATTACAGACCCTCAATACTGGCCCTTGACCCCCAATACTGGCCCTGCCTCCATATTACAGACCCTCAATACTGGCCCCTGACCCCCAATACTGGCCCTGCCTCCCTATTACAGACCCTCTATACTGGCCCCTGACCCCTAATACTGGCCCTGCCTCCCTATTACAGACCCTCTATACTGGCCCTACCTTACCCTAACCCTAATACTGGCCCCTGACCCCCAATACTGGCCCTGCCTTACCCTAACCCAATACTGGCCCTGTCTTACCCTAATACTGGCTACTGACCCCGAATACTGGTACTGACCACTAACATTGGACCCCTTACCCTGATACTGGCCCCTGACCCCCTAGTATTGACCTCTAATACTGGCCCTGTCTCACCCCCCTAATACTGGCCATGTCCCTAACCCTAGTACTGACCCCTAACCCTAATACTGACCTCTAATACTGACCCCTAACCCTAGTACTGACCTCTAATACTGTCCCTAACCCTAATATTGACCGCTAACCCTAATATACTGTACTGACTCCTAATACTATCTCTAACTCTAATAGTACGCCATACTGACCCCTAACCCTACTACTGACCACTAACCCTAATGGTACATTCACATGACCATATTTGTTTTGCGGTCCACAATTGCGGATCCCCAAAACACGGATACTGGCTGTGTGCGGACACATTTTGTGGAACACACATGCCCAGCCCTATAATAGAAATGCCTGTTCTCATCTGAGATTGCGGTCAAGGATAGGACATACTCTATCTTTTTTGCAGGGCCGTGGACTACGGATTTGCGGGCCCATTGAAGTGAATGGAAATATGATCATGTGAATGTACCCTAGTGCTGTCTCTGACCCCAATACTGGCCCCTAACTGATACCGACCCTAATCCTAATACTGGCCCTAAGGGTGCATTCAGACGACCATATTTCTGGGTCTGCATCCGTTCCACAATTTTGCGGAATGGGTGTGGACCCATTCAATGTACTGTCCACATACTAGTTCCGTGGCCCCACGAAAAATATAGAGCAAGTGTCCTATTCTTGTCCGCAAAAATAGGCACTTCTATATAGGGCTGGCACTGTGCGTTCTGCAAAATGTGTTTTGCGGATCCACAATTTGGGAACTGCAAAACACTTTCGGTCTTCTGAATGTAGCTTTATGCTAATACTGGCCCCTAACCCCAATACTGGCCCCTAACCCCAATACTGACCCCAAACTCCAATACTGGCCACTAACCCCAATACTCACCCGTAACCCCAATACTGGCCCCTAACCCTAATACTGACTCCTAATACCGACCTCTAACTCTAATACTGGCCCTAATATACTAACACTAATACTAATCCTATCCCTAAAACTGACCGGAACCTTAACTACAACCCCCAATACCTCACGTACCTCACAGTAACCATAATATATGACTGTCCACATATATCTGTACATACTGCATCTTTTATACCTCACACCTGACACATAGTATACAGCAGTGTACTGATACGTCAGGTACAAGGTATAATACTACAATGGGTAAATGTATATAGTATATACAGCAGTGTAATGATATGTGAGGTATGAGGTATAATAGATGCAGTGTGTACTGATATGTGAGGTATAGATGTAGTGTGTACAGGTATATAGTATATACAGCAGTGTACTAATATGTGAGGTACAAGGTATAATAGATGTAATGTGTACAGATATATAGTATATAAAGCAGTGTACTGATATGTGAGGTACGAGGTATAATAGATGTAATGTGTACAGATGTATAGTATATACAGCAGTGTACTGATATGTGAGGTATGAGGTATAATAGATGCAATGTGTACAGATATATAGTATATACAGCAGTGTACTGATATGTGAGGTATGAGGTACAATAGATGTCGTGTGTACAGATATATAGTATATACAGCAGTGTACTGATATGTGAGGTACGAGGTATAATAGATGCAGTGTCTACAGGTATATAGTATATACAGCAGTGTACTGATATGTGAGGTACGAGGTATAATAGATGCAATGTGTACAGATATATAGTATATACAGCAGTATAGTATATAAACTGCTGTATATACTATATATACCCACTGCATCTAGCTTGTCATGTGACCCTCAGCAACTTGTAGCCAGTGACGTCTCACCCACTGCATTCTAGCTTTTGCTGAGTATTATAATACTCAGTAAAAGCTAAATGTGTACGCTGTATTCAGGGAGTACTCAGAAGAGACATATAAGAGGCACTTTTTATAAGGGGCACCAAGAATGTGGCACTATAAACAGAGGTCACAGGGCATGTGGCACTATATACAGAGGGCATATGGCACTGTATACAGAGGGCACAGTGTATGTGGCACTATATATGTAGGGCTCAGAGTATGTGGCACTACTATTGGGGGCCCTGTGTGTAGCACTAATGCTGCTGTTATATTCAGGGCACGGCATGTGGCACTGAGATGAGTCTGTGTCAGTCTGCAGGATGCCAATGTGTTGGTAAAGAATAAAGCTAAAGAGATCTTCTCGGCAAAATCTGCAGAGCTGAATTGTGGACGGGAGAAGTCATCATGGTGGTCTGAGCCAGATGGAGAGGAACTCAGGAGGAGACGTCATCTGTAAGTAACTAAATGGAAATAATTATTCTGCTACTGACTGTGTATGATGAGTGTTGTAGTCACCTGGATGAGCTACAGCTAATGATGGGTGGTAGCATGTTGTTTTGTGCAACAACAACTCCCAGCATCCCTTTACACTTCTTCAGGCCATACTGGGAGCTGTAGTTTCACACCATACAAGGTCATATGGTGAGGGCTGACCTGACTACTCAGATGTAGAGATGAGCAAGTAGTGTTCGATCGAGCCGGTATTCGATCGAATACTACGCTATTCGGCATACTCGATTTCAATCGAGTATAACGGCGATGGCGCACTTAGAATTCGTTTCCCCTCCCACCTTCCCTGGCGCTCTTTTTCCACCAATCAACATGCAGGGGGGGTATGACAGGCCCGCGGAGCACGCTGGCAGCGCGAAAACAGCGTCTACATGGATTGGCTGGAAATACCATGTGACCTCGAATATTAAAAACTCAGCTCTTCCTGCTCGTTCGCATATGCTGCGTGAACTTAGTCAGGGACAGAGGCTGGAGAAGGGACAGATAGGTTTTAGCTGTTGGACAGGCAGGAGCGTGATTAAAAGCCCTTATCAGGGCTACTATAGTGCAGTACAGTGATAGCTTTACTACAATATACAGTCTGCAGAGAACGGTTGCTGTATTCAGGGATAGCTGCTGGAGTAGGGACAGAGAGAGGCATTAGTGGTGTATTAGGTGCTCTGCTACATACCAAACTATATTTGGCACTACTGTTCTGCGTTTTTTTTGGCTGCAAAACCCTGTTATATACCTAGTGTGTATATGCACCATCTGATCTTCTGGCAGTGTACGGCTGTGTACATTTTTTTTTTTTTAAATACAGTTTCTTTGGTTCTAGTGTTCTGGGTTCTGTGTGCCTGCAATACCCTTTTTGTATACCAGGTGTAAATACCCACCGTCTGACCTGTTAGTACACGGCTGTGTACCTAGAAATATAAAAAAAAAAAAAAAGCCTTTTCATTGGCACCTGTACTTTGCGTTCTCTTGCAAAATAATTGTATATACGTAGTCTTCATACACACCGTCTGATCTGTTTGTACACGGCTGTGTACCTAGAAATATATTAAAAAAAAAAAGCCTTTTCATTGGCACCTGTACTTTGCGTTCTCTTGCAAAATAATTGTATATACGTAGTGTTCATACACACCGTCTGATCTGTTAGTACACGGCTATGTACCTAGAAATATAAAAAAAAAAAAGCCTTTTCATTGGCACCTATACTTTGCGTTCTCTTGCAAAATAATTGTATATACGTAGTGTTCATACACACCGTCTGATCTGTTTGTACACGGCTGTGTACCTAGAAATATATTAAAAAAAAGCCTTTTCATTGGCACCTGTACTTTGCGTTCTCTTGCAAAATAATTGTATATACGTAGTGTTCATACACACCGTCTGATCTGTTTGTACACGGCTGTGTACCTAGAAATATAAAAAAAAAAAGCCTTTTCATTGACACCTGTACTTTGCGTTCTCTTGCAAAATAATAGTATATACGTAGTGTTCATACACACCGTCTGATCTGTTTGTACACGGCTGTGTACCTAGAAATATAAAAAAAAGCCTTTTCATTGGCACCTGTACTTTGCGTTCTCTTGCAAAATAATTGTATATACGTAGTGTTCATACACACCGTCTGATCTGTTTGTACACGGCTGTGAAGGCAAAATATTGTAACCAAAAAAAATAAAATGCGGAAGGGGGCTAGCGGAATCGGACGTGGACGAGGACGGGGGCGCGGAAATGCTGTTGGTGGCCTTGTTGAAGCCAGTGGGGATACAATGCGTGCTGGTGAGGGTCAGCCAGGATCCCACTCATCCAGAATCCCTGCCTTTATGGGACAGTTAAGCAGGGGGCGGGTTACACCGCTGTTGAGGCCTGAGCAGGTTGAACAGGTGGTGCAATGGATAGCCGATAGCGCTTCCACACAGTTGTCCACCAGCCAGTCATCCACACAGTCTCACTCTGACCCTCCTTCCTCCACACCTGGCCAACAGAGTCATCCCACCATTGACCCCTCCCAGGAGCTCTTTTCGGGTCCTTTTTCAGATGTGCCGGAAGAATCCCAGGAGCTAGCAGAGGAATTTGTTTGTAGTGATGCCCAAACACTTGAGTATTCGCCATCTCCTGCTGATGTGGACCCTGAACCAGCATCTGTTATCATGAGCGATGATGATGATGAGACGCAGTTGCCATCAAGGGAGGCTGTTGGAATGTCCAGTGGGCAGGAGGAGGAGCAGAGTGAGGAAGTGGAAGAGGAGGTGGTGGATGACGAAATGACCGACCCCACTTGGCCAGGGGTGATGTCCAGCGGGGAAAGCAGTGGAGAGGTGGTGGTCTGCGCAGCACCGAAAAAGGCAGCAAGAGGCAGAGGGATGTCCAGAGGCAGAGGGATGTCCAGAGGCAGAGGGATGTCCAGAGGCAGAGGACAGTCCAGACAGAGAAGTGAGGCCACAGCCAGCAGGGCCGAAGCTGTTCCCGGCAGCGGGCAGTCGCGCGAAGCTCCCCCATCGAGGCCTCGTACTTCTGTGGTGTGGAGATTTTTTAATGTTTGTGCGGATGACAAACTGAGCGCGGTTTGCACACTCTGCCACTCAAAACTGAGTAGGGGCTCTGAGAAGAGCAATCTGACCACCTCAGGCATGCGGCGTCACTTGGAAGTCAAGCACTGGGCTGAGTGGGAGAGAGCAAACGCAATACAACCTGCGCCCGGTCTTGCTGCCACTGCCTCTTCCCCTTTGTTGTGTGCCAGCCAGGACACCTCCACATCTGCCTCTGCCTCGGCTACTTTGGGGCCTTCTCCTTCAGCCTCCCCTTCCCCCACCTCTTCGCCTGCACCTTCACACTCCTCGTCCCAACAACTGTCCATCTCGCAGGCGTTCGACCGCAGGCGGAAGTACGCCTCGAGTCACCCCCAAGCCCAAGCCTTAAACTGCCACATCTCCAAACTGCTGGCCCTGGAGTTGTTGCCGTTTAGGCTTGTGGAGACGCAGGCCTTCCGCGACCTGATGGCGGCTGGGGACGGAATAGCGAGGTGCGGCAGCCGCCATCAGGTCGCGGAAGGCCTCGCTATTCCGTCCCCAGCCGCCACTACTTTTCCCGGAGTGCCGTCCCCGCCATGCACCAGCACGTGTCGCGTAACATCAGGCGGGCGCTGAGGTACGCTATCAGCGCAAAGGTCCACTTGACCACCGACTCGTGGACAAGCGCTTGCGGCCAGGGACGATACATCTCTTTGACGGCACACTGGGTGAATGTAGTGGAAGCGGGGACGGGGTCGCAAACAGAGACGGCCTACCTACCACCCCCGCCCAAGATTGCCAGCATGGGTTCTGATAAACCCCCCTCCTCCTCCTCCTCCTCCTCTGCCTTAACATCGCCCTCAGCCGCTAGCTGGAAGCGTTGCAGCACTGGCGCGGGGAGACGTCAGCAGGCGGTGCTTAAGCTCATCAGCTTGGGCGACAGGAAGCACAGCGCCCCAGAGGTGAGGGACGCCATATTGCAGCAGACGGAGATGTGGCTGTCGCCGCTGCAGCTAGGACCAGGCATGGTCGTGTGCGATAACGGCCGTAACCTGGTGGCGGCTCTGGAGCTTGCCGAACTCAATCACGTACCATGCCTGGCCCACGTTTTTAATCTGGTAGTCCAAAAATTTCTAAAGACTTACCCCAACCTGGCAGAGTTACTGGTGAAAGTGCGGCGCTTGTGCGCTCACTTTCGGAAGTCAACTGTAGCTGCTGCTAGCTTAAAAAAACTCCAGCAACGCCTCCATTTGCCTGAACATCGGCTGTTGTGCGACCTGCCGACTCGCTGGAATTCCACCTATTCCATGTTGGCCAGGGTGTGTGAGCAGCAGAGAGCATTGATGGAGTACCAGATTATGAATCCACGCGTGCCTCCAACTCAGCTCCCTCAGTTTGCCAACCACGAGTGGCCATGGATGGCAGACATATGCGATGTACTGCGTATCTTTGAGGAGTCCACCAAGAAGGTCAGCAGCGAGGACGCTATAGTGAGCGTAACCATCCCGCTCCTATGCGTCCTTAAAGAATCACTCATCGCAATAAGGGAGAACGCATTGCACGCAGAGGAGACGGGGGTAGGAGGAGACGCAACGGAGCTACACAGTCAGACCACACTTTTGTCTGCTTCACGGTGGCAGTTGCAGGAGGAGGAGGATGAGGAGGAGGAGGACGACGTGGAGGTGGCTGTGGAAGAGGAGGAGGATGCTGGCGGCGAGGGTAGCAGTCAGGCTGTGTGCGTCCCATTGGTTCAGCGCGGATGGGGCGGAGAGGAGGCGGAAGAGGAAGAGGAGGAAATGGCAAGTGATCCTTCTGGTGGGGGTAGTGAGGTCATGCCTATTCAGAGTCTGGCACACATGGCTGACTTCATGCTGGGCTGCTTTTCCCGGGACACACGTGTTGTCCGGATAGTGGAGAACAAACTGTACTGGGTCTTCGCAATCCTGGACCCCTGGTATAAAGATAACGTCTCCTCTTTTATTCCGGTAGAGGAGAGGACGAATCGATTGCTGGAATACCAGAGGGAACTCGTGCAGAACATGATGGAGATTTTCCCACCCACCATCGCTGGCGGCAGAGAGAAGAGGGTCTCCCAGAGTCCCTCAACATCGATCAGGCCCACAGCCACCAGGGGAACACTCTCCAAGGTGTGGGACACGTTCATGGCACCCCCTCGTGCAACTTCCATCACTGCGGGGCCCACTATCAGCAGGAGGGACAAGTATCGGCGGATGTTGCGGGAGTACCTGGCAGACCGTACCCCTGTCCTCCCCGATCCCTCGGCGTCCTACACTTACTGGAGTGTTGGACACGTGGCTGGAACTGTCCCTGTACGCCTTGGAGGTGCTTGCCTGCCCTGCCGCCAGCGTGCTATCAGAAAGGGTGTTCAGCTCAGCCGGGGGCATTATAACCGATAAGCGCAGCCGCCTGTCAACCGACAGTGCCGACAGGCTGACGCTAATCAAAATGAACAGCAAGTGGATTGACCCGGACTTTGCTTCTCCAACAGTGGAAAGCAGCCAAAAGTGAAGTGCCATCTGTATGAAGTGCCATTTCCTCCTCCACCTCCTCCTCCTTAACCGCTGTAGAATTGCTCCGTAAATAAAAAAATTTATATATTTATGGCTCACCTCTTGGGCCTCCACAAAATTTTTAAGAGGTCTCACCTCTTGGACCGCCACATAATTTTTAAGAGGTCTCACCTCTTGGGCCTCCACATAATTTTTAAGAGGTCTCACCTCTTGGGCCTCCACATAATTTTAAGAGGTCTCACCTCTGGGCCTCCACATAATTTTAAGAGGTCCTGGCCCAATTTTAAGGTCTCACCTCTTGGGCCTCCACATAATTTTTAAGAGGTCTCACCTCTTGGGCCTCCACATAATTTTTAAGAGGTCTCACCTCTTGGGCCTCCACATAATTTTTAAGAGGTCTCACCTCTTGGGCCTCCACATAATTTTTAAGAGGTCTCACCTCTTGGGCCTCCACATAATTTTTAAGAGGTCTCACCTCTTGGGCCTCCACAAAATTTTTAAGAGGTCTCACCTCTTGGGCCGCCACATAATTTTTAAGAGGTCTCACCTCTTTGGCCTCCACATAATTTTTAAGAGGTCTCACCTCTTGGGCCTACAAACAATTTTTATTATGGCTCACCTCTTGGGCCTTAATACAATTTTTAAGAGGTCTCACCTCTTTGGCCTCCACTTAATTTTTTTCGAGGGCTCACCTCTTGGGCCTCCATATAATTTTTTCGAGGGCTCACCTCAAGCTAACTTTGCGCACTCATTAAAATATTTTCACAACAAGGACCTAAGAGCCCTCGATGGGAGAGCTTTGTGTGGGGGCCTGTTATAGGGAAGAGATGCGGCCCTGCGGGCTCTAGCCTGCCTTCTCCATGAGCCTCTGGCCAGCCCATGGCCTCTTCCTGCCTTTTGCGGTCCTACGCATCTCTCAACATCCCCACTGCTTTACCTGCTAGACATGACACTGGGCCAGGTCGGGTCACTGACATCTCAAGCGCCAACAATTTGGGCATTTTAAGGCTTCTGCATGTGTTTGAGTTGTTTTTACATTTTAAAGAAGACATGTCTGACCACATCTCACACACACACACAATGACAATTAGGGGTGGGGTCTATTTGCTTTCCCCTTTGCCTATGCCATCTGTGGTTGTCATAGGCAACGTGATTTTAAGGGGTGCAGAATTTTATCTTCTTTTTTGTCTAGTTTGGCTTGGGGTCCATGGCAATGTAGAGGAAAGAAGGTTTCCTTGTATGGTCTCACTTTACAGAGAGGTTACATTGTCTTTGCAGTGTATTGTTGAGAGGCTGTGATAGTGGCGTAATAGTGCGACTTGGGCGCGTTATATGCACCCAGACATGCTTCCCCTGCTGTCCTAGTTGCATTCCAGCAGTGTTGGCATCCTTTTCTGAGGTTTCAGGGTGGACTTGGTGACCTCCAAGTGGTCGAATTGAGATTTCCAAGTGGCGAGCATTTTTTTCCCATAGACTTTAATGGGATTCGATATTCGGTCGAATAGTCGAATTTCGCGGTCTATTGGAATCGAATTTCGAACTTTCAAATATTTCACTACTCGCTCATCTCTACTCAGATGGTATCTGTACTGAACTTTTAAAATCTGGTGATGTATTTATGTAGAGAACTTGGTTCTGGTGATGTATTTATGTAGATAACTTGGTTCTGGTGCTGTATTTATGAAGAGAACTTGGTTCTGGTGCTGTATTTATGTAGAGAACTTGGTTCTGGTGATGTATTTATGTAGAGAACTTGGTTCTGGTGCTGTATTTATGTAGAGAACTTGGTTCTGGTGATGTATTTATGTAGAGAACTTGGTTCTGGTGCTGTATTTATGTAGAGAACTTGGTTCTGGTACTGTATTTATGTAGAGAACTTGGTTCTGGTGCTGTATTTATGTAGAGAACTTGGTTTTGGTGCTGTATTTATATAGAGAGCTTGGTTCTGGTGCTGTATTTATGTAGAGAGCTTGGTTCTGGTGCTGTATTTATGTAGAGAACTTGGTTTTGGTGCTGTATTTATGTAGAGAGCTTGGTTCTGGTGCTGTATTTATGTAGAGAGCTTGGTTCTGGTGCTGTATTTATGTAGAGAACTTGGTTTTGGTGCTGTATTTATGTAGAGAGCTTGGTTCTGGTGCTGTATTTATGTAGAGAACTTGGTTCTGGTGCTGTATTTATGTAGAGAACTTGGTTCTGGTGCTGTATTTATGTAGAGAACTTGGTTTTGGTGCTGTATTTATATAGAGAGCTTGGTTCTGGTGCTGTATTTATGTAGAGAACTTGGTTCTGGTGCTGTATTTATGTAGAGAACTTGGTTCTGGTGCTGTATTTATGTAGAGAACTTGGTTCTGGTGCTGTATTTATGTAGAGAACTTGGTTCTGGTGCTGTATTTATGTAGATAACTTGGTTCTGGTGCTGTATTTATGTAGAGAACTTGGTTTTGGTGCTGTATTTATATAGAGAGCTTGGTTCTGGTGCTGTATTTATGTAGAGAACTTGGTTCTGGTGCTGTATTTATGTAGAGAACTTGGTTCTGGTGCTGTATTTATGTAGAGAACTTGGTTCTGGTGATGTATTTATGTAGATAACTTGGTTCTGGTGCTGTATTTATGTAGAAAACTTGGTTCTGGTGCTGTATTTATGTAGAAAACTTGGTTCTGGTGCTGTATTTATGTAGAGAACTTGGTTCTGGTGCTGTATTTATGTAGAGAACTTGGTTCTCTACATAAACAGCTCAGTCAGGTTACCCTAAGGGTGGGTTCACACGTTGCATTTTGGTGATGCATTTTGAAACGCATCAGGCAAAACAAAACGCTAAACTTATATGCGTTTTCACCAAAATGCATGCGTTCGATTGATAGAAACATGTTTAGTGTTGTAATATTAATGATAATGATTAACAACGCTAAACACATGTTTCTATCAACCAAACACATGTGTTTTGGTGAAAACGCATATGCTTTTAGTGTGAACCCACCCTTACTGACATACACCAGTGTTGTGAAAATGGGAATTTTTATGTGGGCTGGCAGAGGGTTTGTGCCAGGGCTGCTTTTTAGTCCCAGTCCGGCCCTGATCTTCATACATTTTTTTCAGTTGCCGCAGAATATGTGTGTATCCGTACTGAACAGTCCCATTAATTTTAATCTAATAAAATTATTGGGAATTAAATTTTAATGTCACTGAGTTTTCTGTTGTGTAAAAAAAGGGGCTTTTCACTTATATATTCTGTGCCAAAATCTACATTCAATGCACTCAATCTCTGCCTCCTATTGCTGTCAATAGCAATCCGTGCAGTAGTGGATATGGGGCAGATTTTTCCGTGCGTGGATTCAACATGATTTCTCTTTTCAGCCTGTAAAGATACTGCATGAACATAGTAAAAGCAAAAAATCAAGCAAATAGTCTTTATCAACCCATTCCCACACTTGGATACAAGTGTAACTCCATATAAGTGGTGCCTTCCCAGTGGGCTTATAGTTATGTCCAATAGATGGCACAGACACAGGAGCTCTTTTGTGGTGAATAAGGACCATAGCATTTGCATCAGTGACTCTCTAACACGTCGGGGGGATTTATCATGAGGGGAAAGTTTGAAGTGAGTTTTCCTACTCCACCCTCCTCCTGGAGTGAGATTGCAACTTTTAAAAAAAGTTGCAATGATAAATCTGGAGGGAAACTCATTAACATAGCTAACCACACCCACTTTCCTACCCATATTACAAAACTGGAGTGAGTGGTGTAAAAATGCAAAAGGTTGCATAATTTTGCGCAAGTGAGTGTAAAAAGTTGCACATTTTTGCGCAAGCGTTTAAATTTTGCACAAGTGAGTGCAAAAAATAAAAAATAAAAAAATCACAAAAGCCCTATTTTGCGACTTTTTGATGCCAGAATTCTGGAGTGAAGGTATGATAAATCAGGGCAGAAATTTTTATGACTCACATTCATCTGAATGAAGCTTGCAGATAAAAAAAGCCTCTAGGGCAGTGATGATGAATCTTTTAGAGACTGAGTGCCCAAACTGCAACCCAAAACCCACTTATTTATCTCAAAGTGCCAACACGGCAATTTACCCTGAATACCAATACAGTACATGTATATCTTCCATGTACTTTATCATTTAGCTATAACAGCCTGCCTACATTCAGTGCACTGCTTGTGCTGTTTATAGTGCACTCTGTGCTGACGAATGGCAGGAAAAGTCTAAGGCTTATTGGTACACCATAGACTTTTTCCAGGGTGCGGGTGCCCACAGAGAGGGTTCTGAGTGCAGCCTCTTTCACCCGTGCCATAGGTTCGCCACCACTGCCCTAATGGGACTAAAAAGAATTAATGAAATAAAGTTTAACCAAACTAAAAGAAAAAAAAATAAATAATAATAATAATAATAATAATAAAGCAATATTTTTTTCATGAAGTGGTTTAAATTTGGAAAAGTATCAAGTATCAAAAAGAAAAAAAACAAAAACAGATAGTTATGGCTCTTGGAGCACAATGGCATACCTTACATATAGAAACTATATTTTTCTATGAAATGTGCTATTATTATGCAAAACAATGAAAACATGAAAAGCCCTATACCTTTTTAGTATTACTGTAATTGGACAGATCCATAGAATAAAGGTAACATGTTACTGAAACTGCATGGTGAACGATGCAAAATGAAAGGGATTTTCGTCACCAAATTATTTTTCCTGCTAGTATCCTTTTTACTAATCTGTTTTTATTTTATGATTATGGATTTTTTCTTTCCCTTAATTGATTATGGTGGCCATCTTGCCTGAGCTGTTCTGAGCTTTACTGCGGCCCCATTGTCCATAGACACAATGGATTGGAGGGGACTCATTGACTTCTATGGGAGAGTTTTCTAGGCATGCTCTGTGACCCGTGCAGAGGTCATTGTACAGGAAGGGAATAGATAAGCTGTGATATCACCTATTGTGAATGGTGTACCCCTATCTATCTATCTATCTCATATCTATCTATCTATCTATCTATCTATCTATCTATCTATCTATCTATCTATCTCATATCTATCTATCTATCTATCTATCTATCTATCTATCTATCTCATATCTATCTATCTATCTATCTATCTATCTATCTATCTATCTATCTATCTAATATCTGTAATTCTAATCCTCCCTGTAATGATAGCAGATAACTGCAGTAAAGTGAACTGTAGAGAACTAGAAGTGGCACCAATTATTAGGCCTAGTGGACTAATGACATCACAAAATTTTTTTTAAAAACATGTTTAACCCTTTCATGACCGGACCTATTTTCATGCCTGAATGTCCATGAAAATAATTTTTGCAATTTCTTTTACTTGACACTTGGGACTTTTTATTAGAATGTTTTTTTTAAAGATTTTTTATATTTTTTTAGGTGTAATTTGGACGAAAACCACTAATTCTTATTAAAAAAAAATAATTATTTTTAATTATAGATTTTCATTTTTTAAATATTAAAACTGACACACAAATTAATTATTGCAATGGGTTCCTTATTTGATGACGATCGTTTTGATATATAACATGTATACATTTTATTAACAGGGCGACTATGGCGACTGTGTGTTTAATTTTTTTTTTTTACATTTTTTAATTGTATTTTTATTATCTTTTTTAACTTATATATTAATTTATTTTTGACAAATAATATGTCCCCCAGGAGGTCATTAAAAGACCTCTGGAGGACATTGACTTTTTTTTTTTTTACACTTTTTTTTACACTGTTTCCACTGTAACTGGGGCATCCACAGAAGCCTCCTTAGACCCTGCAGCACTGCTGTGGCCCCGAGACACCTGGCGGTTACGTGACCGCCGGGACTAGCAAAGAAAGCGGCGCTGCCTGCACATGTATATACATGCTATCTGCACGGGGCATGTGCATATAGGACGTACTGTATATACACAGATGACGGTCGTCAAGGGGTTAACATAAAAACATGATTTAAAGAAAAGGTCATTTTCATACAATGCATTACCTTTAATAATGAAAAAAAAATGTGTTTTTTTCTATTCCTCCAGTAAGAGCTTAAAGGGGTTGTGCAAGGATGGACCTGCAAAAGGAAGATGACTTACTGCTCCACTGATGTTAACATCAGGTTTGACATCGCTGCAGCCAATCATGGGCCATGCCAGTCATAATTGTCACAAGGGGAGCCTGACACCACTGCGGCCTGTGATTGGCTACGGCGATGTCAAGCCGGATGTTGACCTTGCTCGAGCCCAGAGGAGCGTAGAAAGTGACAAAGCTGGTGGTGGTTGTCGTGCCATATTGTTGGTCAAACAGGCATAAATAATCAGTCTTGTAGAAAACATTCAGCACTTGGGTAAAATCCAAATATCTTATTTCAACATCCAGACAATAATGGTGTGGAGACAAAGACTCGGTGGCTCCTGTTTACGCGTTTCAGACGTTTACACAGCCTTAGTCATAAATAATCAGTGTCTGAACGCAAAGCTAACAGCTTGAAGTTTGGTAAATTTGTAGATAATGATTTTATGTTTTTATGTTTGTTTTTGCAAATTAACTTTACTACATATCCGCTGTCTCCAGTATGCGTTGGATCGCAACCAGTTTAATTATATCCTGTTGTTGTTGTAATCTGGGTTAAGATAACGTGCGTGGAGGGCTTTTCCTGTTAGGAAGGCTACGCTATGCCGGGACTTTTCCTCTCTTCTTCCATAGTAGAATGAAAACAAATGGTACATTGTATAACTGGTCATTGTGCGTAGAGTAGACCCATGAGCTTGGCAGGAAGAGAGCCGGCCCCAGTGAAAACATACGGGGAGGAAAGAATCGCCACTTCACACACTTCACAACTCCAAACTGGTATTAAGTCTCTTTTCTCGCTGCTCAAAGTTTGCTAAGAAAACAGCTCAGCCTCAGAAGTTGTCTTGTGATGTCTCATAGAAGCTATTTAATCTCTTGGTTATGTAGAGGTAATTATTTTTACAGTAGTAAAATAAATGTCTGATTTCCGTGGCTTATAATAAAGTGGAAGATTATATAACCCTTCTCTATTTGGATGAAAGGGGTTATCTCCGCTAATGAATTTCGCTGTTGCTAATATTAGAAAGAGAAATTTTGCCTACCTCCTTATTTTACTAAAATACACATGGGCTGGTCACTTGCTCCCACAAGATCAGCACACTCCACCCCCGCTGCTATCATCATATTTAGGTTTTAATTGGTTGCAAGATGTTCTATTCCCATCCAAATCATATCCCTAACCCTCTCATGTGAAATCCAATTGTTACTGCCTAGTATCATGAGTAGGCAGGTCACTGTCTCACACAAAATCAACACACTCCTCCCCTGCTACTGTCATCATACCCATGATCTAAATGGATGCAGGATTTTCTACAGTCAATGCACTTCATGTCACTGACTCTGTCATATACAAACCAGTTCTATTACCCATTATTATGAACAGACAGGTCACTACCTCACACAAAATCAATACACACCTGCTGCTATCAACATGCCCATAATATGTTTTGTTCCCATCCACATCATATCACTGACCCTATCACATGCAACCAAATTCTTACTAACCTAATATCAGGAACAGACAGGTCACTACCTACCACAAGATCAACACACTCCTCCCTTGCTGCTGTCATCATACCCATATTCTGATCGGTTGCAGGGTGTTTTGTTCCCATCCACATCATATCACTGACCCTATCACATGCAACCAAGTTCTTACTAACCCAATATCAGGAACAGACAAGTCACTACCTCCCACAAGATCAACACACTCCTCCTTTGCTGCTGTCATCATACTCATGATCTGATTGGTCACATGACTTTCTATTTCCATGTAAATAATATCACTGACCCTGTCACATGCAACCTAGTTCTTATTAACCCAATACCATGAACTGACAGGTCACTGTCTCCCATAAGATCAACACATTCCTCCCCTGCTAATGTCATCATGGTCTGATTGGTTGCAGGGGGTACCATTCCCATCATGTCATTGACCCCATCACATGCAACCAAGTTCTTACTAACCCAGTATTATGAACAGGCAGGTCACTGCCTCCCACAAGATCAACACACTCATATGCTGCCATCGAATCAATGCACTAATTAGATCAAAAGTGTTGAAATCTCAATTTTCCTTAGGAAATAGAAATGAGGCCCCACTTTGAATCATGATTTCTGTGTATTATATGAATAGCTAATTTACTTCAATAGACAATAATGAAATAAGGCAAATAACTTTGGTAATAGCAGCTGGATATAGGGGTCCAACCAAACTGGCAACCCCTCTAGCTTTAAGGAGCATCAGCAGATTTGTATCAACGAATCCGGCTGACCTGTTGCATGTGTGCTTGGCAGCTGAAGGCATCAATGTTGGTCCCATCTTCATAAGTGCCCGCATTGCTGAGAAAAATTAAATTTTATTATATGCAAATTAGCCTCTAGGAGCCTCGGGGGCGTTACATTACACTTAGAGGCTCTGCTCTCTCTGCAACTTCCCTGCCCTCTGCACATTGATTGACAGGGCCTGGCAGTGATCACATTTACACGTGTCCTTCCTTACTTTTCCTCTTGGCTAGACGCATCCCGATACTTGTTGTGTTAGATGACCAGCTTCATAATGTTCTGTTGGGGGTTGTTTATGATTTATGTGTCTATAGGTGGCCACCTAGTGGTTGTCATGTGAGTTGCAGCCTGTTGAGAATTTTGCTGGCATATCTGGGAAGATTCTCATTCATCCAGGTCATGTAATAAGTCAGAGCAACTGGACTGGTTTCATTTTCTCTTCAAGACTTTTCACTAGTCATCCATTTCTCAATTCGAATGACTCAATTGTACTAGAAACCTCACGCAATACTTGTAATTCCTGCTTCGGTCAGCATAATCTGTTTATCATAATCAAAACAAGGTCAAGGACCTCATGAAGGGTTGATTGTCATTTGCATGACTGAAGCTATTAGGTGTGAATAAACTGCCTCAGGAGAGACGTTAGAACAGCATTGTAAGTGGCAGACAATAGATGTCGCTCTGACATAAGCTCATAGGCTTCCATGTTAAACATACATTAGCATAGAATACCATAGTCTATTACACTATGCTATATAGTAAAAATATACTGTATGCTAACATATACCAGTCTAATCTTCTGGTCACTACCCTATATATATGGTAGATTTGTACCCCGGGAGCAAATGTAGGGCTTTACTTTAATGTGTACAAAGCCTAATCCTAAAAAACCTTTTCATGACCGAAGCAACAAATTTTCCTCCAGCACGTAGTAGGTGGAGTGCAAACATGACTGTAATGGTACATATTATGTAATACCCCCCATGACACTGCAGATGTGTGAACTTGTTTAAAACTTTTATGTGGAGTTTTACAAGTTTATATTCACATTCCACCGCCTCTGCCAAAGTGTTGAGTTGGTCATAGCTTTGGACAAAATCACAAAACACAATGCCTTTATTTATACTGGGCACATTTCCACATTTCACAGAGCTGTGTCTTAACAGCAAGGTTTAGTTTCTTTTGAAAAAAAAAAAAACTATTGGGGATGGTTACAGTGAGATCTGACCAAAGTTCATGATGTAGATAGAGTGCAGCCATCATTTACATGCCGGGTAGACCGCCATTTTCTGGGCCTCTGATGAATGGCTTGCAACAATAAGTGACGTGACTGGTTTCTAGGGAATTGTTACACTGAAGTCAAAATGTTGCAATTACCTTAATATCACAAAGGTATTTATCATGTATGGACAGGGAAAGTGATACATGGCTGATTGATCACTAGATGGAGGACCTTGAGCCTCCTGTTCCTCCTCATTGCAAGACATCAGGGAGGAGGAGTTTGGATGGAGCAGCAGTCAAGCGTAGCACTCAACTACCTTTGGCAGTCCACAGACTTTGAATGAAGTGGCAATGTGCATGTTCATTCACCGCTCCATTCAAATTCCTAAGTGGAGGAGAAATGGGAGGCTCTGGACCTCCATCTCTAGTGATGATTGGGGAGTGCCAGAAATCTAAAATTTTTCACCTGTCCTAGTCTGGGGAGACTATTGTGTTATTATTGGGTTCAATGTATCAGCAGTATGCAGTAAGCTCCTAAGCTCCCCCTAGTGGTGACTAAGGGCAGATGAAATGTTATCATATAACTTTGTGGGACAGCTTTACGAATCCTATCTAAAATGTAGACAGTCTAAACATAGACAGTCTAAAGTTGCATCAAATGATACATTTGGTGCAGGTCACTTTTGTCTAGTTTTACACCACTTATTTGTTGTCTTACTTCAGGGCAGAATTTTGCACCAAGTAAAATTTGCATTTACTTTCACTTTCAGTTGCATTCACTTTTATCCCGATTTCTAATGGTGATATCTCTTGATGTAGTGAAGATAATGCTGTGATTCTGGTATTATTTGTAAGCTTGAAATGTCAGCTTTCAAACAAGACAAATCTAAATATTCTAGCTGCTCCCAATGAGATATGAGCAGCTAAATCAGCCCCCCCCCTTCAGTTAGTGAGGCATAGTACATTAGCCTTATTGGCATAGTTGCATCATAAATATGTCTAAAATAAGGCAAATTGTGCCAAAGGTGCACCAAATGTTGATGCAAATTACACCAGAATCCAGGCACAGCCACAATAGTAAATGTGATCCAGTATCTATGTGGAGGATTTGGAGCTCCTCACAGCTTTCCAAGCACGGTGCTGTACATTGCATAGTGGCTGTGCTTGATATTGCAGCTAACAACCATTCACTTGAGCTGCACATAAGCCATTTGACCAATGAAAGTGACGTCACTGGCCTAGGACTCTTTAATGGCTATGTAAACCTTAGAGGGCAATTTTTTAATGATTGCATTTTACTGATTTTGGGCTAAAAGTAATTTTTTAAATTGATGTTTATTAAAAATATTGAGCCATTTTGTCACAAAGGGTTAACTGTTTATCTAGCTGTGTGAATGGCATTTTTACTTTGTGCTAGTCATCTAATAACTCTTATCTCTAAATAACTAAATGGTCACTTATTTAATCCACATTCTTATCAGTAAGATAAGAATTGAGCTATAACGAGTGTTTATCAGGTCAGAAATCAGAGATAAGGAGCCGTCAGCTGAGCTGTCTGACAGAACAGAGTGAAAATTTAGAGCCTTCTACTAGAGAAACTCAAGGCTACACAGAGACAGGGGTTCAATATTTTTAATGATAACCAATTGAAAAAATCATTTTAGCTCAAAATGAGTACAATGCAATAATAATAAAATTGTCCGCAAAGGTGTACATACAAGTGCATCTCAATAAATTAGAATATCAAAGTTTTTTTTATCAGTAATTCAGTTAAAAAAGTGAAACACATATATTATATAGGGTCATTACAAACAGAGTGAACTTTTTCAAGTGCTTATTACTGTTAGAGATGAGCGAATCTATTCGCCGCTTCGTAGATTCGTATCGAATCTTGGAAATTTTCTTCTCCGAAGTGAATCAGAATTTTGTCGAATTCGCTTCGTAATATTCCTAAATGTACGCAAAAATTTGACAGCTAACTATACGTAAGATACGTAAGTAAATTTACGCATTCTGCTTACGGCGGGAAAATGACGTTCCGCCCCCGCAAGAGTGGGAAAGTGTAGATACGCCCCCCTCAGAACTGGAAAAAACAATAGTACGCTAAGGATCCGTACGCACTTTTGTACGCTCATGCGTACCTGTTCACATAAGTTGCGTACCTTTAACAAGTGTACGTTCGTTATTAGTGTGCAAATGTTTGCAAAACACCACATAATAACGTATAATTTGTACGCGAAGCAAATTTTGGATGATTCGCTCATCTCTAATTTCTGTTAATGTTGATTATTATGGCTTACAGCCAAGGAAAACCCAACAGTCATTATCTCAGAAAATTAGAATAATTAACCCCAAAACACCTGCAAAGGCTTCCTAAGGCTTCTTTTTTAAAAAGTCTGGTTCAGTAGGCGACACAATCATGGGGAAGGCTGCTGACTTGACAGATGTCCAGAAGACTGTCCTTGACATACTCCACAAGGAGGGAAAGCCACAAAAGGTCATTGCTAAAGAAGCTGGCTGTTCACAGAGCGCTGTATCAAAGCATATTAATGGAAAGTTTAGTGGAAGGAACAAGGATGGTAGAAAAAGGTGCACAAGCAACAGGGAGAACCGCAGCCTTGATAGGATTGTTAAGAAAAGGCCTTTCCTAAATTTGGGAGAGATTCACAAGGAGTGGACTGCTGCTGGAGTCAGTGCTTCAAGAGCCACCACACACAGACGTATACAGGACATGGGCTACAAGTGTCGCATTCCATGTGTCAAGTCACTTATGACCATTAGAGAACACCAGAAGCGTCTTACCTGGGCCAAGGAGAAAAAGAACTGGACTGTTCTCAGTGGTCAAAGGTGTTGTTCTCAGACGAAAGTAAATTTTGCATTTACTTTGGAAATCAAAGTCCCAGAGTCTGGAGGAAGAGTGGAGAGGCCTCAATCCAAGCTTCTTGACGTCTAGTGTGATGTTTCCAATCAGTGATGGTTCGGGGAGCCATGTCATCTGCTGGTGTAGGTCCACTGTGTTTTATCAAGACCAAAGTCAGTGCAGCCGTCTACCAGGAAGTTTTAGAGCACTTCATGCTTCCCTCTGCCGACAAGCTTTTTGGAGATGGAATTTTTATTTTCCAGCAGGACTTGGCACCTGTCCACACTGCCAAAAGTACCAATACCTGGTGTAATAACCACAGTATCACTGTGCTTGATTGGCCAGCAAACTCGCCGGACCTTAACCCCATAGAGAATCTATGAGAGACATCAGAGCCAACAATGCAGACGAGCTGAAGGCTGCTATCAAAGCAACCTGGGCTTACATAACACCTCTGCAGTGCCACAGGCTGATCGCTTCCATGCCACGCCGCATCGATGCCGTCATTCATGCAAAAGGAGCCCCAACCAAGTATTGAGTGCATTTACTGGACTTACTTTTCATTTGGCCAACATTTCTGTGTTTAAAAAAAAAATTACAGTTGGTCTAATATAATATTGTAATTTTCTGAGATAATGAGTTTTGGGTTTTCCTTGGCTGTAAGCCGTAATCATCAACATTAACAGAAATAAACACTTGAAAAAGTTCACTCTGTTTGTAATGACTCGATATAATATATGGGTTTCACTTTTTGAATTGAATTATTGAAAAAAAACAACTTTTTGATGATATACTAATTTATTGAGATGCACTTGTAGCCTTTAAACAGCTGATGGGAAGGGGTGCCAGGAGTAGGACCCCACCAATCAGATATTGATGATCTATCCTGTTGCTAGGCTCCCAGACAATCCCTTTAATCGTTTTTATTTCTTCAGCCAGTAGTAAGGCAAAAGAAATGTAATATATACAACAAAAAACTATAAAACGATTCATTCTATCTGCAGTTCACTCATGAACTCATCCAAAATAGAAGAGCTGTGGTTTATTTTCTGCCCACAGTTTAATTTTGGCTTGTGAGGTGGGAGGTGGTGTGAGATTACTGTAATCTGTGCCCTGAAATAAAGCAGCTTCTGTATCTCCGGGTTCAGTTTAATTTTAGGCCACAATAGTAGACATTTAAAAGAAAAACCTTTTTTAAAGGGACAGCATCTAGTTACAAGAAGTCAAAAAGTTCGATGTATCTCAATGTACAGAAAGGCAGGACAGTGTGTACAGGATGGGACCTGCAGTGCCAAATGTACAGCACTAGAGCACTCAAAATGAAATGCCTCTTCCTCCCTGGTGTATTGTGGGAATTTTCAGACATGAATTTTGGAAAATCTCTTTAGGCTAGGGCTACACGGCAACACCTGTCGCGGCCAGGATCACTGAGTAGCGGGGATCCCATAGAAATGCATGGGATCGCCGCCGCAGTCGCAGGAAATCCAACAGAGCTGGACTTCTTGTGACTGCGGCGGGGATCCCATTCATTTCCCCGCTACTCAGCAATCCTGGCCACGACAGGTGTTGTGCGACCAGTGTCGCCGTGTAGCCCTAGCCTTAAGCTACAATATCTAAATATCCACCTTTTCTATAAATCCTTTATATATCTTTGCATCTATCTCCTATCTATCCATCTCTGTCTGTATATATACACTCACCGGCCACTTTATTAGGTACACCATGCTAGTAATGGGTTGGACCCCCTTTTGCCTTCAGAACTGCCTCAATTCTTCGTGGCATAGATTCAACAAGGTGCTGGAAGCATTCCTCAGAGATTTTGGTCCATATTGACATGATGGCATCACACAGTTGCCGCAGATTTGTCGGCTGCACATCCATGATGCGAATCTCCCGTTCCACCACATCCCAAAGATGCTCTATTGGATTGAGATCTGGTGACTGTGGAGGCCATTTGAGTACAGTGAACTCATTGTCATGTTCAAGAAACCAGTCTGAGATTATTCCAGCTTTATGACATGGCGCATTATCCTGCTGAAAGTAGCCATCAGATGTTGGGTACATTGTGGTCATAAAGGGATGGACATGGTCAGCAACAATACTCAGGTAGGCTGTGGCGTTGCAACGATGCTCAATTGGTACCAAGGGGCCCAAAGAGTGCCAAGAAAATATTCCCCACACCATGACACCACCACCACCAGCTTGAACCGTTGATACAAGGCAGGATGGATCCATGCTTTCATGTTGTTGACGCCAAATTCTGACCCTACCATCCGAATGTCGCAGCAGAAATCGAGACTCATCAGACCAGGCAACGTTTTTCCAATTTTCTACTGTCCAATTTCGATGAGCTTGTGCAAATTGTAGCCTCAGTTTCCTGTTCTTAGCTGAAAGGAGTGGCACCCGGTGTGGTCTTCTGCTGCTGTAGCCCATCTGCCTCAAAGTTCGACGTACTGTGCGTTCAGAGATGCTCTTCTGCCTACCTTGGTTGTAACGGGTGGCAATTTGAGTCACTGTTGCCTTTCTATCAGCTCAAACCAGTCTGTCCATTCTCCTCTGACCTCTGGCATCAACAAGGCATTTCCGCCCACAGAACTGCCGCTCACTGGATGTTTTTTCTTTTTCGGACCATTCTCTGTAAACCCTAGAGATGGTTGTGCGTGAAAATCCCAGTAGATCAGCAGTTTCTGAAATACTCAGACCAGCCCTTCTGGCACCAACAACCATGCCACGTTCAAAGGCACTCAAATCACCTTTCTTCCCCATACTGATGCTCGGTTTGAACTGCAGGAGATTGTCTTGACCATGTCTACATGCCTAAATGCACTGAGTTGCCGCCATGTGATTGGCTGATTAGAAATTAAGTGCTAACGAGCAGTTGGACAGGTGTACCTAATAAAGTGGCCGGTGAGTGTATATCAAATTCAGTCTTCCTTGCTTCCTTTCCTTCCCTCCCTCGACATGCTCTATCAGGCAAAGGACAAGGGGTATTCTCATCTCTGACAATGGGGGTATATTGCTAGGATATGCCCCCATTATCTGATAGGGGTGGAACCCACCGCTAGGACCAGCACCTATATCAAGAACAGAGCCCCGAAAGTGGTGGAGGACACAATGTGCATGTGCAGCCGTCCTCCATTCATTTTCTATGGGGCTGCCAAAAATAGCCGAGCACTGGCTTGGCTATTTCCATCAGGCCCATAGAAGTGAATGGGAGCGGTGGCCAGTCATGCGCAGTGAACCCCCCTCACTTCTATGGGGAGAGTGCTTGGTGGTGGCCGGATCGGAGTCCTCCAGCTACCACTTTGAGGGGCTCTTTTCCCGATATAGGTGCGGATCACAGCAGCTATAAGTCAATGGGTTCATATCCGAGTGATATGCCCCCATTGTCTGAGATGAGAGAGATGAGACAACCCCTTTAAGGCTCTGTTCACACTGCCTCCGAGCCCTACATTCAGCATATATGCTGGGAATAACCTCCCAGTATATGACCTGACGGAGTGTCCTTTCGGCTTCTGTCGGGGGTAAAACATTTTGGCATACCTTTATTTCAATGGTGTAAGTGTGGTATAGTTTTTTTCACAAATTGGACCCTATGGCTGATGGGTAGTCTTGCCGAATACACCAGGAGGAAAGGCTCAGATGTAATATGCACATCGCCTTACACCAGCTGTACTATCAGTGTTAATATCAGACGTGACTGGAGCTGCTCTGCTTTATATTCGGCCTCCTGGAGCACATGCAGTACAAATGTTAGAAGGAAATGAATATCCTTAGAAGAAAGTTTATTGAGACAACCGTCCTGTTTGTTTTTCTTGACTAGAATACCAGTTAAAAGACTTTCTCCACCAGGGTTTCAAAAGAATTCAATGTAATGAGCCCAAAGCACAAATAAATGCTACCGAGGTGTTCCTTGATTTATATCTGGAATATGGTGGAGGGGAATTTTCCATCTCAGGCATCTCCAAGGAGCGTTATTTAACATTTAGGTGGTCTTGATTCTAATATAAGTTGAGTTCCTGAGGAAAGGAATATTTTTAGAAGATGTTTCCATTAACTGTAATGCTACAGAATATGTACATTGGATTTTTTTTTTTTTAAAAAAGGACAACTACATCCAGATGCGGCCTAGGATCTATTGTCCTCAGACCAGTATAGACTTCTGGCTCTCAATCATAGTTGGTGCTCAAAGGTGGAGTCAGGGGCGGAGACAGGGGTGGTTTAAAATCAGTATCGCTTCGCGGTGACCAGCTTTCCTGCTCTCCAGTGTGTACAGTTGTAATACCCCAGAGTGGTATTATCATTTATGCACTTTGCTACTGTCTCTATTGGTTAACATAAATGTCATATTTGTGTTTATTTCCATTGCGCTTCACATTGTGCATTGATAATATTGTTATGAAACTGTTATTTTCATGTACTGTGCCTGGTTCACCAGCAGGTGGCAGCGTGTATGGCAGTGGTATCTTTAGGCAGAATGGAACTTACCGTTCCATTCTCCCCCTTTTTGGGAAGAAGTGGGCCAGTCTTGTTTCCTACCAAAGGGATAGGGTTGCAGTTCTAGTTAGTTCCAGTTTAGACTCGATAGTGGAGCTGTGAAGACATGAAAGATGTAGCAGTGAGGAGAAAATGTCCCCGGCAGCGGCAGGAGTCTCTCCAAAGGGAAGTAGCTCATAGAGCCCGCTGACTCCTTGCTAATTTACTAACTGAGTGTCAGGAGGGGGACAACAGCCAAAGGCTTGGGTCTGGTTACTGGTGTTTCGGTCGGTTCTGGTATCCCTGGATTGGGGTATCCAGGGATACCAGAACCGACCCAAAGTCCAGTAACCAGACCCAAGCCGAGTTTAGCACAGCAGAGTTAGCAAGTGTGCCTGCCAGTTTATGCCAAAGCCTGCTGGAACCAAGAGAGCCTGATTATTGTCTGGATACAAGTTGATGCAAGTAAAGCTGTTAAACTTTATAAAAGTCTGGACTTGATTATTTCTCCACCTCCACCATTACTCATCCCCTTTATTGCTTCGGAGCCTAACCTTGGGGAGCGACGGTATCCAGGTAGAACTGTGACACACACAGAGACTATAAAGGCTGCACCACACAACTTGGCCCTGAGGGGCGATACGTTGCACAGTACCATGTAAGTCAAGATGCAGCCAGCTGGAGTTACCATGTAGTTTGGTGCAACCTTCAAATAAATTCCAGGAAACAGGAGGGAGAGTCATTAAGGGAACAGGTTCCAATTTTTACTTAAAATAAAGAATGGTGGTTACACTTCTGACAAAAAGATATACACAGGAGCTTAAAGGGGTTTTTCAGGATTACTATGGTTGACAGATATACTTCTGTAGTTGCTTACCTAATGTACATCTTCACCATGTCCTTTCTTTTCAATTTGGACTCCCCTGGCACATTTTTACCATGTTAACCAATCCCTCTGGTTTGTTTTCATCCTGTATGTAGCACTTCCTGTTACCGCTTCCAACCAAAACCATGATGTATTTCTCCTTCTACTGCCACAGCTCCAGCACCGCCTCTAACAACACCCAGCTAGTTTATAGCTCCTCCCACCTAGCTAGTTACATAGACAGGAAATAAGAAAAGAGCTGCATGGACATGATCACGTGACCACAGCCCAGAACAGAAGATAGTTCTGTGCAGTGTGCTCTCCTTCACTTTGGGGTTCCTAGATAGGAGCAGGTCCCAGAGGGAAGACCCACAGTATATGCTAGCGATATGCCATCATCGTCCCATCTGGGCCAACCCCTTTAAGCAGGGAGGGCTCCTAGTAAGTAGCCATAGCATTAAAGAGGTTGTATAAGATTACCAAAAACACCAGTTTTTGTTGTTCCACACACAGTGCCATTCTTGACCAGAGGGTGTGTCTGGTAATGCAGCGAAACCCTATTTACTCAAAAATAAGACTGACTGCAATACTTGATACAACTAGTGATGATCGAGCACCCAGGTGCTCGTGTGCTCTGGCCGAGCACTCGGGGGTGCTCGAGTACTCGGCCGAGCACCCAAGCATAATTAAAGTCAATCGGACTAAACCAGGCACCCCCTGCTCGGAAGAGGGGAGGGTGTCTGGTTTACACGAGTCCCCCCCCAAAAAAAAAACATGACACAGACACTGAGGAAGGGGGGGGGGGGTTAACTTACCTTTCCCAGCAGCTCCTGACCTGTCCCAGCAGCACAGTGGAAAGTTTCACCACAGCGCCACCTGCTAGAGGGAGCTGCTGGGAATGGTAAGGTGACGGATCCGTCATGACCCCCAATGCAAGTCAACAGGGACAGATCCGTCTAGGTGCGGGGAGGGGACTCGAGCATGGCGCTCGAGTACACTTGGTATTCGCCGAACAACAGCGAGTTCGGCCAAGCATGGTCGCTCATCACTAGATACAACCAAACAGACAAGGGTGGTGCTATTAAAAAAAATAATAAAAAAATCCCACCTTTATCTTAAAAGTTGATGCTGATAGAAATAAAGTCATCCACCAGCAATTTTTTATGTTTTGCTTGCCCTCAGTTTTCTTCCTAAACACCTGCTTCTAATTTCGTCCACTTCCGTTCTGAATCTACCGTATTACGTTGCCACAGGAAACGTCCATAAAGCTTCCCTTGTCGCGCTTCGGTACTCAGATGTCCGCTTGTTTATTTACCTATACTTTGCATATTTGTAAACGGGAGGAAGCTGTCCAGATGAAGCCGAGCAGGAGCTTCCCAGCTGAGAAAACAGGTCGCTCCTGCTTCATTCCTGCCAGAACACGGAGGAGGATCAGGGAATATCATGAGAGGTAAATGACCTGTAAAATAATAATGATTCTGCAGCGGTCAGTAGCGCTACGGTCATTTATCACCCCACCAGACACCATGTGGCCTCTGCCCCAACGTCAAATCAGCCTATAGACAGTATGGCTTGCAGTGGAAGGGCATTATAGTTGGCACTGAATGGAAGACATTGTAGTTGGAGTAGGTATGGTAACACACACCCTATAGAGGGGGAGAATATGGCAGGCACTGACAGGAAAATTCTATGGCTTGTCCTATATGGGAGTCCAGTATGGTGAGCACTGTATAGGACACACTGCGTGAAAGCATTCTATGACTGGCACTATATGGAAGCACACTTTGGCGGACATTATACTATGCATTTGGAGGGACCCTTTCTTTTTTTTAACATTGTTTTAAGTTGCAGCCTTCGGCTAATATAAAAAACATCAAGTTTCTCCCCATCATTCTGAATTGATAACAAAATGTTCAAAAACTTTGCTAATTTATTGAAAAAGAAAAACTACAATCTTGGATTGGCATAAGTATTTAGACCCTTTACTCAGGACTTAGTTGAAGCCCCTTTGGCATTGATTACAGTCTCCAGGCTTCTTGGGTATGATGGCCACAGTTTGCACACATGGATTTGGGGATTTTATGCCATTCTTCTCTGCAGATCCTCTCAAGCTCGGTCAGGTTGGATGGAGATCATAGGTGGAGAGCCATTTCAGATGTCTCCAGAGATGATTGATTGGGTTCAAATCTTGGCTCTGGCTGGGCCACTCAAGGTCATTCACAGAATTGTCCCTAAGCCACCCCTGTGTTGTCTTGGCTGTGTGCTTGGGGTCATGTCTTGTTGGAAGGTAAACCTTCAGCCCAGTCTGAGGTCCAGAGCACTCTGGATCAGGTTTTCATTAGGAATATCTCTGTACTTTGGTCCATTCAGCTTTCCCTCAAGCATGATGAAGTCTTCCTGTCCCAGCCCCTGAAAACACCCACACAGCATGATGCCACTACCAACATGCTTCACTTTAGGAATTCTATTCGGCAGGTAATGAGCAGACATGGCGCTTAGAATTGAGACCGAAAAGCTCAGTCTTGGTTCATTCAGACTAGAGAATCTTGTCTCTCACAGTCTGAGAGTCCTTATGGTGATTTTTTTTTGTAAACTCCAGACAGCTTTCATGTGTCTTTTACTGATTAGAGGCTTCGTTCTGGCCACTCTGCTATGAGGTCCAAATTGGTGGATTGCTGCAGTGATGGTTGACCTTCTGGAAGTTTCTCCCACCTGCACATAGGACTTTTGGAGCGCAGCCTTGACCATTGGGTTCTAGCTCACCTCTCTTACTAAGGTCCTTTCACTGATTACTTAGTTTGGTGGCACGACCAGCTCTAGGAAGAGACCTGGTTGTTGCAAACTTCTTCCATTTAAGAATTATGGAGGCTACTGTGCTCTTGAGAACTTTCATTACAGCAGTATTTTTTGTACCCTTCTCCAGATCTGTACCTATATCTGATTGACACAATCCTGTTTCTGAGCTCTACAGGCAGTTCTTACTTCCTCATGGCTTGGTTTTTGCTCTGATATGTATTGTCAGCTGTGAAGTCTTTTATAGACAGGGGTGTGTCTTTCCAAATTATGTCCAATCATCTGAATTTACCACAGGTGACTCTAATAAACGTGTAGAAACATCTCAAAGATGACCAAGAAAAATGGGAGTCCTCCAGATCTAAATGTCAAGTGTCACAGCAAAAGGTCTGAATTAGAGATGAGTGAATCTATTCGGCGCTTCGTAGATTCGTGTCAAAACAAATTTTCCACTCCGAAGCGAATCCGGATTTTTTGAGATTTGCTCCTTTAGATTCAAAAATGTTGTGCTGCGACTGCTGAGACGAGAGAAGTTCTGAGAGACAGAGAACTATCTTGTTAAAATTGGGGTGTAATTGTTCTGGGAATCCTTATTACACATATCAGGGCAAGTGCAGGGCCAGTGCAGTAGGGAGAGAGACAGGGAAAGAGATAGGGAGAGAGACAAAGACCAGCTGCAGGGCCACAGAGTGAAGTGAAAAATGTCTGGCATGGAAAAGCAAAAGGGTTCCAGCCAGACTTCGAGCTCCAAAAAAAAAAAAAGGCGAAGGTGGCACAGTGCAGCAGTGCCAAAGGACATGTAGCCGGAGCTTCTACTGGTAGAATTTGTAATAGTTGGCCGGTGTTCCACCAGGCTAACCCACCAAGGCACAAAATTGTAGTGGAGGAGAAAGTGGATGAGGTAGTGGAGTGGATGGCACACTCATCTCCTTTTTATGCTGGTTCGGATGTCGGTGTGTGCCATCATAATCCTTCCGGTCCATCAGCCGGATCATGTATTAAAGCTCTCCAGAGCTAAATGCTGAAGATTGTCTGGATGTCATTTTGCAAAATTCACTCTGCCTCTGAGGAGTGCACGCCGCGGCCTAACGTCATGCATGCCTATATATTACGCAATTGCTAGACAATAGTACGCTGAGGATTCGTACGCAATTAGTACGCTCATGCGTACATGTTCACATAAGTTGCGTACCTTTAACATCTGTATGTTCGTTATTAGTGCGCAAATGTTCGCAAAACACCACATAATAACGTATGATTTGTACGCAGCTTCAGACGAATAGATTTGTAAGTACGAATCTTTTGAAAAATTCGACGAACATTCGGCGAAGCGAATTTTAGATGATTTGCTCATCTCTAGTCTGAATACTTATGTCGATGAAAAATTTTAGTTTTTCCTTTTCAATAAATTACCAAACATTTTTATTTTCACTTATAGTACTTCCTTTAGTAATTATTGGCACACAGTGCTCTAAAAAAAATAACTTCGCTACTAAAGTGTAACCAAAATGTTCCCGAAAAATAACTGTGCTAAGCTGATAGCGTGACAGGGTGCCCCCCACAATAATAGTGCTCCCCAAAGTCCCAATAGAAATAATTAGTGCCACCAGTAGAGTCAATGTCCCCATAATGCCCTCATAATGTGTGCCAATGCCCACTGTGTGCTCAAAAAAAATCTTAGTGCCCCCAGTTGAGCTACATAGTTCCCTATAATTTGTGCCAGCATAAAATACTCCTATATAGTGCCCCCATAGTGCTCCTCCCCTTGTCCCCATGGCGCCTGACATAAGGTGCCAGTATAAAATGCCCCCATAATGTGTGTCCCCATAATGTGTGCAGTATAAAATGCCCCCATCAGACCTCAGGTCAGCGTCTTGTGCCCCCATCAGACCTCAGGTCAGCGTCTTGTGCCCCATGAGACCTCAGATCAATGTCTTGTGCCCCCCTCAGATCAGGGTCTTGTGCCCCCTCAGACCTCAGATCAGGGTCTTGTGCCCCCCTCAGACCAGCGCCTTGTGCCCCCCCTCAGACCTCAGATCAACATCTTGTGCCCCCATCAGACCTCAGATCAGCGTCTTGTGCCCCATCAGACCTCAGATCAACACAATGTGCCCCCATCAGACCTCAGGTCAGCGTCTTTTGCCCCATCAGACCTCAGATCAGCGTCTTGTGCCCCCATCAGACCTCAGATCAGCGTCTTGTGCCCCCATCAGACCTCAGGTCAACACAATGTGCCCCCATCAGACCTCAGGTCAGCGTCTTGTGCCCCCATCAGACCTCAGATCAGCGTCTTGGGCCCCCATCAGACCTCAGATCAGCGTCTTGTGCCCCATCAGACCTCAGATCAGCGTCTTGTGCCCCCATCAGACCTCAGATCAGCGTCTTGTGCCCCCATCAGACCTCAGATCAACACAATGTGCCCCCATCAGACCGCAGGTCAGCATCTTGTGCCCCATCAGACCTCAGGTCAGCGTCTTGTGCCCCCATCAGACCTCAGGTCAGCGTCTTGTGCCCCCATCAGACCTCAGATCAGCGTCTTGTGCCCTCATCAGACCTCAGGTCAGCGTCTTGTGCCCCCATCAGACCTCAGGTCAGCGTCTTGTGCCCCCATCAGACCTCAGATCAGCGTCTTGTGCCCCATCAGACCTCAGATCAACGTCTTGTGCCCCCCTCAGATCAGGGTCTTGTGCCCCCCTCAGACCTCAGATCAGGGTCTTGTGCCCCCCTCAGACCTCAGATCAGGGTCTTGTGCCCCCTTCAGACCAGCATCTTGTGCCCCCCCTCAGACCTCAGATCAACATCTTGTGCCCCCATCAGACCTCAGATCAGCGTCTTGTGCCCCATCAGACCTCAGATCAACACAATGTGCCCCCATCAGACCTCAGATCAACACAATGTGCCCCCATCAGACCTCAGGTCAGCGTCTTTTGCCCCATCAGACCTCAAATCAGCGTCTTGTGCCCCCATCAGACCTCAGATCAGCGTCTTGTGCCCCCATCAGACCTCAGGTCAACACAATGTGCCCCCATCAGACCTCAGGTCAGCGTCTTGTGCCCCCATCAGACCTCAGGTCAGCGTCTTGTGCCCCCATCAGACCTCAGATCAGCGTATTGGGCCCCCATCAGACCTCAGATCAGCGTCTTGTGCCCCATCAGACCTCAGATCAGCGTCTTGTGCCCCCTCAGACCTCAGATCAGGGTCTTGTGCCCCCCTCAGACCAGCGTCTTGTGCCCCCCCTCAGACCTCAGATCCGCCCACCCAGCCACTTTAAAAAAGCATACTTACCTGTTCTGCACTGCCGCTGCCATCAGGTTCCACGCTCCACTGTCTTCCCTGCCAGCGCACACTATGACCTGACGCAGCGTTCTATTTTTTGACGTCCGTTATTCACTGGCCGTCACACGAACGTCTGTGTGAATAGCCTCATAGACGACCATTCGACTTGGCTGGTAAAAAAAAACGTTCGTGACACGTCCTTTTTTCACTGTTGTGTGAATGTAGCCTTAGGCAGTTTTGATAAGCGAGGCTCTGTGGGGCAGAGTAACAATGGTGTTTCAGATGCTTCATTAGCCCAGTGAGATGTGACAATTTTATTAATACATGTGTCATATTTTTCCTTGCTCATATGAAAATCTACGCAAAGATTTGTGCCATAATTTACATCAGATTCTGGCACAAATTAGAGTAAATCGGTTGGGCTTGGGAGGCCACACCCCCTCCTCCTAAACCCCACCTACTTTTTTTTTTTTTTGTAAATTATGCACACAACCGTATGTATTTGGCGATCCACAAAATATGGATCCGGAAAAAATACAGATGCCGTCCATGTGCATTCCGTATTTTGCGGATCGAAATAATTACCCCTAGTAGAACATTCCTATCCTTCTCCGTAATGTGGACAATATGTTTTTTGCGGAATAGACATACAGAAACAAAATGCACAGGGAGTAACTTACGTTGTTGTTGTTTTTTTTTTTGCGGACCAATTGAAATGAATGGTTCTGCATATGGTTCGCAAAAATGGAACAGAAAGGACATGGAAAGAAAATACGTTTGTGTGCATGAGCCCTAAACCTAATAATAGACGCCTGTCTGTACAGATCACTTTACTGCAGTTATCTGCTTATCTGTCATTCTAATCTGGCCTGTAACGATATCACCTCTGTGTACAGATAAGACAGGATCCACCATTCACAATAGGTGATTGTCAGAGCTTATCTATTCCCTCCCTGTACAATGACCCCTGCATAGGTCACAGCATTTGCCTAGAAAACTCTCCCATAGAGAGCAATAGGGACCCCTCCTGTCCATTGTGTCTATGGTCCTTGGGGCTGCCGTAAAGCAATTTACTTAATGCTTTCTAAACGCTGTTAAGAACAGCCCAGGCAAGATGGCCGCTCTCATAATCAATAGAATAAAAAAAAAAAATTGCAATCAGAAAATAAAAACAAATGAGAACATTTTGATATGTGGCACTATTTGGTTTAACTGTCAGATAGAATTTTTTGTGAAACACATTTCCTTTAAGTAGGGGGTAGGGTGTAAATTTTGAAAAAAGGCACACTGTTCTTTTTTATACAAAATAGGTGTACGTCTCTTGGACCACGTCATTTTTGACTGATTTAACGTCTTTCTCTCAGCTCCCAAATGCAAACACTTCCAGGTCTCCTGAGGAGGCAATTTCATGGAAAGCTCCTTATGTTGGCAGGCTGGAGGCTCTGCTTCACTAATCAGAGGGACATTTATCACACAGGATTTGGTTCGGATGTTTGCGGAGGCTTTCGTACAATGGTTCTGAACTTGTCGGGAGGTTCTGTCACTACATGAAAGTCTGCAGCTGGCGAGGAGCTGAAACGCTGCCAGCGCAACCGGAATCTTGGTGTAGTGTAGGTTTATATGTTATGGAGCATCACTCTGAGGCTGCCATGAGTAGTGGAATGTTTTAGGGTTCTTGGATCGGAGCCCATAGGAACCTGAGGTTTTAACTCAAGCCAGTGGCTGACAGATACAAAGAATTGAAAAAAAAAAGACAAGTCGCACACAATCTGGGTGAAAATGTTTGTGACATGAAAGAGGTAGGTTCTGGTAGAGATGTAGTAGAGCTGACTTTGTTATTTGCCACAATGGAGCAGACCTATTGGTACTGGCAGGCAACTTGGAAATGCACTGTAAAGGTTTTCCAGGACCCAGCAAGTCCCGCTAAACCATCTTAAAGATATTGTCTCACCTCAGACATTGGTGGCATATTAGATAGGTGTGGGTTTCACAACTGGGACACATTCCTATCTCCAGAATAGGACCCCCTTCCCCCAAAACTGTGTAAAGTAATTAACACAGAGGAGGACAGTGCACTGCTACAGCAGGATCTGGATAGACTGGAGGCTTGGTCAGAAAAGTGGCAGATGAGGTTTAACACTGACAAATGTAAGGTTATGCATATGGGAAGGAATAATGCAAGTCACCAGTACATACTAAATGGTAAAGCACTGGGTAACTCTGGCATGGAAAAGGACCTAGGAATTTTAGTGAACAGCAAACTAAGCTGTAGAAGCCAGTGCCAGACAGCTGCTGCCAAGGCCAATAAGATAATGGGTTGCATCAAAACGGGCATAGATGCCCGTGATGAGAACATAGTCCTGCCACTTTACAAATCACTAGTCAGACCACACATGGAGGACTGTGTACAGTTCTGGGCTCCTGTGAACAAGGCAGACATAGCAGAGCTGGAGAGGGTTCAGAGGAGGGCAACTAAAGTAATAACTGGAATGGGTGGACTACAGTACCCAGAAAGATTATCAAAATTAGGCTTATTCACTTTAGAAAAAAGACGACTGAGGGGAGATCTAATAACTATGTATAAATATATCAGGGGTCAGTACAGAGATCTCTCCCATCATCTATTTATCCCGAGGACTGTGACTGTGACGAGGGGACATCCTCTGCGTCTGGAGGAAAGAAGGTTTGTACATAAACATAGAAGAGGATTCTTTACGGTAAGAGCAGTGAGACTGTGGAACTCCCTGCCTGAGGAGGTGGTGATGGTAAGTTCACTAAAAGAGTTCAAGAGGGGCCTGGATGTATTTCTGGAGGGTAATAATATTACAGGTTATAGTTACTAGAGAGGGGTCGTTGATCCAGGGAGTTATTCTGATGCCTGATTGGAGCCGGGAAGGAATTTTTCACCCTAAAGTGAGGAAAATTGGCTTCTACCTCACAGGGTTTTTTTTGCCTTCCTCTCCATCAACTTGTAGGAAAACAGGCCGAACTGGATGGACAGATGTCTTTTTTCGGCCTTACAAACTATGTTACTATGTTACTAAGTGAATGGAGGGCAACTGCATGCACAACTGCAGAAGCCTCTGAGGAGCTGGTGAAGAGGATGGAAGTGGTAGTGGCCCTGATGAGATGTTATATCACGTGTCCTACTTCAGGCCTTAAATCATTGGGATTCTGTACAGTGAAAAAGGTGATGATGAAAGGAACCAGGCAGAGAGTGCAAAAAACAGATAGCAGCAGATTCAGCAGTAGTATGTACAAAGTGCAATTCTCTCCTCCCAGATGATGGGGTATGATGGCCTGCAACGTGGCATTGCTAGCTGACAAAGTCTATCTCTGGATTCCCTTCCCTACGATTTTACTCTGGCACCTGTGGCTGTAGGTGTCTACTGTATAATGCAGGCTACGTCTGTCCTGAACTGCAGTGATGGTGTCTTGATGTGTTGCCCACCACCTTGAAGCAGAGTCTTGATAGCTTGTTTGCATGATCACTCTGCTGACTCAAATACGCTGTAGTTTATAAAAATGTTCCATGGCCTAGGACCCTGCAGTCTCTCGGAGGTAATGTTCTCCAAGAGGGTCCACCGAGCCTGGAGGAGTGAAAAAGTACCTAGGTCTGGGGTACTACACAGTTTTCCTCCATTCATTTCGATGATATTTCCGAAAATAGCCAAGCGCTGGCTCAGGTATTTCCGACAGTCCCATACAGGTGAATAGAGCAGTGGTGTACTTGTACGGGGAGCTCTCCATTCATTTCTATGGGACTCTCCTTCACTTTCGGGTTTCCGTACTGGAGATAGGTGCGGGTCCCAGAGGTAGGATGCACACATATCTGACATTGGTGGCATATCATAGTGATACAATATGCTCAGAGCATTATTATTTTTTTACCGACATTATCATTATAATTTCTTTTCCTTACCGGGTGAGTACTGCGCTTCCCAGTCTAATTATGTTGCAGACTTCCGTACATAAGGCACGTGATCCTGGCCCGGTTTCAATCCACTGGGGGTTGAGCCTGCTCAGTCAGGCAGCCTTGGACGCAAAAATCCCTTGGTGGGGCTCAAAGGGTTAAACAAGGAAAGAAAAACGACTGGTGGCCACAATGGTGAAGGCACATGGACTTCTTAAGAAACCCAATGTAAGGACCCCACCACACAGCTCTCCAGAGCTCAGCTTCCACAACCCACGTGAGTGTGACATGGAGAAGAGTAATGTTTGGGGGGTACTATCTCTCCTTAGGGAGAGCACCTTAATCGTCGTGAGAAGACTTATAGGCCAATTCCTCTGGAATTCTGGGAAAAAAGGGATGCAAATTAGGGATGCTCTTAGCACACTCTGCCTCTGATGCCACCAGATGTAAGGCAGCTATCCTATAAGTCAATGTTCGACCCTTTAAGTAGGCCTTGAGACACGACTCGCTATGGAAAAGAGTGGAACAGTGAGATTAAGTCTACATTTGTGAAGCTTCAAACAAGTAAGTTGTATGGAGGGCCACGATACAGATCGGAGACGGTGTGAGACGTGAAATGTTTTCTGAACCACAATCCCTTGCCCTTATCAGTTTCACCAAGTTGACATGAAATCTGCAGAGACATGGAGGTTATCAGTGTTTGCCTTGTGCTGGAGGCCTAGTTTTCTGGATGAATAGTCTATTGTGCGGCTTAAAATAAACCATCCAGTCTAAAACGACAAATACACAAAGGGAATTCAGTGTTGTAGATTGTAAGATTAGGTGGCACTTTTGAGACAGTCAATGTGCCGTAGGTGCACGTCTATACATTATAGGCAAATGTAGCAGAGCTAACTATGTATGCCATTTAACTATTTCTTCTCTGTAGTTTGATAGGTTACTGATATTGTTGGCTCACTCAAAATCCTAGTGTTCTGTTATATTTTTATATACTCTATGCAAACAAGCCTTGAGATTTGACAAAGGAATATGGCCAAGCCAGATATCCATCTGGAGACAGCTGTTTCAGGGTGCTTGAGTAGGATTCTGTCTGGCTCAGTGAGATGCCTTGGAAGCAGCTTAGGTAGGGGGCTATATGGAGACTTACAAACCCAAGGTTTGTTGGAAAGATCTTGACTCACAGGGAGCCACTTCCAATAGGTGGCGCTAGTGACATGGTTCTCTCTCTTGGGAGATATCTCTTTGCACATTTGTTTCCCATGGAGCATTACCAATAAGTCTCATTTAAAGGTGTTGTCCACTTTTTAATTACAAGTATGGCGTCCCTATTCACTTCTATGGGACGGCTCTGTCTGTTCAAGTGAATATTACAGTGCCATCCCATAGAAGTGAATGGGGAAGCCATGCTTGTAATTACACTGCTCATCACTGCAATTGCTGCAGCGACCAGGTAAACAGGGAAGAAAAGGCAGCACTAATATGAGTGTGGCCTTCTCTTCAAACAGCTGATCGGCGGATGTGCTGAGAGTCAGACCCCCCGCCGATCTGATCTTGAGGATGGTTGATTAATAGTAAAAAATGGACAAACCCTTTAAGTCTCCATTAAGGACTGGTGTGTTTAAGAAGATTCAGTACCCTGCCTAACCCATTTCCAGGGCATCGCACTGAGCCAGGCAGGATCCTACTCCATACTGATGAGGGGCAAGCGCCCTGAAACAGTTGTCTATGGATGGTTATCTGGCCTGGCCATGTTCCCTTGTCAAATCCCAAGGCTTGTTGAATCTTGTCTCATATGGAGCCACTTCCAATAGGTGGAGCTGGCAAGATGGCTCTCTTTCTTGGGAGATTAATCTTTGCATTTACTGAATCAAAGATGAGAGTAGTAGTACATAGGGCAAAAAGAGGGCTCTGTACTCACAGCACTGCTGCTGCCATTCATAAAATGAGTGCTATGTACTCCGTACACCACTGAGCTGTCAGCGGTGTACAGAGAGCAGAGTTTTAGCACACCAGTGAATGGTGCGCTTTAGAGAAGTAAAAGTGTGGTAAAAATAAAAAAAATAATAAATAAAGTGCATTAGAAAGGGGTTAGGGACAACATATTCAAACTTAGTACAGAAGTTTAGTTACTCTTTCAGGTATTAACCTTGATCTCAGCTTTGTTCCTTGACTATACTTCTGTCTAGCCCTTTGGATTGACCTGATACCTGATGTCCTACTTACGTTTCTGACCCCTGGCTCCATTCCTGACTACGTTCTCATCTCATCTTTTGGCCTTCCTGTTGATGAGCCTTAGCTCATTTCCTAATGCACATTACTGCCCCATCAATGCCACTGGAGTCAATTGGTGACTATTCTGGGGACCGAAAACTGGGTATATGACAATGAGAGTCCATATCTTCTTGTGAGGGTTAAAGGTGAAGTTTAATAAGATTCTTCAGACTCGGCACCCCAGTCTTTCCAGAGCCAAAAAAGACAGAAGCTTAGAGGATCCACTTCTTCGGTGAGGACTATAGTGTTCTCTTTCTGATAATTGGCAGTAGGTCCATATACCCAGGTGAATCGTGACTATAGTGTTTACCTATGAAGTAAAATATGGTTTGTTTCAAAATATAAGAAGGCCAATTGGGATGTGCCATGATTTATTCTTTGGGGTGAAAGGTTAATCTATAATAAACAGAAGGCCGGTTAACACCCAGTCACCAAGTCCGCTGCCTCCCAAGCATTGTATATTGATACTTTAAACTGTTGATACTAGCGTACAAGGCGGCAGTGTCTGAAGTATACCATATTATTAATAAATTCTTATTTTTTTTTTAGCAAAACAAAAATGTTTATTTTCGATTTGGGTCATCGAGGCGTGGAGCGTGGAGCACATGAGGATACATCTGCTCTCTTTAACAGATGTTTCTCCTCCTTACTAGATGGAACGAGATAAGAAAAATCTGAATCTATCATTAACCGCATTCTGGAAATAGTTTAAGCCCACTTTTTTTTTTTTTGGTGATCATAAAAATTCCGTGATGGCACAAAACATTTAACTATGGTTTTTCCTGGAGAAACAGAAGAGCAGCAAGAACTGAGAGAAATGAAGTAAAAATGTCAGAAAAGAAAATATCATAGAAGTTTATGTGTGCAGTGCACACAGGGTATCTTCTTATAGATTTATACAGCTCCACCTAGTGGGGGCTGAATGTAACCATAATTTCTTTATTTTATTTATCCCCTGTACATATACAGTTACAGTACATAATTTAATGGACTTAAACAGAATTGTAGATACACAGAAAGTTGTCTCATTATAACATACTATTTACATATCAAATCTTCTTGAAGGACGTCATATCTAAATCTCAATTTACAATAAGCAATGTATTCCTAAGTGGCGTACATATAGCAGAGTGTACCACTGGTTCATGCCATTACAGTCCACCATGTATGCTACCTTTTTATCAACCCATACCTTGTCAGAGACAAGGTTGACATGTATCCATGTATGTCATCCCCCCCTGCACCTATTCTTGATGTTATAAGGCTAACCTAGGCTGGTTTGGCTTCACAGGCTTCATGTTGACTACATGGTCAATAACTATGGTGTGAACACCTTTGTCTTTATTATGTAGTGGTAAAGTTTGAGGTGGCCCCAACGCTATGTTGGGTTCCCCGGATACGTCATCACACGGTGCTGCTCTCCAGATGGGATAATAAGGCGTGGTGCACCCCAATGGGAATTAAGTCCAGACTCAGGGTCTGCAGTAAACCAGGGTGCTTCTTTACTGGAGGAATTCAGGTGCAAAACTATACAGGTGAGGCATAGGGCTGTCTTCTCCAGCCTTCTCCCTGGCAGAAGAAGGGTTTGATTCTAAGGAAAGGCCTGAGCTAGCTGTCCCTCTCTCTCAGAAGGCTGTTACCCTGGACAAAGGCGGATGATCCAGGGTCTGTGGCAGAGTAACCCCACCTCAGTTTCCTCTTCTGGTCACTCAATAGTCTGGCAGAGTCTCCTCTTCTAAGTACTGTTCCCTAAATGCAGAACACTAGGGGATCTGACTGTTCTCCTTATATACAGTTTCTGGCTAAACTAGAACCTTCTAGTAGAAGGGGTGGAGTGGAGAAACTCACCACAAACAAATACAAGGTTAAACTTCTCGTCTCTCATAGACTTGCATTAGAGCTTCAATGATACTCAATGGCAATAACACAGCAGTTTTTCCACACAAAAATAGGTTTTCAGACATAATAACATAGTAGAACCTGACATTCAAAAGGTCAGTCTGTCTGGTTTTGGTGGTAAGCACGTCTTCCTTTTTCCCTCCAAAACATTCTCTTCTTTAAACCTTATGGTAGCTGTATAAAATTACTAGTTTCTCACTATTAGCTAGAAAGTCCCAAAAGTCTCTCAGTGTTCATTAACCATTTCCACAGTAAACAGTATAAGTCAAAACAAGTTAACCCTGTTGATGACTTTGCATAGGGAAAATAGTGTCAGATGTCCACAAATGCCCAGACTTCGAAGTACCCCTGCTCCAGGGCACTACATTTACTTGAAGGGTTTGGACCTACTTATAAACTTATCCCATGTCCACAGTGTGGGGGACATGTGTCTGATTGGTGGGGGGGTTTTGACCACTGAAGCCTCACAAAATGGGAGCTCCTTTTTCTCCATGTATAAATGGAACAGTAGTGGAGCACTCACTTCAACAGTCCATAAAGATGAGTGGTTTGGAAGCTCGCATGCTTGCCTATAGCTCTATTCTTGTGACCCCCAACAATCAGACACATCCCCTATCCTGTGGCAGTCTCAACATGGCCCAGATATATTTGAGGTCTTGCAGATACAGACGTCCTAGAGGTTCTGCTCATGCCACCATAAGTATTTGAGGAGCTAATAACTAACTTCTGGCTTATCCTTGAAACTCTAAGGCAAGACCTGGGTTATACCACACACCCTAACTTGTTTGACTTCTAGCATTTGACCTACGCTGCCCTTTGTGACTGGTGCTGGATGTGATGCAGAAATGATTTGCCAACTCATGAAGAGCACTGAGAACCCAGTCCAAGATGGTACAAAACACAAATGGATACGATCAGTACTGGCGATGAAAGGTGACATTAGGGGTATGCAAAGCAAACAGGCAGAAGAGAGACAAGACTGATTCCCAGGATACAGGTTGTGTTCCTGTGAGATAGGTCATCCAGAGGATAGAGCCATCAGTAGTAAAATCTTGGACAAACCCTTTAAAATCTGCTCTTAATTTTGAGTCTGCAGTTGTACCGCAGCCTCCTCTTGGAAGGAAATTGTGCAGGACATTACATAAAATCCTATATACCTCAGTGGAAATTACAGTCACCATTACAAGACTATGATTGCCCGCCATAGAATCTGCAGAAAGAGACCTGAGATAGGGAGAGAAGAGGGCCATAACTCCTATCCTTACCTAAATCCTACATTGTTATCTGGGTAGAACTGCACTGTGTAATAAGTGGGCAGTCCTATGTAGGTTTGGGGCATTCCCTAGGACAGGGCATACGGAAGAACAGTCCCTTATTCAAAATCAACTATTGGTTCTACATGTGGAACGTGGCATCCCTAAACATAATGCATCCTCACGCTGCTAATGGGTCACAGGGCCTCACAGATGGCAATGGTCTTCACATATTTAGGAAGGGTATCACTCTCTATGCCTTACATCTCCTCAAATCTGGCAGTGAACACCCTAAAATGGGCACAAAATTATAGGCATGGACAGGGATGGACTGAGAACGTAAAGTGGTCCTGGAAAAAATACTAAAAGTGGCCCCAAAGTGGGTCCAAATTGATGGAAGGCAGGGCCAGCATACCATATTGTGGCACATTATACCACCCCAACAGCCAAATACCACAGTCCAAAATAAAAAAAAATGCCAGCAGCACAAAATATACCCCCAAAAACTTCCACTGGCCGGCCATGAAGAGGGCTCAGACAGCCCCCTGGGCATCGGCCCACTGGGAAATTTCCCTGTAAGGTCTATGGCCAATCTACCACTGGGTATGGAGCCAGAGAAGTAGCTATAGGGTGTTATCAATAATAACTGGAGGCCCTAGTCTAGATTTTGCATTTAGGTCAGGGAACTTCTAGTCACTTCTCTGTATGGAGAGTAGTCCTCTTTAGGAAGCTCCTTGGATAATATACATTAAAAATATTCAAATCCTAAAAAGATCATATTGTTCTAGTTTTGTAAAAACCAAAGATGTTAATAAAACATAAAAGCCCTGCTGTATGGTAAAAGACAGGAAGGAAGCAAACTGTGCTCAAAACGTCAATATCTTACAGATGCTTCTTGGAGCTTGCTAATGAAGTAAAGAACATTGCTAATTAAAGCTCTTAATTAGAAGAAAGAGACAACATTTTCGGCATGTTACGACTGCTGAGATTGGCGCTGGAAGAGCCTCTTCTACAGATTTAATTATTTCTTATGTTGCAAAACATTCCTGACCACAATAAAGTCCCGGCTACGTAATTGAATAAATCGCCAAAGAAATCTTCAAGTTGTAAATTGAGTTCAATCAACAAAGAGAACAGAACAAGTTGAGACATTACAAAAACATCTATAAAACATGGATTTCCCTAAGGGTAAGTGTGGAATATGTAAAGAGAATGATTATTGAAGTGAATAATCATAATAGCAATATACAGATCCTGTAAAACACTAGAATGGGACCATCTACAGAACTTTAGGGGAATGTTTCTAGTGAGACACTTATTGTAGTGCACACCATGTTACTCAGAGATGAGAAATCTCAGAGGCTGGATCAGCCTTAAGATATGCCATCAAAGTCTGAGGTGACACAACCCCTCTAAGTACCCCCGGGTGTACAACCATTGGCTGCGAAAGATTATGGTGTGTGAGTTGACCCTTTAAGAGCTAGTGGGAGTGCGAACGTCAGAGGCAGACTGGCAACTTAAATTGGCAGTGGTAAAAACCTGACAGTGGCCCAACTAAAGGTGGCGCAATGCAAGTAGGCAGGGTCAAACATGCCATCTGCAGTGCAGGCCACATGCTTCTTCTAGCCTGAGGCCTTAGATGCCAGAGAATCTGTGTCATCCGTACAGTGCCTCATAGACTTCAAGCCTAGTGCCTCTTTCCTATGAGGGTGAACGGCAGGGCATTCAACTTTATCACCCTTCTGATAATGGTCATACAATTGAATTGAATTGGGCACCTAAGGTACCCAGTCGGGTACATAAGTACCTGATGCTCCTATCATTAATTAATGCCAGGACTGTTAGATCCTTACCCTGTGGTTTGAGGAGGGCTCAGGTGCCCCCTGGGCATTGGCGCACCAGGTAATTTCAATGTAGGGTCTATAGCCAGTTCGCCCTTGGATAGGGTTCAGGTGGTTCAGGTTCCAGAGGTGAGATATGAAGCCGTCACCAATTTCTTTTCTCCAGGTGCTTTCAACAATCTTAAATTTGACCAACAGGCCATGAAACCAGTAAGCATGAAAACATTCTTAGGTATTAAACTACAAGTACAAAGGGACTGATTTTCAAACTATTGGCTAACTCTACAAATGTGACATTAGACCACTCAATATCTGGATCTGTAGATCTATCTGTCATGAGCTTTGAACCAAAAAAATAGAGTCTTGCTTCTGTCCATGTCGGCAGTCATTACCCAATAAAAAACATGATTCTTGGCATGAGGCAATGGAGATATGAGTTTTTTCCTATATCAACGCAGGTTGGTGTTCCACTCATCACCTCATGTGGCAAGTAGAGGATGGACTATCAGTGCCGAAAGCTACAGTGAACTATGAAGAACTGAGACCTAACTATGGAGGGTTCTATCACCACTGGAGGATCAACAGCCTCTGCTACATAAGAGGGCATGACCAATGATAGTCAGGTGGCCCTGATTTTGCATCACACCCAGGGGTGCACCACCAATGAGGCCAGGTTAGGGTGATCGCCATAGGCAGCACTAGGTAGGGGCAAGAGGGGGGCAGTCGAAGGGCCATGGGCTGAAGGGAAAGGGGTTAGGTTAAGAAATTGGCATTGGGAGGGGGGTGCTGTTTCATTTTTCGCCTCAGACAGCAGATAGGCTAGGTGCACCTCTGATCACACCAACAAACTTTGAAGTAGAACTGTACCAGCATGCGCTCTGAATCTTTTTCCAAAAACTCTTTGTAACGTTGGATTTCATATGCCGAATTTAACTTGTCCTCAGCAATATTTTATTTCCCCAAATTTTCCGATACTATTTTAGACTTCCACTGCAGTGAACCTCTTAGCTGCCACACTCCCCTCTTTCCCCCGGTAACCGGCCACCCTAATAGAATTACATTTTCAGCTGTAATGTTTTAAGACTGTCCCCTGGTATGTTTATATAGCTAACCGTACTATCTTCCATATGAATTACATTTGAGGATACAGCTAGCAATAATGATGTGCAGTTGTCCAGCTGCACATGATAAAGAGTGAGGGTGTTCCTGCCAACTACTTTTTTAATGACAAAACCACAGACATTTGGACTACTTAAAAAGAGAGCCCCGACCCTGAGTGTAGAAATTGTGCACTGTGTAAATGTGTTATTCACCATTTTAATTCCACAGTTTTCCTTCACTACCCACAAAGGGAGCATCCCTGGTACCCAGCACCCAGGGTAACAGCCCAGCAAGCTCCTCTCCCAGCTATGCCCCAGCATTCCAAACTAAGTCAATTCCATGGCTCTTTGTCCAAAAATATCAACTCAAAAGAAGATGATTGCAATTGCAGTCCAGAATTATACTAAATTTGGCAGCAAGTGTAAAGGATAAGCACGTATAAGAAGAGAGTGTGCTGTAGTATTGGAGTGCTGAGGGCATCTTGCATGGTAGAGCAAGATCTACTTACTGGAAATCTACAGTGGAGAGGAAGTCTGTTACCAAATTGTACCCTCGTAGCTTAGAACATCTGTTAGAAGCCCCCCAAACACCTGACTGGGTACCACTGAACAACACATCCTGTATGTTAATTTTGTTACGGCAGTGGGTGTGGAACCACTTTGTGAACCAACAGATTTGACTTTGACCTAATCCTAAGGGTGTTATCCTGGCATTCCCCAGGTATTCACCGTTTAACCTCTGTACAGTAATCTGGACTTTGCTGCATGGGAACCAGCAGACTGATACCTCCTGGAGTAGTCTCTGTGGGATTAACAGCTGACCCATGGGGGTCAGAGGCACAGTTGGAGGGCACCCAGGGTCAGGCACAATCATAGTCAAGGACAAGTCGAGGTCAGAGCAGGCAGAGTGCATGCTACGGTAAAGGGTCTGAGGTCAGGGCAGGCAGAGACGGATCAGCACAGTGGTCAGGCGCAGGTCAGGTACGACAGCAGAGGTTCATAATCCAGTAAATGGGAATAAAGTCGGTACACAGGCAGACAACAGAACAGACAGCTTTGCAGAATACTAGCATTCTAGAACACATGTTGCTCAGGCATGCTCCCACAGGGGAAGATGCCTTAAAGTGGCTCTTTCCCCTGGATCAACCCTACCCTACCAAGCATATAGCCTGGTAGAGTTGATGATGCTGATTAACACGATACCTGTCTTATGTCTATTGGTGGAGGAAAAATTAACTTTTAAAATTATGCCAATTAACTATTCAAGCACCAGTAGGTGGGCTTATGTGGTTCGAGCACCGCTGCAGCGATGTCCACCATACTAACCAAAGTACCATGGATGTGGCCATGTGGGAGAGGACCACCTGCCAAGCATGACTGTAAATGAATGCCCCTCCGGTTTTCATCACGTACCCCTGCCTTTAGATTGACATCATTAGACCGCACTCATGTCCAGAATGACACATTTTTTGTTTCATCCAGACGAGTGAAGATGTTGTGTGCACATGCCATTCAGGGCACTAGTGCAGTCTAGCTCTAAAGACAGGGGGTAGTGATGAAAAGAAAAGGGGTGTCAATATGGAGCACCAGGGTTGTCACTGGAGTGGTGCTCAAAATGCATAAGCCCGCCTCCTGGTGCTCGAATAATTCATTTACATAATTTTAAAAGGTCATTTTTCTCTGTAATGGCAGACATAATACAGGTATCCTTTTAATCAGCGGCATTAACCCTACCAAGCTATATGCCAGGTAAAGTAGGGTTGATCCAGGTGACAGAGCCGCTTTAAGTACCCCAAGGTTGCCAGCCAGTGGCTAATGAAAATCAGGGTGTGTGGGTGCTGGGCCTTTAGAAAAGTTGATGGGAGCATGCACTCATACTCTACGGGCAATTAGCTACAGTCTGTGTGGAGGGATGGAGCAGAGCCAGTGTCCAGATCCGCCAGGAAGGAGAAAGCGGAAGGCAGGTCTGGCTGCCAGGCGAAGTAAGCAGAATATAAGCAAAATGAGAATGCTTAGACTGCGGGAAAATGTCTGTATGTGGGTAAGTAACTGGCTCAGTGATAGAAAACAGAGGGTGGTTACGTACAACGGTACACACTCAGATTGGGTCACCGTCACTAGTGGGGTACCACAGGGGTCAGTATTGGGCCCTATTCTCTTCAATATATTTATCAATGATCTTGTAGAAGGCTTGCACAGCAAAATATAATTTTTTGCAGATGACACTAAACTGTGTAAAGTAATTAACACAGAGGAGGACAGTACACTGCTACAGATGGATCTGGATAGACTGGAGGCTTGGGCAGAGAAGTGGCAGATGAGGTTTAACACTGACAAATGTAAGGTTATGCATATGGGAAGGAATAATGCAAGTCACCAGTACATACTAAATGGTAAAACACTGGATAACACTGACATGGAAAAGGACCTAGAAATTTTAGTGAACAGCAAACTAAGCTGCAGAAACCAGTGTCAGACAGCTGCTGCCAAGGCCAATAAGATAATGGGTTGCATCAAAAGAGGCATAGATGCCCGTGATGAGAACATAGTCCTGCCACTTTACACATCACTAGTCAGACCACACATGGAGTACTGTGTACAGTTCTGGGCTCCTGTGACCAAGGCAGACATAGCAGAGCTGGAGAGGGTTCAGAGGAGGGCAACTAAAGTAATAACTGGAATGGGTGGACTACAGTACCCAGAAAGATTATCAAAATTAGGGTTATTCACTGACTGAGGGGAGATCTAATAACTATGTATAAATATATCAGGGGTCAGTACAGAGATCTCTCCCATCATCTATTTATCCCCAGGACTGTGAATGTGACGAGGGGACATCCTCTGCGTCTGGAGGAAAGAAGGTTTGTACACATACATAGAAGAGGATTCTTTACGGTAAGAGCAGTGAGACTATGGAACTCTCTGCCTGAGGAGGTGGTGATGGTAAGTTCACTAAAAGAGTTCAATAGGGGCCTGGATGTATTTCTGGAGGGTAATAATATTACAGGTTATAGTTACTAGAGAGGGGTCGTTGATGCAGGGAGTTATTCTGATGCCTGATTGGAGTCGGGAAGGATTTTTTTCCCCCTTAATTGAGGGAAATTGGCTTCTACCTCACAGGGTTCTTTTGCCTTTCTCTGGATCAACTTGCAGGATAACAAGTTGCACTGGATGGACGGATGTCATCAATATCAGAATCTTGTAAAACCCCTTCAAGAGCTTTGTCTTCCATTGTGTCCAATTTATTCCAAGTATTCTTCAAAAGACAGAGGAACATTTGAGCTTTGTCCTTGTGGTGGCACTCTTGTAGCAAGATACATCTTCACTTTGTATACACTTGTGAACATAAAATATCCTTCCTCTGATCTCATTTGACCCTTAACATAATTTCATTTCTTTATTCTAAACACAGCTAATCACTTAAGTAAACCACTAAACACATGCTGCTTGTCTTGCACCTCCCATGCTGTTATTGTTAGAGGATGTCTGGCAGATCTGTCCCAGCCCTATCTATCGGCTTTTGTCTAGAAGGGGGAAAGCAATTGCCTTTATTTTGACTCTGGAAATCCTTTTGATTTACAGGGACAAATCGAAGGTCAAGAATAAGACTCAAAACACAAGACTCAAGTAACCCAAGATACAAAACAGGTGTCAGAGCTTTTTTGAACTGGAACATGAAGACCTCCTCTTTGTTATATACTTTGCTGACCTTCTACCTTTCTGGTGATCAGCTTGTCTCCACCATGTTGAACAGTTATGAGGAGCTAGTTTTTGCCAGGGTGACAAGAATGGACTTCATTGGGTCTCATCTCCCAGGTTATGGTTCTAAGGCTTGCATTACCACTGAAGTTTGGGGAAGCGTGATTGTTGGCAACTGAAAGATCTTTCAGGTGATATCAGAAGTCAAAAAGTTTTGAAGTAAGCAAGCCATAGTTGGAGATAACAGGAGCCACATGGAAATTGAATGAACAGGATTATAATTAGATCAGTGGGCCCAAAATCAGATATAGTACTCAATCAGAATGGAAGCATGAGTGAGACCATGCTGATCAATGTACCAGGGAAAGACAGAAATGGGTATGGATTAGTGATGATCGAGCACCGTAGTGTTCGGGTGCTCAAGTGCTCGGGTCGAACATTTGACCGAGCACCCGAGCACAATGGAAGTCAATGGGAGAACCCGAGCACTAAACCAGGCACCCCCTGCTCTGAAGAGGGGAGGGTGTCTGGTTCATAGGGAAAGGTGAGAAAATGGTGGAAACACCACTGAAATGTTTTGGGAACAGCATGGGGAGGATGTCTGGATGCATCTTGGACTTCCAAGTATTTAGGATGTTCAAACGTTATACAGCAGACATAGCGCAGGGAATATAGCCGTCACTAACGGCAGAAAAAATTACACTGAATGTCACAGGTATTTAGGATTTTCAAACGTTATACAGCAGACGTAGCGCAGGGAATGTCGCCTTGATTAGCGGCAGAAAAAATGACACCGGATGTCAGGTATTTAGGATACAGAAATGTTATAATGCACACGCAACACAGGTAATGTCGCTTTGATTAGCGGCAGAAAAAATGACACTGGATGTCAGGTATATAGGATACAGAAACGTTATAATGCATACACAACACAGGTAATGTCGCCTTGATTAGCGGCAGAAAAAAATTACATCGGATGTCAGGCATATAGGATACAGAAACGTTATAATGCACATGCTGTGAAGGTGGTGTTAAGGTCAGGCAAACTTGCGTTATTTTTGCCCCCCCCCCCCAAAAAAAAAAATATATTGCAGCCACATATAATAATAGCACTTAAAAGGGCTTTTGGATCTTTTCAACAGAAAATCTTGCCCTGCCTAGCCAATTTCTATCCCTACACTATCTGTCCCTCCTTGCAGCAGCTCTCCCTGACTAAAACTGAGCAGGGTCACATGTCACCGGGTGCTATATATCACCCGATGACGCGTTCCCAGCCAGCCTATCACTGTAATGCCAGTAGCCAACATGGCTACGGCATTACAGTGAATGCCATTACCTCCTCGCATGCTGATTGGCTGTGTAGCAGCCAAGAAACGTGCGGGGAGGGGACTTGAGTATGGCGTACAGTATTCGGCCGAGCATGCTCGCTCAACACTAGTATGGATGCCTAAGACCAAAGTTGGCCTAAGGTTGGTTGGTGGCTCTATGCAGTACCTTCTATTGTCTCCCCTCTTAGTGGAAACATACTTCAATCATAGAGGGTACATATTAGGCTATGTCCAAAATCTGCATTGGATCCTCTGTTGCAAAATCTGTATTTATCACCTAGGGAAATTAACTAAGGAAAGAAGTCCTGTAGAAAAATCTAAAAAAGACCCCAAAGTTTACTAGGAGGGCACTTTCAAAATACCAATATTTCCTAGCTGTACTCATGGCTGACAGTAGTTACAAACAGTATATGGAGAATGTGTACCCTGTTTAAATCTGGGACCTCCAGCTCTCAGAAAAATGGGTACTGGCCCAAAAGCTATTCAGAAATAATATTCAGCCAAGAAGAGATGTATGAGCGCATTCCTTTTTTGAAGTTTTAGGTAGATTTCTCTCGTAGGCTTCAGTAGAAATGGCTATGGGCATGTGGCTGTCATAGGGGACCAGGTGAGGCCTATGTTACAGATATGGGCTGTTTTTAACCAGTGGCTTCAACCAGCCTTAAAACAGTTGTTCCACAAAACACATTTATTACCTACCCACCCACAGGATAGGTTATAAATATCTGACCGCTGGAGGACCCAACTAATCACTAGAATGAGGGCCCCAAGCCCCCATTCCTCCATACTGCTTGACTGCAGTGAGGAGTTTGACTAGAATGATGGTTACACATGCATTGCTCCACTCAGTGTCTATGGGGCTGAAGAAGACAGCAACAGTGAAATAAGCTCTCCAAGTCGAGCAGCTAGCATACATTGACGGGTAGGTGTTAAAGGATGTCCTATGGATTTATCTTGGATAAACCTAAAATCTAAAGTTGGCCATATACATTAGATAGAAGTTTGTTGATGGTTCAACAGCAGTTGAACAAACATCTGGTGAACTTTCAGTCCATATTGACCGGTACGGTTGTTCAAACTGCCCATGCCAATTTAATGAAACTGAACGATGGACGAAAGAGCTTTCTGGGAACTTTAATTTAAAGGAAGATCTTTTGCCCACGCACAATCTTTCTTTGAACAACAGATTTTTTGTCTGGCCATAAGACGAAAATATTAAACAATAATTTCTTTTCAGACAAAAAAAAGGTCTGCCATTGTCAAAAACATTAGTTTGTTGTAAATCTTAGACCAACGAAAATTTGTTTTGGTTGAAATCTCCCGTTTTGATCAACTTTAGACTAATATGTATGGCCACCTTAAAGGGGTATTCCCATCTCACAAATGTAGTTTATATAGTCAGATATAGCCATAGCAATATTATTAATAATAGAATGTATTTATATAAAATGTACCGCTTAGAAGATTTTCCTATTTGTATATCCATTGTCCCACACACATCAGTCAGGCCGTTGCCCCTAGTTACAACCACCGCAGCCACGTAGTAGTGGTGGACAGCTTGCTCCTGTTCAAACCCACTCTGAGGTAACTGCTGTATTGTACATTTGAAAAAATGCTTCTAACGCGAGGGTCACGGGATAGGCAGCCTAACATGAAGTCTGCCATGTGCGCCAGAGTCCCAACACGCAAGAATTCCCTCTCCTCACTGGCCTGACTTTCCATTTCCTGCTCCTCCTCCACCTCCAAGTCCTCCTCTTCAGCCCATACACGCTCAAGAGTTAAGAAGGACTGAGCACTGGTACCCTCTTCTGTCTCGCCGACATTCTCCTCCTCTTCCTCCTCATCCTCATCCCCCTCCTCCGATACGCGCTGAGAAACAGACCGGAGGGTGCTCTGGCTATCAAGCGACGTATCTTCCTCCACCATCTCTTGTGACAATCGCAAAGCTTCCGACTTCATGCTGAGCAGTGAGTTTTTCAACAGGCAAAGCAATGGGATGGTGAGGCTGATAATGGCGGCATCGCCGCTGACCATCTGTGTTGACTCCTCAAAGTTGCTAAACACCTGGCAGATATCAGACATCCACGTCCACTCCTCATTGTAGACTTGAGGAATCTGACTGACCTGACTACCAGTTCTGGTGGAAGTTGACATCTGGCAGTCTACAATCGCTCTGCGCTGCTGGTAAACTCTGGATAACATGTTTTAATGTCGAATTCCATCTTGTGGGCACGTCGCACAACAGTCGTTGAGCGGGCAGTTGTAGGCGGCGCTGCGCTGCCCTGAGAGTGGCAGCATCTGTGGTCGACTTGCAGAAAGGCGCACAGATGCGGCGCACCTTGGTGAGCAAATAAGACAGATTGGGGTATGTCTTGAGGGACCGCTAAACTATTAGATTGAACACGTGGGCCAGGCATGGCACATGTGTCAGTCTGCCGAGTTGCAGAGCCGCCACCAGGTTACGCCCGTTGTCACACACAACCATGCCTGGCTTGAGGTTCAGCGGTGCCAGCCACAGATCGGTCTGCGCCGTGATGCCCTGTAACAGCTCTTGGGCGGTGTGCCTTTTGTCACCTAAGCTCAGCAGATGGACCTTCTCAGAAACAGCATTGGTCAGGGCACGGATGATGTTCTGTGACACGTGCTGGTGTAGGGATGAGACGGCACATCGGGAAAAATAGTGGCGGCTGGGGACCGAATACCGAGGGGCAGCCACCGCCATGAGATTGCGAAAGGCCTCAGTCTCTACCAGCCTATAGGGCAGCATCTCCAGGCTCAGCAATTTGGAGATGTGGACGTTGAGGGCTTGGGCATGTGGGTGGGTGGAACTGTATTTCCTCTTGCGCTCCAGCATCTGCTGTAAAGACAGCTGAACGCTGCGCTGGGACACATTGGTGGACGCTCTGGAGGATCGTGGAGGCGAAGGTGTGGTTTTCCGGCGGGAGGCGCTCGTGCCGGGGTCCTGGGCAGGGGGTTGACTAGCAAAGGCAGCGAGTGACACAGGGGAAGGAGCAGTGGTGGGACCCGCAGGAGGTGAACAGCCTTGGTTCCATTGAGTGGGGTGTTTAGCACTCATATGCCTGCGCATGCTGGTGGTGGTTAGGCTAGTAGTGGTAGCACCCCTGCTGATCCTGGTGTGGCACAGGTTGCACACCACAGTCTGTCGGTCATCCTCAATTTCTTTAAAGAACCTCCAGACTTGCGAACATCTAGGCCTCGCCACGGGAGCTTCACTACATGAAACAGTTGCTGCTGATGCACCAGCTCTGGCCCTGCTTCTCCCTCTGGCCACACCACTGCCTCTTCCAACCTGTTCTGGTGCAGCACTCGCCTCCGCCTCAGAAGCACTGTCTTCACTCGGCTTATCAACCCAGCTTGCGTCAGTCACCTCGTCATCCTCCGATTCCTCAGTCTGCTCCCCCCTCGGACTTCCCGCCCTGACAACAACTTCACCACTGTCTAACAACCGTGTCTCCTCATCGTCCGACACCTCTTTACACACTTCTTCCACTAAGTCAACAATGTCATCATCATCACCCACGGACTGCGACAGTTGGAAAACTTGGGCATCGGGAAAGAGGTCAGCAGCAACCTGGGAAGTGCTTTGTGACTCTGGGAAGGGTCCAGAAAACAGTTCCTCAGAGTATGCCGGATCGCATTCCACATTTTTGTGGGAGGGGGCAGACTGGGGGGAAGGAGGTTGAGGTAGAGGAGCCAGAGGAGTGCTCCCTTGGGTAACGTGGGTGGACTGTGTGGAAGACTGACTGGTGGACAAATTACCTGAAGCATTGTCCGCAATCCACGACAACACCTGTTCGCACTGTTGTGGTTTCAACAGTCCTCTACAACGTGTCCCTGTAAGTTGAGACATGAAGCTAGGGAGTGTAGCTCTGCGGCGTTCCCCTGCTCCCTCATCAGCAGGTACTGTCTCACCCTGCCCAGGACCACGGCCTCTGCCCCCTGCAGTAATTGAATGTCCACGCCCACGCCCTCGTCCTCGACCCTTAGCCCTGGGGTTCAACATTTTCTGTATATAAGTGTATTATATAAAAAAAAATGGGCCTGCTGCACTGAAACCCACAAACTTGTTCAATCTGAACAAGAAAATATATAGGTGGATAAGTTAGAGCAAAATTACGTATGTTATTACGTACCGTGCAGTATGGAGCAATTACACTGAAACTATTAGATTAGGCAGACTTGGTCTGCTTAATTGCAACCCAGACAAATGTCGCACAGAGATTTTTGTAATGTAGCTGTATCAGTGAGAGCAAAAGACCTTTTTTAATTACGTGACGTACAGAATGTGTCACCTGGACAGAAAATACGGATTGTGCTTTGTATATAGGTGGATAAGTTAGAGCTAAATTACGTATGTTATTACGTACCGTGCAGTATGGAGCAATTACACTGAAACTATTAGATTAGGCAGACTTGGTCTGCTTAATTGCAACCCAGATAAATGTCGCACAGAGATTTTTGTAATGTAGCTGTATCAGTGAGAGCAAAAGACCTTTTTTAATTACGTGACGTACAGAATGTGTCACCTGGACAGAAAATATGGATTGTGCTTTGTATATAGGTGGATAAGTTAGAGCTAAATTATGTATGTTATTACGTACCGTGCAGTATGGAGCAATTACACTGAAACTATTAGATTAGGCAGACTTGGTCTGCTTAATTGCAACCCAGATAAATGTTGCACAGAGATTTTTGTAATTTAGCTGTATCAGTGAGAGCAAAAGACCTTTTTTAATTACGTGATGTACAGAATGTGTCACCTGGACAGAAAATACGGATTGTGGTGACTGGACAGCTGAACTGTGACACACAGAATGGTTCCACACAGCTGTATGAAATGGATTTGTATCACTGAGATAAAACAACAAAAAAACTATTTTTTTTATTTATTTTTTTTTAACGTGACGTGCAGAAACTCAGCCCCTGCTGACTGTGGCTATTTTGACTGCAACCTAGAAAAATGTCGCACTTAGATTTTTCTAATGTAGCTGTATCAGTGAGAGCAAAAGACCTTTTTTAATTACGTGACGTACAGTATAGGTCACCTGGACAGAAAATACGGATTGTGGTTTGTGGTGACTGGACAGCTGAACTGTGACACACAGAATGGTTTCACACAGCTGTATGAAATGGATTTGTATCACTGAGATAAAACAACAAAAAAACTATTTTTTTTAATTTTTTTATATATATTTTTTATATATATATATATATTTTTTTTTTTTACGTGATGTCCAGAAAATATCAGAGAGCAAACTCAGCCCCTGCTGACTGTGGCTATTTTGACTGCAACCCAGACAAATGTCGCACAGAGATTTTTCTAATGTAGCTGTATCAGTGAAAGCAAAAGACCGTATTTGATTACGTGACGTACAGTATGGGTCACCTGGACAGAAAATACGGATTGTGGTTTGTGGTGAGTGGACAGCTGAACTGTCCCAGAATGGTTCCACACAGCTGTATGAAATGGATTTGTATCACTGAGATAAAACAATAAAAAAAAAGTGTTATATATGGCGATAGCTGCACTACTAGTGCCAGCCAGCCCAGCCAGGAGTAAAAAAAAAATGTCTTGTAGCCCTTAGAAGGGCTGTTGGGTTCTTTTCAGATCACTCCTGCCTAACAGAGAACTAAATCCAGGCCCTAACACTCTCCCTGAAACGCAGCAGCTCTGTCCCTAACGACATCCAGACAGCATCTGAGCCGAGCACCGCGGGCAGTCACTAGTATATTCCAGGGTCACCTGATCTGGCCAGCCAATCCCTGCTATCGACATGTAAGGGCCCCACGTGATGCTGGGTGTACTGAGTCTCGTGGCGTGTGATTGGCTGAGTTTATAGGCGCCAAAAATTCAAAATGCGGGAGATGCCATTTCCTCGAGCATGGCGAGATACTCGTCTGAGCAGCGAGTACTTACGAGTACCGTAATACTCGAACGAGCACCAAGCTCGGACGAGCATGCTCGCTCATCTATAGTTATATCCAAAAACCAGCCACCTGTTTTTTTATTTTTTATACATACAATATTCACATACAGGTATAGGCAGGCAATATGTGATAATAATGGATGTAAGAAAAAACATTTTTTTCTTAAAATATAAGAAATTTACAGACATTCGGTATATTTTCAGGTCCACGACATGCCATATCTATTGTGGACATGCCGTGAAGTTCATTCCACACCAAAATCTGCATTTAAAATCCATATACCACTGAGATTTTACAGTGGATTTCTAGGTTATTTCAATAGTGTAATATTTACATGATGTGTGAAGCCATGATTGCTACTCTCTTGATAAGTCCTACACCGTACCAGCACCACATTGTAGAGAACTATAGTATGAGTCTGTAGCACTTACTGTATCTGTGTAGGCCTGTTATATTGTCTTTTGGCGCCACAGGAATTCCTTGTGGTGCTGGAATAATAGTAATACAGCAAAAGTAAAACAAAAACTAAGGGAACATTTTATTAGTGAATATGATTCTGTGCTTCCTCAACCAGTTCTATGAACCAAAGCTGTTGACAGGACATTCAGATTTCCACAATTCTATTTCGGACATCTATAGAGCTTTTCTTCTTTCTTTTTTATTGTTTTTTAGTATGTACTATATGCTAAACTTGAGCATGTTTTTATGGTCTGTATATACTTGTCCAGTATTTTGTCCATTCATAATCTCTTGACTCTAAAAACAGGTAAAAAAAACAACACAAAAAACCAGGTTAAACAGGTCAAAACTGACCCAACTAATTACAATTGGGTTATAATTTGCCCAAAATGTTTTTAAAAAGGTTCTCCATTGTGGAAAATTCGGACTCATTAAAAGGGTCACTTAACAATAAGCGGATCACAACAATATTCCCCACTGGAATCCTCAGTGACCACCTGTAATCTGTAGCAATGTCAAGCGAAACTTACAAACAGGTTATGTACACCTTTGGAGGCAATTTTTTATTATTGTATTGTACTCATTTTGAGCTAAAAATCATTTTTTCAGTTAGTCTTTATTAAAAATATGGAACCATTTTTTCTGTACAGAGCTGAGATGCTCTAGCAGCAGCCTTTCAATTTTCTGTCTTTTCCGGCAGTTGGGGAGCTGACGGGCTCCTTATCTCTGCTCTCTGACATTATAAACACTCATTATAGCTCAGTTCTTATCTTGCTGATAGGAATGTGGCAAACATACGTGTTTATGCCCTCTCAGTAGTTTAGAGATAGGGTTTGTTAGATGACCGACAAAGTGAAAGTACCAGTCACACAGCTAGAAAAATAATTAACCCTTATATTTTTAATAAAGACCAAATGAAAAAATGATTGTTAACCCAACATGAGTAAAATGCAATCATAAACAAGAATTGCCTCTGAAGGTGTACCTAGCCTTTAACACTGGTTTTTCGAAACTATAATCTCTTTTATTGCATCTATTGTTGTCCCCATGCACTGCCATTCACAGTATACAGGTTTTTTTCTATCTTGAGCCTGCCTTGTGCGTTACCTAGTCCATCATCCCATCCTTTCATTTTTAACACTGAAGTCAAAGTCATGGTGGACATTATGGATGACTTACTGTACATATTTTCCACCCCTTCCCCCATTGATCTCAGTGAAACATAAATGGAAAAAACCTGATATTGTCCCAATGATGACGTCAATGGGATGACGAATGGAAACAATAATGTGGTTGAGCACTTTGGAGTTTTTTTTGTTTTTTTTTACTGATTTGTTGTTTGTGTTTTTCTACAATAATAGAAGACATTTACGTGCCGACATACCCTCCTTTATTTTTAGAACGTTCTACTTTACTAGGCATGCTCTCTCTGTCCATTCTTCCTGCAAAGTCTTCCGAGAACCAGATGACTTGTAGAAGTGGGGCAGCTGTGTCCCATTACTAATACAGTGGAGGAGGAAAAATTCACATTATTTTCATGTCCAGTAGCACAATGGCAGAAGCTTAATATGCCAACTGTTCACACCCTCAATTTCATCCAGACTTGGAACTTAAAGTGGCCCTGGAAAAAATAATAAAAGTGGCCCTATTTTGTAGTCAGATCCAAACTAATGAAAGGCAAGGTCAGCAATGCCATATTGTGGCACATTATACAACCCCAACAGAGCCAAATACCACAGTCCATTACAAAATACTGCCAGCGACACAAAATACATCCCCAAAAACTTCCACTGGTTGGCTGTGAGGAGGGATCAGGTGGCCCCCTGGACATCAGCCCACCGGGAAATTTCCCTGAAAGGTCTATGGCCAATCCGCCCCTGGTTCTATCACGGGATAGAGTGAAAATGAACAAAAAAGGCAATAATTCACAAAAAAATTTCCATTCTATCACAAGATCCTCTTAAAGAATAATGAAGTCTCCGGGGAGGAATTCTGTAGAATGGCCCCTTTATTGGTAAGATCCAATTGGGATTTAGTTAAATATTTTTGATGTGTATAAATGAGGAAATCTGGAGTTTGTTAATACTTCTATCACCGAAACTGCCAACGTAATGCGGCACTAATTGGAATTCTCCATAAAAAGGTGGAAAGATATAATTGAAACAAGACGGTAACATGGGGAGTGGATGGTTGCACCATCGTAGGCATAAAAGGAACATAGATGATATAGAAAAAATTTCAGATTGGCCTTACACAACCCACAGCTCGCTTACGAGATAAATTCACTTGGACTTGAAGGGATGCCTTGCCCTGATATATGCTGTGTTGGAAATGACTCACACATGTTGCTTACTATCGATTACAATGGTATTGATGGTGTAACACTAAGCAGTACACCGCCTCACAGGCATCGTCAACAACTCCTATCATCTATCTTACTTAGCCGCCGATCCTCCTCCACTGCACTTCTTCACTGGTTCCCATAATGAGTCAGGCTATAACATTTACTCCCAAATTAACTTCTCCGGGACTCTCTGAAATATGGGGTAGATAGCGGAGAATGATAGATTGTTCTAGTCTTTATTATCTGCACACCCTTATAGTATGATGCATTATGAGTTATAGGATGATACAGTCATAGTTCATGCTCAGCTTAAAATATGGAGATGCAAATGAAGATAATGAAGAATAAGAGCCTGTACCCCTTGAAGCCAGAAAGCACATCATTGCTTAAAAGGGTTGGCCCGCAAAAAATAATTCTACATTTATCAACACCTGGATCTGGAGACTTGTGAAATGCAATAAAAAAATGTCAATAAAATATTCAATAAAATATATCTGTATAGCGCCACCTGCTGTTTGTTCTTTTATTCATCTCTCTGTCCACCTGGCTCAGGTGGACGCACATGCTCAGTTCCATCCGTCAACTGCCATCAGCCTTATCTACTGTTAGAAGCTGTGACAGTTACAGGTAGAAAGTCACAGCAGGACATGCCTTTGGAGTGTTGATGGGGAAAGGGCTGGCTATTTAACCAAGCCTCTGAATATAACATCCTTCCTTGGGAAATGGGGTTATTCTGCTTTTCGTAAAGGTTTTTACTTCATTTACTTGGTTGTTCCTGACTGGGCAATATGTCCATCGCCTGCCCTGACTAGTGCCCGTTTACCCGCATTGCAAGTACTTTTCCAGATCTGACCTTTGTTTTGCAGGACATCACTACTGGTGCCACAACTTAGAATTCCAATCTGTTTGGAATTTCTCCTAGGGATGTCCCTACCATTACCTTTAAAGAGCACCTGTCAGCGAAATCAATCTCATAAAAACATATTGTCCTGTCAGGTTGATCTTGCTGATTAAAATGATACATGTCTTGTGAAAATCAGTTGCAGCATTCCCAAGAAAATAAGACTTTTATTCTTTCTGTAAATAAGGGCTTCAGTGCATCAAGAGGCGGAGCCTAGAAATAGAAAACTTAGGAGCTGAGGCACACTAAGTGGCTAGGCTCCTCCCCTTTGTGCACTGAAGCCCTTATTTCCTTAAAAATGAAAGATTTCTTTCCAATGCCACAACTGATTTTTACAAGTTAGGTATAATTTTAATCTGAAGGATCAACCCTGCCATTCAGTATGTCTGATTTGATTTGGTTGACCCTGCTGATAATGGCTCTTTAATGTGAAGAACAGACAATTCTGTAGACTCCATTTCCCATCTTACCCCAGCTGTGGCTGTGTTTTCATATTCCTATTGATTCCCTATGCTCAGTCTTCTGTAGGGGTGTCGGTATATGGGTACAGAGATAGCCGTCACACTCTGAGGGATTCTAAAGTCCCCTCCACCACATCAGACACCAGTATTATAAATGGCACATGATTAGTGGGGGCCTATTACTGCTTCTGTATTCGGGCCCAGGATCTTCAAATCTTCCTTTTGGTCTTCCAGTTTTGGTCTCATAAAAATTCCACTTAAAGGGGTTATCCCATGACTAATGTCAAAAATGAAGATCAGACATCATCTAGTACATGACAATCTCTTTCTAAGAAAGCTAGAACCAGCCCCGTACCTCACATGGATCCAAAGATCTCCACATTCATTGCTCTGCTAGATTTATATCAAGCTGACAGCTCAAGGGCAGTGTCTTTTCTGCTGCAGCTAAGGGGGCGTGTCCATGCTCTCCCTATCACAGCTCAGGAGGCATGTCTCAGATCTCCCTATCACAGCTCAGGAGCTGTGTCTCAGCTCTCCCTATCACAGCTCAGGAGGCGTGTTTCAGCTCTCCCTATTACAGCTCAGGAGGCAGTTAAAGGATGGAACTGAGCATGTGCGACCATCTCAATGAGCAGGTCAAAGAAATGAGAAAAACACAAACAGCAGGTGGAGCTATATATATACATTTTATTGAATCACTCAGCGGCTATGCTAAATTTTTAATTACAAAAGTATTCAGATCCGGGCACTGGTTTGAAAACCGTAGAATTTTTTTTGTGGTACAACCCCTTTAATTTTGCAGTTCTATGATTATTTATCAGACTTTTTGGATTCTTGGAAGCCAAATGAATGGAATTTTGGTTTACAGTGTTTTTCAGGGTATCCCTTTATACATAGTATCATTATACCATTAGATAATGCGGTGGAATATACTAGTGGAATTAACGAGAGGTCAGAGAATGACTAATAATAGAGTTTCTGCTGCAGATCAGATACAACTTAATGACCCGGCTTTTGTTCTCGAGACAGCACACTGCATGATGTAATCATTCTTCCATTGGAAAAACCCCCTTTAAGTGATTTATCTAGATTATGTAATGCTGCGTGCGGTTATTTATGACATGAAGATATGATGAACACATTCTACAAATACAATCCCAGCTTGTAATCACATATTACAGTCACCCCCTGCCCTATAAAATCACCAGGACGCAAGCTGTAAAGTACAGAGAGACTTAAAAAGCCATCACTTGTGGGACGTAAAAACCGCATTAAACCTTTCAACAGAACAATGAGAAACCCGATCCCCAATGACACCATCACCGGCTCTCGGTATACAGACGCGCGGCGTTCTTAGGAAATGCGGGACTGATAAGCGTAAATCCAGATTTCTTTTATTACCCTTTAACTTTAGTTGAAATTCTTTCTTAAAGGGGATGTATCAGGTTAGAAAAAAAAAAGTTTGATTTGTTAACCCAGAAATAGCGCCACTCTAGTCAATAGGCCGTGTCTGATATAGCAGCTTAGCCTCTTTAGTAACTCTTCCCACATATCGCCATGTGTGGATGACATGGCACATACATTGTGTTACTGTGTTTACCATTGGGAAGACTGGTGAGGGTGCCATAAGGGACAATCAGACGGTAGTGGTAGATGATGTAGCCAATCGCATGTGGGAGCCGAGTGAAGAGGGGGCATCATCATCACGGGGTGTGGGTGGCAGCAGGCCTGTGAGACAGCAGCAGAGTGGCAGCATGCTGATGATCCAGCAGGGTAGAAGCACTGGGATATCTGGAGCCACGCATGCCCAGGGTAGACTGTCTGCTACTCAGGAGCTTAAGTCTCTGGAAACAACTAGTGCCCTGTGTCAACACATGCAGCATCACCATCAAGTGGCCTGGGAAAACCATGGCACTCATGTAGTAGTACTGATGCTACTCCTCCCTACTCCTCATCATGTGTTATGCCCGCAATCGATCACGGAGGTGATTGCAAAGAGACAACAGTAAACATGCACTCTTCCAACGGCGCAGGAAATGAACGTGCACCTGGCCAAGTTGCTGGTACTAGAGTCCCTCCCTCTCCATATAGAGAACTGTTGGCTTGTGCCCACCCAAGATGGAAAGTCCCAAGCCGTCATTACTTCTCTAAAAAAAACTGTACCAGCCCTGCAAAAGTATGTTGAGCAGAATGTGGGACAGTCCTTGAACCTGTCTGCGTCTGGTACAGTTCATGCCAGTGCTGACATGTGGAGCTATAACTATGGTCAAGGACAATATATGTCCTTTACAGCTCACTGGGTAAATGTGGTTCCGGCCCAGGCACACCAGCAATTTGGCCAGGTGATAGCAATGCCGCCTCCACGTTGAAATTGTGGGATTTCTGCGCCAATGTCCTCCTCTGCCTCCTCATCCTTTACCTTGGCCTCAGCGTGGACTGTAGGCACAGTTCTGAGGTCCTCCAGCATACCACCTATGCAAAGCATGATATTGTCATGTGGTTCTGCACGGGACAGCCTGGGCAAATGGAGTAACACCAGAGAGGAACTGCTCTCCTCAACAACTGGAGATGGTCACCGATAACAAGAAGAACATTCTGTTTGTGCTGCACCAGGGAGGTCTGACCCATGCACCCTGCATGGCGCACATCTTCAATCTGGTTGTCACTCAGGGTTCCTGAAGTCTTCCACCCAACTGAAAGATGTCTTGAAAATGTCAAGGAAGCTGTGCATGCACTTCAGCCACTCTTACCATGCAAAACGCACTGTCCTTGAGCTGCAAAGGCAGAATCGTGTTCCCCTACATCGCCTCATATATTTCCACATGTTGGAACAGCACACTTCACTTGCTGGATTAACTATATGAGCAGAGGAAACCCATTACCGATTTCTTGATGATCAGACGGACAGGACTACTCCCCGATGTAACTTTGATGTTAGACAGTGGCAGCTCATGCGTGACACCGGCCATTTTCTCAGGCCCTATAAGGAGACCACTTTATTTGTCAGTCAGCAGGACTACGGGATGAATGATGTCATTCCACTTCTTCACATCTTAGAGCAGATGCTGATAAATCTGACTGGCGAGGGGACAGAAGACGTGCCGCCTACATCTCAGGGCTACCTGAGCCCTGTGGAGGCTGAACTGACACAGGAGTAGGAGAAGGATGAGGAGGACATAAATGCCCAGGAATTCTATTCAGAACTAGGTGGTTCATCTGCCCAAGAAACAGGAGAGGAGCAGGAGGAGCATGAGAAACTAGAGGGTGATGATGAAGATGACCCAGATGACTGTGGCAGTATGCAGTGGAGATGGAAGAAGGAAGTCCGGTGTGCAAATGGCTAGATGCATGCTGTGATGCTTTGCCTTACCAATACTGATCAAATATTGATGCAAAAAAATGAACAAATAGTCACCGTGTGATAGAGTCCATAAGAATTCGGTATGCAGGGCTTCTTTTCCCTCTCAATAAAACCTATTTCAGATGCAGATGGCCAAAACTCATGCAAATTGAGCATGAGGCATCTATCACACGGTCGTCAGTATTTTGCATTATGATTTAATCATGATTTGGAACCCAAAAGCAGGAGTGGGTCCAAAACACAGAAGACATACAAATATTTCCATCACATGTTATCTCTGTTTTGGACCCATTCCTGTTTTCCTTACCAATACTGATTAAATGCTGAACAAATACTGACGGTGTGAAGGCGGATGCTCAAACTACTGGATCCGCTTTTTTAGACCTGTTCTTCTGAAGGATCAGAAGAATGGAAAAATTAACAGTGATGTGAACACAGCCTTACTGCTGACACCCTGCTCACTGGCATGGGCCACTACTTAAATCTTGGGCCACTGCATGGGTAAATCCCACGCAAGTCTAATAGTGACACAGTTATTCTACAGCTAACAGGAGTGATTCAAACGCATGTATTTGCACTGCCATAACATGGATTAAAAGAGCCTTTTTTTCCTCCAGTACTTTATCGGCGCTGCCTCCATGTGCTTATTTTGTTCCACTAAAGAGTATTGGGATATCTGCAGGAGCTCGCAGCGTTTTTTTTTTTTTTTTTGCTTTACAGAAAGATGCTGTATGCTTTTTTTTTAACTAGGGGTTAGCTAGGAATGTTGTGGCCTGCATGATGATGCGTATGTTCATATATGGGACCTGCCTGTCATTCTGACACACAGTAAATGTTTCTCTACCAGAAAGAACTAGCTATGCATGTTGCTGCACTGAATAGTGATGTACACAAGGATAGATTCTCCCTAAAGTTTAACTGTAGACGGGGATAGACCTGATATAATGCACTTCATGACAATTTAATTTGTAACAAAGCAAATTTTGGGGGAAAAATTCGGTGTAGCAACCTAATTGAATTTTTGAAAACTTCCCTCATCTGTGTCTATGAGCTCATGAACTCAGAATAATTCTGTTCTTCTCATAGAGCACAAACAAGATTGTGAGTTACTCAGCCCACAACATCTGGTATAACATTCTACTCCAGTCCTGATACGCAACTGTGTATTGTAAATTGAGGAACGGACCATTGGAACTCCTCAAAAATGCTCATGATAGACAATGAACTGCTAAACCAGAAAATTATCCTAAAATTCCATTGGTTTGCCATTAAATGATCAGTAATGCAAGTAAAGGCATGCTTTATTCGATTGTTGATACTCTTTCTGTCACATTTTTAAAATACTCCCTGGAAAACCCCTGGTGTGATCCTTTCAAAAAGAAAATGACTGGCAATCCAACTACCATTCTATGCCCTCCTCTCCCCCATCCCTTCCGCCCTCTAATACACAAGTTGACAACTCTGGCAGGGACTACACGTTACAGTCTAGACTTGCAAAATGTCTTGTTCAATGTGAACAGAATTGCTTGCCAACCATTTAATGGAGCTATGGGATTCAAAGAAAGCTAGCTGGGTCTAACGATCAGTACAAACATAGCCTTGGGGTACCAGCCCTTCTTGATAACAATCGAAGGTCAATGGCCAAACATGAGCAGGAATTTCAGATAATTTTCCTATTGAAATAATAATGGAAATAGGCTAGGAATCAGTAGTATCAGTAGACGGAAACTCCATGGAGAAGGCCCGTCGGTAGACATTATCCAAGTGAGATTTTCTGTTGATTCAAGTCATATGGTTATGTACCAGTACAGAACTATCTAGGGGCATGACAATCTGGTTGCGCACAGTTGCTGGAGCCGAATAGAGCCCAAAAAGTCTGTGCCACATACGAGGAGATCAGTGTTATAAAAGCCATATGATCACTATGCGGAGCCCTTTTAAAGACTTGAAGCCCAGGAGCTTCACATTATGCATCTGTTGGGAAAATGCATCAGGCAGTTTATTTTTAGCCCTTGGTCTATGGTTATTGGTGAAAAATGACTGCAATTTTTGGGTGAAAATTATATATATATATATATTTTTATTTTTTTTATTTTTTTTATTTTTTTTATTTTTTTATTTTTATTTTTGTGGTGTTGGTTAAAAAACAGGTTGGTCGATGAAGTAGCTCTCCATAAGATGGCAGACATTTTTACAATGTCTGTTGCTTACGTGACAAAAAATTTTAAAGATTTTAATATTGATAGCCTCTCCTCGGGAAAGGCCATCAATATCTGATTGAGAGGTGCTCAATACCCCTGCCATTCTAATTGAGAAAAACTGTTGATTGGCTAGCAAAACTTCTTCAAGAAAAAAAAATAAGTCCATTTGCTCTGACTTATGACTACCAATAGATTAAATAAGTCATATTGACCTTACTGAACCCCTACCACTCCCATTTCGACTCTTCCCAGTTCCTCTTCTGTCTCTTCTTCCAGGTCCCTGGCAACAAACATGAAATGACCACACAACCAATAACTGCATAGGGAGGATCACTGCTAAAGAGTTAATTGTATACCAAAGAGTTAAAAAGAGTCTGTCACCTCATTTTCACCAATATAACTAACAACACTGCCCCATAGAAGATTGCAAATGCTTTCCAAGCATACAGTACCTGTGTGCACTTTGTGCCTTTATTCCATGTCCAGGAAAAGCACTTTTTTTCTGCTGGAAAACAGCTCCCAAGTGCCCAGCTGAAAGTTAAAGTAAAAACAGCTTTCACGCCTGATGCTATTTCGAATGGCTATATCTTCTGATATAGTGGATATAATGCTGTGGTTCTTGTATCGTTTGAAACGTTGTAATGCCAGCTTTCCAACAAGGTCAGGTTAATATTTCTAGTGGCTACAAATCCCAAGATATGAGCAACTAAAACAGCCCTCCCCTCTTCAGTCTTGTTTGCTTTGGGCACTTGCAGCAGCAGAGCTGGGCAGTTGGGAGCTGTTTTCCAGCAGAATAAAAGTGATTTTCCTGGACATGTAATACACACACAGTGCACACAGGTATGTCTGGGATGTGACATGTAATACACACAGTGCACACAGGTATGTCTGGGATGTGACATGTAATACAGACACAGTGCACACAGGTATATTTGGGATGTGACATGTAATACAGACACACAGTGCACACAGGTATGTCTGGGATGTGACATGTAATACAGACACATAGTGCACACAGGTATGTCTGGGATGTGACATGTAATACACGCACAGTGCACAAAGGTATGTCTGGGATGTGACATGTAATACAGACACACAGTGCACACAGGTACGTCTGGGATGTGACATGTAATACAGACACACAGTGCACATAGGTATGTCTGGGATGTGACATGTAATACAGACACACAGTGCACATAGGTATGTCTGGGATGTGACATGTAATACAGACACAGTGCACACAGGTAATACAGACACACACACATTAGTGTGCACATAGGTATGTCTGGGATGTGACATGTAATACAGACACACACAGTGCACACAGGATATGTCTGGGATGTGACATGTAATACAGACACATAGTGCACATAGGTATGTCTGGGATGTGACATGTAATACAGACACAGTGCACATAGGTATGTCTGGGATGTGACATGTAATACAGACACACAGTGCACACAGGTATGTCTGGGATGTGACATGTAATACAGACACATAGTGCACATAGGTATGTCTGGGATGTGACATGTAATACAGACACACAGTGCACACAGGATATGTCTAGGATGTGACATGTAATACAGACACAGTGCACAAGGTATGTATTGGGATGTGACATGTAATACACACACAGTGCACAGGTATGTCTAGATGTACATGACACACAGTGCACACAGGTATATGTTGGGATGTGACATGTAATACAGACACACAGTGCACACAGTAGTGGGATGTGTGTAATACAGACACACAGTGTACACAGGTATGTCCTGGGATGTGACATGTAATACAGACACACAGTGCACACAGGTATGTCTAGGATGTGACATGTAATACAGACACACAGGTGCACACAGGTATGTCTGGGATGTGACATGTAGATACAGACACAAGTGCACACAGGTATGTCTGGTATGTGACATGTAATACACACACACGGTGCACACAGTATGTCTGGGATGTGACATGTAATACACACACAGTGCACACAGGTATGTCTGGTATGTGACATGTAATACACACACAGTGCACACAGGTATGTCTGGGATGTGACATGTAATACAACACACAGTGCACACAGGTATGTCTGGGATATGACATGTAATACACACACAGTGCATACAGGTATGTCCTGGGATGTGACATGTAATACAGACACACAGTGCACACAGGTATGTCTGGGATATGACATGTAATACACACACAGTGCATACAGGTATGTCTGGGATGTGACACGTAATACACACACAAGTGGGCACCACAGGTATGTCTGGGATGTGACATGTAATACAGACACACAGTGCACACAGGTATATTTGGGATGTGACATGTAATACAGACACACAGTGCACACAGGTACGTCTGGGATGTGTCATGTAATACAGACACACAGTGCACACAGGTATGTCTGGGATGTGACATGTAATACAGACACATAGTGTACATAGGTATGTCTGGGATGTGACATGTAATACAGACACACAGTGCACACAGGTATGTCTAGGATGTGACATGTAATACAGACACACAGTGCACACAGGTATGTCTGGGATGTGACATGTAATACAGACACATAGTGCACACAGGTATGTCTGGGATGTGACATGTAATACACACACAGTGCACACAGGTATGTCTGTTATGTGACATGTATACACACACAGTGCACACAGGTATGTCTGGGATGTGACATGTAATACACACACAGTGCACACAGGTATGTCTGGGATGTGACATGTAATACAGACACACAGTGCACATAGGTATGTCTGGGATGTGACATGTAATACAGACACACAGTGCACACAGGTATGTCTGGGATATGACATGTAATACACACACAGTGCATACAGGTATGTCTGGGATGTGACACGTAATACACACACAGTGCACACAGGTATGTCTGGGATGTGACATGTAATACACACACAGTGCACATAGGTATGTCTGGGATGTGACATGTAATACACACACAGTGCACACAGGTATGTCTGGGATGTGACATGTAATACAGACACACAGTGCACACAAGTATGTCTGGGATGTGACATGTAATACAGACACACAGTGCACACAGGTATGTCTGGGATGTGACATGTAATACACACATAGTGCACACAGGTATCTCTGGGATGTGACATGTAATACACACACAGTGCACACAGGTATGTCTGGGATGTGACATGTAATACAGACACACAGTGCACACAGGTATGTCTGGGATGTGACATGTAATACAGACACATAGTGCACACAGGTATGTCTGGGATGTGACATGTAATACACACACAGTGCACACAGGTATGTCTGGGATGTGACATGTAATACAGACACACGGTGCACACAGGTATGTCTGGGATGTGACATGTAATACAGACACACGGTGCACACAGGTATGTCTGGGATGTGACATGTAATACAGACACACGGTGCACACAGGTATGCTTAGGATATGTCTACAACCTTCTGTGGGGCAGTGCTCTTAGATATATTGGTGAAAAAGAGGTGACAGACTCCCTTTAAAAGTTGTGATTTACTGTCTAAACACTCTAACGTTGAGGTATTCTCTTTTTCCTGTGTACTGTGAATCCCAAATGGTTATGTATGGGGAACATATAGTTACATGGCCGTGCAGTTGCCTGAGTGATAGACTGGTTATTCCCCTTGGATAGAGAGTTCCTTGTAAGCAGAGTTAGAGGCAAGGTGTGCTTTTGTGAACTGCTGTAAAGTATGGCTAAGGAGAAGCCTACTCCAGGGAACCTTCATCCCTGAAAGCTGCCAAAGAAAAGCAACTAAACTAAAAGAGTGAAAGAAAGCCCGAAATTTATACAGAAGGTTTCCATCAACCATCAAAACTGTACTTTGACTAAGACAGTAAGGTAACGCACATTTATGGCAAAGGACTTCACTGCTTGTGGTCTGGTGCCCACCACACTTTGGAGATGGGCTGGACATCCAGATCTAAGACCTGCAACCCCGCAGCCTGGGCATTGCAGAGAGTGTTAATGAAAATGGAATTGCACGCCTGTAGTTATTTGGAACACTTGCAAAGTATCAGGGAGGATTCCAACCATCATTGCTGCTGCCTATACACAGCCATTGGAAAAAGCCTAATTTGAGCTATGTGTATTGCTGCTGTATGTACTACAACTCCTATAATCTATTCAGTAAAGAGAAACTTTATTGTAATTCATTGTAACCAAATGGGCCTGGTCATTGATGCCACAATCCATCCGCTGGTCCTATGCCTACCCTGCTGCCTTGCACTCTGCCAACCAAACACCGTGAAGGGCACCCCAACTACCACCAGGCAGGATCATCCAAAAAGTCCAGGGTGTACCCTGTGGGAAAAAAGGTTACACCTTCCCATTACTGCACATCCCAGGAATGCCAAGGTAAGGACTGCCATTGTGAGAGCTACCACCCCCATTGTTGTCACTGCCTCAACTTCTGTCCCCTCCTTAGCTTGCTGCATCCCCATCTTGGAAAGTCATTGGCTGAGCAGTCATTTCCTGTTTGTCGAGAGGGACCAGTGCAGTGTCCCTACTGCAAGTGGGTAAAGTGTTAATGTACTGTACTTTATGCACTGTGTTTGTGCCATAAGGTTGTATATAAAGTGGGACGTTCCTAGTGGCTAGGCAGGGTTATAACCTTTCCTCTCTAGGAGAAAATGGAAAGGAGTCTAGTGTGAGTTGTGGAGGAATGTACAGCAAGGGAGCGGAGCTCAGCCAGAGAATATTTCCCCTGTGCACTACAAAAGTGCCAATTTATGTGGCAGCCCATGAAGGAAAGGTGTACTAAAAGTTGAGCAACCTGACAAGGAATACTTCAAAGTTTTTCTGAAAAGGAAAGTAAACACATATACATTGTGGCTACAGACTTCTCTGCATGTGGAAAGAGCAAATAAGCCTTCAGCTGCCCATTATACCCAAAGGACAGAAAAGGTCCTTTGTTCAGAGACTGCAGAGGATACTACAGAGGTACCATACAGAGAGTGAGAAAGATAAATCACACCCCTTGGTCAACTTGGAAAGATGGTGAGGACAATTTGAAGGAGTCTCAGACCTCTATCCTCCATGTACAGCCTTGGAGAATTGCATATGTCCAATATAAAAACTGCATCCAATGTGTACAGTGCCTGTGTGACCCACTTCTGACCCGCATCAGTAAAGTACAGTAGATTTGTTGCATGAAATCTGGCTTTGTCATTACCTCAAGTTTTACCAACACCAAGGAGACCCCTAGACACCATCAGGTAGGAGAACCCCAAAATCAGGGAGTGGCCTGAAGGGGAGAAGAGGTGCGCCCTTCTGATCACTGCCCGACCTAGGGAGAATCAGAACCATGAGTGCTACGACTCAACCAAACCTCTGCGGCACGCTTACCCAAGAAGTGTCAAAACAGGAGCGTTTTAATAAATCCGCCCCTATAGGTGTGTGAAGGAAGGTAGGGGGCATTTGACCTCTTAATCAGAAAAACAAACCTCCAACAGTTACAGTAACGATTTAACAAAAAGAAATATCATATAAAAACTACCCAGTTTCCAGTCAAATGTTTTTGAAAAATCCTGAAACTTAGTTTTTTCAGAGTAATAAACATAAATTGCTGAAGTGAGGGGTAATATGAGTGCAAACGCAGCAGATTCTGTGAATCATTCCCGCCACACCCCTTTTGTTTAGGGAAAAACAAGCATACTTTCGAGCACGCTTCTCTATCGCAGAATCAGCTGGCGCGCTGACAGTGTTTTTTTGTAATCTGAAAGGGAAAACAAAACTTGGCACGATGGCTGCCTGTATAAATTAATGTCAGCTTTAATAAACAGCATATCGTGGTCGCTCTAAAGAAGCGGATACATATACGGGAATATCCTGTTTTTTAGCCAAAAAAATATCGCTGTGTTTATAATAGCCTGAAAATGAATGAAAGAACTGCATTTTTGGGGCATAGCATCAGATTATTTTTAGCATCAAGAAAATGTAAATGGAAGCCTTTGAGCGGAGACAAGCAGGAGGAGATAGTCACAAAATAAACCCTAAAATAACTATTTTATTATTCCAGGGACTGTTTCATTTCGCACCCGTTTTTTATTGCTCTAATGCAGGGATCTCAAACTCGTGGCCCTCCAGCTGTTACAGAACTACAATTCCCATCATGCCTGGACATTCTTCGGCTACCAGGGCATGCTGGGAGTTTTAGTTTTACAACATCTGGAGGGCCACGAGTTTGAGATCCCTGCTCTAATGCAACAAAAATGTAAAAAGCAAGAACTTTGTAAATTGTCTTAGTTAAAAAATTTCTACTATTTTTTTTCTTTAACCCCTGTGCAGGTCTATGTGTAAGGCTAGGGCTACACCGATTTTTTTGTGACTCGCGTTGCAATCCTATTAATTTGTATAGGATCACGGCTACAATCCTGGCCATCACCAGTGTCGCTGTGCAGCCCTAGCGCTTACAGACTACTAACCAATCTCTGTATAGTCTGATCTACTATCTTCTCCCATGCCTGATCTTCTCCCATAGTAAACTGGAGACCATGGATGGAGAAGTGAAACTGGTGACAATAGCTATTTATTCAGGTGGAAACCGTGGCTAAATGGAGTAGGGTCATGGGGGAGCTTCCCGTTATCTCCTTAATTACCAGGTCACTTGTTTGTCCCAAACATATGTCAGATCTCCTACACTGGAGGGAATCATCCCGGCAAGGACATGCTGGACTAGTGTCTCAGGATTTCAGAAAAAAAAAATTAAGGGTTAGATTAAATCTTAATAATACATTACAAACTGATCTTCTTGTATTCGAAAAGTGGAATTTTCAGAAGTGACTCCTTTACATTCATCATCTCCTAAACTGGTTATATAAAATAGGGGAGGGGGGAGTAACAAACTAAAGATGGGGCAAGAAGTAGGCATTTGCATGGCGGCCATTTGAGTGGTGGCCACAATCTATGGATTATTCCCTGGCACGCCTTTGCCCCCAGGCTTGTGTAATATGGAACCCCAACTACTGTATCTAACATTTACAGAAAATGGAGGGGAAGGAATTTTCCAAACTATGGGTGGGACAAGAGACGGCCTAGGGTTTCACTGAGTGGCAGCCATAATTTATGGATTATTCCCTGCTAGAGATACAATAGGTTTTGCATTTGAAGCCAAGTTTGTGTAATCTTAACACTTACAGTATCTAACACTTAAAGAAAGTGTGTGGAGGAACGTTACAAACTAAGGGTGGGACAAGAAATAGGCATTCGTCTAGGGTTACACTGATTGGCTGGCACAATATATGGATTATTGCCTGGTAGATACAACACACTTTGCCTTTGTCCCCAGGCTTGTGTAATCTAGAACCCCACCTACAGTATCTAGCACTTAAAGAAAATCGGGAGAAATGTTACAAACTAAGAGTTGGACAAGAAGTGGGTGGTTAAAGGGGTATTCCCATCTTACAAATGTAGTCTGTATAGTTAGATATAGCCATACCAATATTATTACTAATAGAATGTATTTATATAAAATGTACCGTTTAGAAGATTTCCCTATTTGTATATCCATTGTCCCACACACATCAGTCAGGCCGTTGCCCCTGGTTACGACCACCGTGGCCATGGAGGAGTGGTGGCCGGCTTGCTCCTTTTCAAACCCGCTCTGAGGTAACTGCTGTATTGTGAACACACATTACATGAGCATGCGGAGACACATCTTAGGGTACTTTCACATCTGCGTTTTGGACACTACCAGTCCGAAACACAATGGTCAGGATCCGTCCAAAACGCAGACTTTATAAACAGATCCTGCTCCATAGAGATGAATTGATCTTGGAACAGGATCCGTTTTTCTGCGTTTTGGAAGCGCAGACAAAAATGCTACAACCCTAAGATGTGTCTGCGCATGCTCATGTAATGTGTATTCATAATACAACAGTTACCTCAGAGAGGGTTTGAACAAGAGCAAGCTGACGACCACTACTACATGGCCACGGTGGTCGTAACTAGGGGCAACGGCCTGACTGATGTGTGTGGACAATGGATATACAAATAGGGAAATCTTCTAAACGGTACATTTTCTATAAATACATTCTATTAGTAATAATACTGGTATGGCTATATGTAACTATACAAACTACATTTGTGAGATGGGAATACCCCTTTAACCAGGGTTTCACTGATTGGTGACCGCAATGTATGGATTATTCCTTGGCAGAGATATAACAAGCCTTGCCTTTTGCCTCCAAGCTTGTGTGTTCTGGAACCCCACCTATGGAATCTAACACTTGAAAATGTAAAATGAGGGAAGGGATGTTACAAACGAAGGGCTGGACAAAAAGTAAGTGGTTTCCTAGAGTTCCACTAAGTGGTGTTAACGATTTATGAATTGTTCCCTACTACAGACAAAACAAGCCTCGCCTTTGTCCCCAAGTGTGTGCCTTCTGGAGCCCCACAACACTTTTAGAAAATGGGCAAGAGGGAGAATGTTATACACTAAGGGTTGGACAAGAAGTAGGTGGTTTTCCAGGGTTTCACTGAATGGTGGGAACAATTTATGGATTATTCCCTGCTAGAGATACAACAAGCTTTACCTTTGCCCCAAGCTTGTGTGTTCTAGAACCCCACTTATGGTATCTAACACTAATCCTTTATAAATGATCCAGGTAGAAAGCTCAATGTTACTTTTCTGCTCCATCGGTGTAAAGCTACATAAAAGCTACATAGTAGCTGCTCTTCCTCTCGGGGTGATTCCAGAACTTTCTATTTTGTAATAGGATAAAAAAGCCATCCCATAACATTAGCAGTCAATCTCGGTGATGTAAACACATTCATCTTTCAGTGGAATTTCTCATGATCTTTTTTATATAAAGATTTACTTTCATTTTTTTTCTGAAATACATGGAAACTAAATTTGTAAACACGGCATTCCATTGTTAATCTGTCATCAAAAATAATTATGCCGAGTGAAAACTGAGCAGTGGGAAAATTCCGTGGACCCGTGATTAAATTTAACGATGCACTTGCAAAAACCGGAGTTCAAAAGTTATTCCAAAGCAAGGGAGCAGCCCGAGCCGGCATTCACCAATTTGAAACGATCATTGATACTTTGCCGATGATTAGGAAAAAAAATAATAATTAACCAGTATACAGCTTTCGGGAGCCGAGGGACTAATGTTTTCTTACTTAGATGTGAGAAGGAATCTATACTGCAAATCTTGTAGTACATGTTTTGTGGTTAACCAAACATGCAATGAGTCAAACTATTGGAAAGGGAACAGTAATTGAAGACAAATGTTATGACATAATCATTTATACACAGCAGAGAAGCTTCAGATTAAATGTACTCTGCACCGCAGCTTAGCAAGTGTTATCTGCAAGTTTTTTCCCCCCTCTTCCATTTATGTATTTATTTTGATGCTAATTTGTGCCACATGTCTTCTGTTCCATCTAAAAGCAGAATTAATTTTCATCCAATAAAAGATACTTAAAGCATAATCTTCATGAATGCATTAAAAAGCATCGGTCAAGCCAGAGAGAGCAATTTTTGTCTCCACCGTGAAGAAAGAGAATAAATTCAAAGGAAAAAACCACATATCTGAAAAATGAGGCTCGTAACTCAAGACGAGTTCCGTCCAAGCAAAATGTTGGATTGGATGTACCAAAAAAAAGGTCAGCGTTTAGATCTTTGGATGAACTGGAAGAGGCATGAAATGAGTGCACAAGGATGTGTTCAACCTCAAGGCCATTTAACCTATTGCCTAACCTTCTCAGCCTAAAGACCCTGCAAGGGTCAGGGGCAGTGGTGTACCCCAAACTGCATAGAATTCATGCCGCATACTTCACAACATTTGAGTATCGATTCGTGGAACATTTTTAAAAGGGTATTCAGGTTGTTTAATGTTATCCCCCATCCACAGTATTGGGGATAGCTATTAGATCAATGAGGATCCTACTGCTAGGACCACACGATCACAAGAACGGGGATCCCGGACTGTGCCAAAATAAACAGAGTGGCCTTTATTTTTGGGGGCTCCACAGTCACCGTTAATCTGTCCAGGGGCAGGAGCACAGCTAAAGGCTCATCAAAGCCCTGGAGCAAAGTTTAGCTTGGGACAACCGCCGTGCAACTTCTCTTTACAGTCTGCTGCAGAGCTGACAATGTTCCCTCTAAGCCTCCTTGGTGGTCCAGGGCAAGTAAAGTGGGTTAATGTCTGTATTCCTTGTGGTCTATGACAATAAAGGTGTTAGTGTCAGCATCCTTTGTGAACTAGGATATAACAGGGATAATGTAAGAATCTCTAGTGGTCTAGGGTAGTGAATAAATATCTGTCAGTACAACGGGTGGTTTAGAGCAGTGGAATGGTTATTTATAGTATCCATGCTGGTCCTGGGCAGGGAATGGGTTAATGCAAGACTTCCTAGTGGTCCTGGGCAGTCAAGTGGTTTATGTCAGTATACCTGGTGGTTGAGAACAGTGAAGGGATTAATGTAAGACTTTATTGTTGGCTAGAGTTAATTCCAGTGTCCATGGTGGTCTTGGATAGTGAAAGGGCTAATGTAAGCATCCCTAGTGAAAAACACCAGGCTCCACTACTGCAGTAATGCCTAGCGTATAGGGGCCACCAGAAGGTTTAGGTCACATTGCTGCATTTTCAGGGGCTGTGGGACTTTTTTTTTAAATGAGTGCTGTGTGGTCTCTTGTGTGTCATTGTTACAGCTTAGGTGAGGGTTGTTGGGATGGTGGCCATGGTTTCTGATGATTGGGAGTAGAGATTGATTCTTCTAGGAGACCATATATTCTAGGCACTACTGTTGCCTAGAATATATGATACATTTCTGTTTCCTCCTTGGACAGATAATAGAGATAAGTGCCGGGAGAGGATAGAGAGGACCATGCAGCTATAACTACAGGGTGGGCCATTTATATGGATACACCTAAATAAAATGGGAATGGTGATATTGGTGATATTAACTTCCTGTTCGTGGCACATTAGTATATGGGAGGAAGAAAACTTTTCAAGAGGGGTGGTGACCATGGCGGCCATTTTGAAGTTGGCCATTTTGGATCCAACTTTAGTTTTTTCAATGAGAAGAGGGTCATGTGACACATCAAACTTATTGAGAATTTCACAAGAAAAACAATGGTGTGCTTGGTTTTAATGTTATTTTATTCTTTCATGAGTTATTTACAAGTTTCTGACCACTTATAAAATGTGTTCAAAGTGCTGCCCATTGGATTGTCAATGTAACCCTCTTCTCCCACTCTTCGCACACTGATAGCAACACCGCAGAAGAAATGCTAGCACAGGCTTCCAGTATCTATAGTTTCAGGTGCTGCACATCTCGTATCTTCACAGCATAGACAATTGCCTTCAGATGACCCGAAAGATAAAAGTCTAAGGGGGTCAGATCGGGAGACCTTGGGGGCCATTCAACTGGCCCATGACAACCAATCCACTCTCCAGGAAACTGTTCATCTAGGAATGCTCGGACCTGAGACCCACAATGTGGTATATGGGGTACAAAGATAGTGGGGCCATTCTTCATCAATGGAAACCTCAGGGCCACTGGATATGTGAAATTGCTACATGATGATGTGTTCCCCTCTTTATGCACTGAAGCTGGCACGTTCCCTGAGTTTTTCCAGCAAGATGGTGCACCACCACATTATGGGTTTCAGGTCCAAGTATTCCTAGATGAACAGTTTACTGGAAAGTGGTTTGGTCGTCGTGGGCCAGTTGAATGGCCCCCAAGGTCTCCTGATCTGACCCCCTTAGCCTTTTATCTTTGGGGTCATCTGAAGGCAATTTTCTATGCTGTGAAGATACGAGATGTGCAGCACCTGAAACTATGGATATGGGAAGCCTGTGCTAGCATTTCTTCTGCAGCGTTGCTATCAATGTGTGAAGAGTGGGAGAAGAGGGTTGCATTGACAATCCAACATAATGGGCAGCACTTTGAACAGGAAGTTAATATCACCAACCATTCCCATTTTATTTAGGTGTATCCATATAAATGGCCCACCATGTATATGGCTGCACAGTTCTCTCTATTATCGAGCAGAGTAATTCAGGAACGATGTGCACTATCAGCATTAGTGCTGGTCACAACTAAGACTTCTATAACTATGCCACTGCTTTAGTCATATCATTAGAAACTAACAGAATAAAATTCATCAAATGGTTGACAAAATGAAGACAAGGTTGTGGTATGGAAACACAAAAGACTCATCCAAGTAAATGAATCCCAGGGGAGAACAGGAGTGACTCTGATCTTGGATAATCCCTTAAATATAATATGTAAAATTGTTCTGAACTAGAGGTTTACTTTAAAGTTGCATTGGAACAAATGGTACAAATTCATTCTTGTAATTAAAAAAAACCCCCATCAACCCAAAATGTTTTGAGCTATTAGAACATCTCATTTACTTTTGCGTTTCGGTCTAAATATTTCTCTAAATCTCTTTAGATTAAGATACTTTACTGGAAATATGCAAGCACTCAGCAATAGGATTTGGTTCAATGAATCCCAAGGCTGTAACCAAATGGAATTTTATTTAAAGAGATTTTGTACTGATATTTTGGGCTAAGTTCAGACATTGTTTTGTGGTGCGGGTCACGATGTACAGGGGAAAAAAAGGCAAAAACCCTACTAGTACATACAGTTCTCTCACAGTCTCCACTGTGATTGTACACTAACAAACGTTTTGAAAACCACATCATGGCCCATCACTTAGAACAGGATTATAGCAGTCATCTATCATAGTCGAGGGGGTGGGGAGAGGTGGGCATGGACAGACTCATGAATATATCGGTCTCATAACCACTTAAAAAGGGTTATCCAATAATAAACATTCCTATGCAATGAAATATTATAGCAATATACAAAAAATACTGTTTTTTGTAGATGTACATTACATTTTCCTCTCTGGTAATGCCCACTGCTGTTCTTCCTTTTAGTCCACCTTCTCCTGCATACATTGATGGACGGAGGCTCAGTAGCTTCCTGCTCTCTTTCCTTCCCCTCTCAAGAGTCAAGATCTTATATAGAGATGAGCGAATCATCCAAAATTCGCTTCGCCGAATGTTCATCGAATTTTTTAAAAGATTTGTACTTAATATGAAGCTATTCGGTTGAAGCTGTGTACAAATCATTCATTATTCGTGTGCTGTTGTGTGCTGCGAACATTCCCGCGAATACTTACACCTGAGCGTACAAAGTGCGTACGAAGCTCTAGCGTATTATTGTCTAGGCCCGCACAAAGAATGAATATACAGTAAAAGTACACTACTCAACTGAATATGTATGCATTAGCGTACAAATTATCAGATGCGTAGCATTAGCGGTCAAATTACATGATGCGTATGTAGCGTTAGCGTACAAAGATTTCAGAAGAATCTTCCAAAGCGAATCTGAAAATATTCGGATTCGCTTCGGTGTAAAAAGATTCCAAGGTTCGTATCGAATCTACATCAGTGTAAAGGTACATCCAGCAAGTGACTTTGTATGTATATACAAGTGTACCAATAATAAAACATATAATAAAAACATATCTGTGTTAATCGTAACCGCTGTGACACCTGAGGGTGGGCGTAAATTTAAAATCAAATGTAAATCAAACTTACAAACAGATGCCACATTGGTGATTCAGTGGAGCCCCATCGCGTCCTCAGTAGCGGAGAGCGCATGTCAGGCATCAAAACCACGTCAGAGAGTTCATGCCCTCCTGGAACGCACGTAACAAATGTGCGCTCCAGCGGCCGTTCATTACGTCGCAAACAGGGGATGGGCAGCCAGCGCGTCCTGGCAACAGGGAAGCGTCTATCAAAGGGAGCGCATCTATAGGCATATCAAAGAACATTAGACACCATGGGGGAATATACTAATGTCCATTTTGTATAGATAAACGTACGGGGAGATAAGTGCCAGCCATAAATTAAATAGAAATGAATGAAAGGCCAGTGTGGGGTTGATTAGGAGACACTGCCAATGTCACCTCTCAACCACAAATGTAAGGGAATAGGAATGGGCCATTTATGTGAATCCCAAGATATAGGGGAGAAACATAACAGCCTTTTATGGAAACCCCTGGAGGGTCACGTCCCTGGATCCCACAGGGGTAGCCAAGGTCATTCCTAAAGTCACAGAGTTAATGTCACATTAATTGTACAACTCCGCAAATATAAACTGTATGTATTCCCACAGTGGGTCAATAGTAAAAGGAGAAGATAAGTAGAACATCTCAATGGGTTTAATCTTGAATCACCAAGGGTCATCTGAAAAATTCTTGATAGTGTAGAGGTCTGAAAAATAAGAAAAAGAAGACAAAAGTAAGTATATTATATCCTTACATCTGCTAATCACAGAAAGCAAAATAGAGGAAAAAACCGCCCTCAGATGGCGCATGCTGCATAAAGCAATCAGTCCATAACATTCCACTTGAACTCAACATTACATTAAGCCCTTTTGGTTTCAAGGTTTGTAATTGGTGTATTCACCATAATTCCTTTCTTTTTAACAACATCTCCCCTTCCATACATATCCCCTTCCCGACGGGGCGGTGGGACGAAATCCAGGATCCTAAATTTTAGATCACGTTCACTATGTCCCAATTCAGTAAAGTGTTCAGGGACTGGTAAATTCTTCCTTTTCTTTCTGATAGTGTAACGGTGTTGATTAATTCTATTCTTTAAGTCCCAGGTGGTTTCACCTATGTAAAGCAGCCCACATGGGCATGTCAGTAAATAAATTACAAAAGAACTGTCACATGTCAAGAAATGACGAATCTTGTATACCTGTCCAGTCCTAGGATGTGTACCCTTTGATCATGTATAGTTGTGCAGTTGACACAATTAAGGCAAGGAAAACAGCCAGTCCTACGTGTAGTAATATAGGTATGTTGTGTAGTTTTAGGTAAGATCTCAGATTTAACTAACTGGTCTCTTAGATTACGTGGATGTCTGTATGAGATCAAAGGAGGGGCAGAAAATTCAGGTATATGTTTGAAATTGCTACCCAGTATGTGCCAATGTTTTTTAATTATGTTGCTGATGGTAGTACTCTGTTCAGAAAAAGTGGTAATAAACGGAATACGTTTACCAAGGTCTCTCTTTTCTCCATCCTTACAGGCAACGTATGTTTGACAGCGGAGAAGGAAATTGTCAGGACATTTACGTACCACATGTATCTCCGAAGCTATATGTAAGGGACTTATTTCTATGTGGAGGAGGAGGGATTCGACAAGAGCTAACTGCAATGCATACTGGAAGATGTATGTGCCTGATGAGCTGCTGCCCTCCCACAGAAAGGTAAGAAAGTCCTCCAGATAAGTGATAAAAAAAAAGTTTTAATGAACCAAAGTGCAAGTTTATATGGGAATAGGACTAAATGCATATTGCCCAACCCTAAGGCCCATACCGCAACATAAAACATGCAAAAACCTGACTTTCATGTAAAAAAAAAAAAAAGATCACTATGCAGTAAAAGTATTCGTATGAATCAGAAATGGACTGAAGTTTTGGAGAACCATTTGTGCTAAATTAAAATCTCAGGATCTGAAAGAAAGGTAAATGTTCCTTTAAAGGGAATCTATCACAAAAACCTGTTCTATATTTTATTTATGCTAAAAAAATCTATTATATATTTGTAAGAAATAATAAATAAATAAATAAAAATTCCAATGTGTGAAATATTATAAATAAATATTAGATTTTACCATATTTACCATCTTTGGTCACCAGGGGGAGCTCTGCTGGCCAAATGAGGCTTTGAGCAACCTGTAAGTAGGCATGCTGCAAAAAAGTGGGTGGTACCAATGACATCACCAATTCACACCTTCAGCGGTGACATCACTGCTTCAGCAAGATAAGATGAGACAATGGCTTCATTACAAAAACACAGATCTCTGCTCCTCAGTCTCCTCCCCCACTGGTCACATGGCCGATTACATCACTAAGGTCCTACAGCCCCAAGAACCTCCATCTACTCTGTTTCTGAGTCCCCAGCAGCAAGGAGGGAGGACCTGGCTGTGTGTTACTGGTGTCATCACAGGGGCGGGCTCACATCTTCCATTCATTCTCTATAGGGTCAGCAGCGACTGAGGAAGCCTATGTACATGCCTGAGGTGCCATTGTGTTGTAAATCCAGACTGTCACACTTTACTTCCAACATGGCAGCCCCCATGTATGGCAAGAAAACTGAATTAAAAAAAAAAACATTTACACAATTTGAAAAATACATTATGTTAAAACCTGCTTTTGTTATGTTGTAAAACATATCAAAAAATTTTTCTTCGCGATAGTGTCCCTTTAAGAGGGAAAAGGACAGGGAACATGCTCAGGGGTGGATACTTGGTTTTCCTATGCAGTGCAGGAAGGAAGGGGAGGCTTCCATCCATGTTAGGTATTTAGGGCAGTAGCCATCTTTAGTGTCTTCTGCACTGTGATTTGGCTTTTTTTATACCCGATACTGTTTTTGTAGTACATGGTTTTTCACTTGTAACACATTTATAAAGAATAAGGACAAAGGACAGGGGACATGCTCAGGGGCGGATACTTGCTTTTCCTATGCGGAGCAGGAAGGAAGGGGAGGCTTCCATCGATGTTAGGGGTTTAGGGCAGTAGCCATCTTTAGTGTCTTCTGCACTGTGATTTTTGCCTTTTTTGTTTTTTATTATACCCCATACTGGTTTTGTAGCACACGGTTTTTCTCTTGTAATACATTTAAAAAGAATAAAGACAATCTTTTAAAATTTTAGCTTAGAATATTGTGAGCCTTTTTTTTTTTTTGGTTTCCCATAAATCCTCCATGATATTCGTTAATCTTCTTGCACTTTTTCTAAGTTTCATCGTGTTCTTTTTATGACGTCTGGAATTAAACTTCACATAGAAGATGAGGTGCAACCATGGATTTGATGAGAGGTAATATCACATTATTTTTCTTGCATCAATAACTACTTTTAAGTACAAAGTATGTTTCCGGCAGTAGGACATAGTGGACTACCGCGGAGCTCCCTGTCCATGACACTCTTCCAATTTTTTAATATGTTATCCCTCAATATTAAATAATCATATGCTATAAATATTAGCTTTTTAAAAGGGGGATTCCAATGTTACCATTTTAAGGCATGTTGTGTAGACACAAAAGCCACATAGAGAGGTGTCAGAAAGCTTTAATCAAATCTTTATGGAGTTAATAATCCTCTCCAGCCCCGCGCACCTTCCCTTGTGGGCTGGCACGCTTCATTTACCATGTTTTCTGGCTGTTGATGCCCCAGCAATGTTCCCTCTATACTTTTGTAGCTAATGAGCATGTTGGTGAGGGATCTGGACGATGCTCCCGCTAAACTGAGCAATACAGAACTGCATCCAATTAATACCAACAATGGTGCCCTAATAATTCGCTTTAAAGGGATATATCATCAGAAAATTACCTATGGTTTAAATTACATTTCTGTGTCAAATATATTTTTTTAGAATTTTCAATGATTTTTTTTTTTTAATCTTCCATGTCACTATCTATATTAACTGGCCACTATATCTAATAATACATAGATCAGGATTTCCTGTTCTGTACAGGTACCTTTTCAGTAGCTATTATCATTATCATCACTGACAGAATTGCAATGATAGATAACACAAGATCCAACATTTACTATAGGTGATATCACAGCTTATCTACTCCCTCCCTGTACAATGACCTCTGCACAGGTCACAGAGCATGCCTAGAAAACTCTCCCATACACGTCAATGGGGTCCCCTCCTGTCTATTGTGTCTATGGCCCATGGGGCTGCTCTTAACAGACGAAAAGTCTTAAGATTTTAGCTCAGTGGTCAGTGTGCAGGATTTTAGTCTTCCTTAAATATAGATAGTGACATGGAAATGTTTTTTTTATTTCCAAAAATTCTTAAAAATGTGTTTAACATAAAATTGTGATTTAAATAATAGGTAATTTTCTAATGGCACATTCTCCTTAAAACAGCCAGATATAAGAGGCCACATAGCATCCAGACATGTAGTATTAAACAGCACCCAGGTCTATGCCAGTTGTCTGAAATAACCTTTAGGTCGAGGGAAGTGAAGGAGTTAAAGTCTGTTAGTGGTCTAGGACAATGAGAGGACTCATTTGAGTATTCCTGGTGGTCTAGGACAGTATATACCAGATGTTCTCAAGCAGTAAAGGTGTTAGGGTCAGCATCCCTGATGAAGGGTTTGTGTTAATATTTATGGTGGTCTAGGGCGGTGAAGGGGTCAATATTAGTATTCCTGGTTGTCTATGACAGTGAATGAGTTAGTGTTAGTATACCTGGTGGTCTAGGACAGTGGAGGAGTTAATGTTAGTATACCTGGTGATGTACTGTAGGATGGTCAGGGGGTTAATTAAGGTATGCCTAGTGGCCTAATGCAGTAGGGGATTAATGTCTGTATACCTGGTGGAGTATGGTCTATGATAGTGAAGGGGTAATATAAGTATACATGGTGGTCTAGGATAGTGCATGGGATTAATTACACTATCCCTGGTGGTCTAGGGAAGTGGTGGAGTATGGTCTATGATAGTGAATGGGTAATGTAAGTATATATGGTGGTCTAGGGTAGTGAATGGGATTAATTACACTATCCCTGGTGGTCTAGGGCAGTGAAAAGGTTAATGTTAATATTACTGGTAGAGCAGTGGAAGGGTTAATGTTTTGGACCTGGGGCCCAGTGGTTACTCACTTCGCTAGGATGCATCATTATCCTAGTTGTAACTTCCTGTTTCCTCCCTGAATTGATCATAGACATGAGTACAGAGAGAGTACAGAGAGGACTGTGCAGCGTGACTTTACTGCATCACAGTTCTCTCTATGATTCGGCAGGGCAATTCCGGAACATTAAAGGGGGAGCTTAGGGAGTCTGTGTAGGAGCAGGCTCTCTCAGGACTTAAGCCCCTACCGCCACTAGAGAATGGCATTGACAAGGGTTTGTTGTCATAAACTATACAACCTGTGATGGGTCCATCTATGGCCAACATGGCCATTTTTACAGCCAATGAGAAATGAGTCATAAAATACTTTCACACGTCCACTTTTACTTTTAGCGTTCAATATATTTTCAAGTGAGCAGATACATTTGCCATTACTCACTTTTTGGCACTGTTATAATGACCGTGTATGGCAGCCAATGCCTGCTTAACATCTTGTATTGCAATGATCTACAGCCTAATTAACACTACATGGAACAACATTCACTGCAGGGATGAAAGATAAAGAGGCTTCTCTTTGACAAATTCTATCTGGGAATGGTAATGAACAGGCCGGGGATGGTCATGATATTATCCTTTTATGAGGGTGAAGAACAGAGTCATGAGTAATGCTCATAATTTACGGTAGTCTGGCATGAGAAGCAGCACGATAAGCAGAGGAGCAAAGAACTTCACTGACTTCACCTCTAAGTGACTCATTGACCGTTTTAGCTGTCATTTTGTCAATTTATAAGAACATCTGTATTAATGATTTTTTCCCTTGTATCGCCAGTGGAAAGGCTTGGTATTTCATATAGATATATATATATATATATATATATATATATATATATATACTGACAAGCAAAAGGGTAACAATGTTTTTCATATCTCACCATCCACTACAGCTTTGAATATGAGGCTACCTTCATTTTATAGACAACCATCTTGGCTATCTCAGACATAAATTGGACTTGCAACTATTTAGCATATGATTAGTTATGCAGATTCTTGTCATATACCTGCATTGTTACTGTTATGCTCCTAAAATTCAAAATTTTTATTATTTTGTAAATCCACCTTTGGCTTTCAGCACTGCCTGAATCCTTCTGGGTAAGCTCTCGATCAGATTCAAGCATGTCTTGACTGAAATCTGTTCCCAGGTGTCTTCTACACGTTCCCAATGTTGGTGCATACTGGTCGACTCACTTGGGTACGAATACAGTTTTTTCTTCAACTCTACCCACAAGTGTTCAATTGGGTTAAGGTCTGGGGACTGTGGGTGCCAATCCAGCACCTCTACTTCCTCTACTTCATTGTCACTAAACCATTTATTACTCAATCTCGACATATGCTTCGGGTTGTTGTCCTGCTGGAACACTATGTCGTACTTTTCATACCCATAGTATTCCAGTTTACGAAGTAACTTGTCTTGTAGGACACTCACATAAAGCTCAGCATTGAGACCACCATCGATCCTGGTCAAGTATCCAACGCCTTTGGCTGTGAAATAACCCCATATCATCAGGCTTCCTCCACCGAACTTGACAGTTCCTTCAATTTCTCGATCTGTTAGCTCCCTTTTCCCTTGTTTCTTCCAGACCTATTTGCACTGGCAAGTTGAATTTTTTATGCCGTATCCTTTTGTCCTTTCCACGTCTGAAAAGCTTCCATCAGAGGTATCAGGCAGGGGTTTACTCCCCATGCAGAATGTGCATGTGTTTGGGGGGAATCGGGAAGAAAAGCTATTGAAGGTACAGTATAAGGCCACCTTTGCTATCCTACCTTGTGTAGGCCTCCAGCAGTACAATAGAGCGATTATTAACTCACCCAACATCTAGTGATATTGAGATGACTCTGCTCATTATGACCCAGGCTATATAGCAACTGGAATATTTCTTAAACTAGATATTCACATAAAATAACAAAAAAAAGAATATGGGGTAGAATAAGGCCCCCAGAAATAAGACTCCCTGTACTATTTTGAGCCCTAATAGAATGGTAATGAGCCGTTATTGAATGGTAATAACAGCTAGTTACTTATGTATCACGATGTGGACTCTTAACTCAATATTAGCTTATAGGCTAATATTCCCTGTGGTAAGGAATGCATTGGATCATGACTAGAGATGAGCGAGCATGCTCGTCCGAGCTTGGTGCTCATTCGAGCATTACGGTACTCGTAAGTGCTCGCTGCTCGGACAAGTATCTCGCCATGCTCGAGGAAATGGCATCTCCCGCATTTTAAATTTTTGGCGCCTATAAACTCAGCCAATCACAAGCCAGGAGACTCTGCGGTACACCCAGCATCACGTGGGGCCCTTACATGTCGATAGCAGGGGTTGGCTGGCCTGATCAGGTGACCCTGTAATATACTAGTGACTGCCCGCGGTGCTCGGCTCAGATGCTGTCTGGATGTCGTTAGGGCTTGGATTTAGTTCTCTGTTAGGCAGGAGTGATCTCAAAAGAACCCAACAGCCCTTCTAAGGGCTACAAGACACTTTTTGTTGTCTCTGGGCTGGCTGGCACTAGTAGTGCAGCTATCGCCATATATATAACAATTTTTTTTTTTTATAGTTTTATCTCAGTGATACAAATCCATTTCATACAGCTGTGTTCAGCTGTCCACTCACCACAAACCACAATCCGTATTTTCTGTCCAGGTGACACATTCTGTACGTCACGTAATAAAACAAGGTCTTTTGCTCTCACTGATACAGCTACATTAGAAAAATCTGAGTGCGACATTTTTCTGGGTTGCAGTCAAAATAGCCACAGTCAGCAGGGGCTGAGTTTGCTCTCTGATATTTTCTGCACGTCACGTTAAAAAAAAAAGAAAGAAAAAAAAAATAGTTTTTTTGTTGTTTTATCTCAGTGATACAAATCCATTTCATACAGCTGTGTGGAACCATTCTGTGTGTCACAGTTCAGCTCTCCACTCACCACAAAGCACAATCCGTATTTTCTGTCCAGGTGACCTATACTGTACGTCACGTAATTAAAAAAGGTCTTTTGCTCTCACTGATACAGCTACATTACAAAAATCTCTGTGCGACATTTGTCTGGGTTGCAATTAAGCAGACCAAGTCTGCCTAATCTAATAGTTTGTGTAATTGCTCCATACTGCGCGGTACGTAATAACATACGTAATTTAGCTCTAACTTATCCACCTATATACAAAGCACAATCCGTATTTTCTGTCCAGGTGACACATTCTGTACGTCACGTAATTAAAAAAGGTATTTTGCTCTCACTGATACAGCTACATTAGAGAAATCTGAGTGCGACATTTTTCTGGGTTGCAGTCAAAATAGCCACAGTCAGCAGGGGCTGAGTTTGCTCTCTGATATTTTCTGCACGTCACGTTAAAAAAAATATATATTAAAAAAAAAAAAAAAATTAAAAAAAAATAGTTTTTTTGTTGTTTTATCTCAGTGATACAAATCCATTTCATACAGCTGTGTGGGACCATTCTGTGTGTCACAGTTCAGCTGTCCAGTCACCACAAAGCACAATCCGTATTTTCTGTCCAGGTGACCAATACTGTACCAAGTCTGCCTAATCTAATAGTTTCAGTGTAATTGCTCCATACTGCACGGTGCGTAATAACATACGTAATTTAGCTCTAACTTATCCACCTATATACAAAGCACAATCCGTATTTTCTGTCCAGGTGACACATTCTGTACGTCACTTAATTAAAAAAGGTCTTTTGCTCTTACTGATACAGCTACATTACAAAAATCTCTGTGCGACATTTGTCTGGGTTGCACTTAAGCAGACCAAGTCTGCCTAATCTAATAGTTTCAGTGTAATTGCTCCATACTGCACGGTACGTAATAACATACGTAATTTTGCTCTAACTTATCCACCTATATATTTTCTTGTTCAGATTGAACAAGTTTGTGGGTTTCAGTACAGCAGGCCCATTTTTTTTTTTATATAATACACTTATATACAGAAAATGTTGAACCCCAGGGCTAAGGGTCGAGGACGAGGGCGTGGGCGTGGACATTCAATTACTGCAGGGGGCAGAGGCCGTGGTCCTGGGCAGGGTGAGACAGTACCTGCTGATGAGGGAGCAGGGGAACGCCGCAGAGCTACACTCCCTAGCTTCATGTCTCAACTTACAGGGACACGTGGTAGAGGACTGTTGAAACCACAACAGTGCGAACAGGTGATGTCGTGGATTGCGGACAATGCTTCAAGTAATTTGTCCACCAGTCAGTCTTCCACGCAGTCCACCCACGCTACCCAAGGGAGCACTCCTCTGGCTCCTCTACCTCAACCTCCTTCCCCCCAGTCTGCTCCCTCCCACAAAAATGTGGAATGCGATCCGGCATACTCTGAGGAACTGTTTTCTGGACCCTTCCCAGAGTCACAAACCACTTCTCAGGTTGCTGCTGACCTCTTTCCCGATGCCCAAGTTTTCCAACTGTCGCAGTCTGTGGGTGATGATGATGACATTGTTGACTTAGTGGAAGAAGTGTGTAAAGAGGTGTCGGACGATGAGGAGACACGGTTGTTAGACAGTGGTGAAGTTGTTGTCAGGGCAGGAAGTCCGAGGGGGGAGCAGACTGAGGAATCGGAGGATGACAAGGTGACTGACCCAAGCTGGGTTGATAAGCCGAGTGAAGACAGTGCTTCTGAGGCGGAGGAGAGTGCTGCACCAGAACAGGTTGGAAGAGGCAGAGGTGTGGCCAGAGGGAGAAGCAGGGCCAGAGCTGGTGCATCAGCAGCAACTGTTTCACGTAGTGAAGCTCCCGTGGCAAGGCCTAGATGTTCACAAGTCTGGAGGTTCTTTAAAGAAAGTGAGGATGACCGACGTACTGTGGTGTGCAACCTGTGCCACACCAGGATTAGCAGGGGTGCCACCTTTACTAGCCTAACCACCACCAGCATGCGAAGGCGTATGAGTACTAAACACCCCACTCAATGGAACCAAGGCCGTTCACCTCCTGCGGGTCCCACCACTGCTCCTTCCCCTGTGTCACTCGCTGCCTCTGCTAGTCAAACCCCTGCCCAGGACCCCGGCACGAGCGCCTCCCGCCGGAAAACCACACCGTCGCCTCCAGGATCCTCCACAGCGTCCACCAATGTGTCCCTGCGCAGCGTTCAGCTGTCTTTACAGCAGATGCTGGAGCGCAAGAGGAAATACAGTTCCACCCACCCACATGCCCAAGCCCTCAACGTCCACATCTCCAAATTGCTGAGCCTGGAGATGCTGCCCTATAGGCTGGTAGAGACCGAGGCCTTTCGCAATCTCATGGCGGTGGCTGCCCCTTGGTATTCGGTCCCCAGCCGCCACTATTTTTCCTGATGTGCCGTCCCATCCCTACACCAGCACGTGTCACAGAACATCATCCGTGTCCTGACCAACGCAGTTTCTGATAAGGTCCACCTAACCACGGACACGTGGACAAGTGCTTCCGGGCAGGGACACTATATATCACTGACGGCACATTGGGTTAACTTGGTGGAGGCTGGGACCGAGTCTGACCCTGGGGCCTCTCATGTACTGCCCACACCGAGGATTGCGGGGCCTACCTCGTTCACGGTCTCTAGGACGTACTATGCCTCCTCCTCCAACCCCTCCTCCTCCTCCACCTCCTCTTCCGAATTAACATCCGTGGGCACGGCGCCTTCAGTCGGTAGCTCTAGGCGCAGCAGCAGTGCCGTGGGTAAGCGCCAGCAGGCGGTGCTCAAACTGCTGAGCTTAGGTGACAAAAGGCACACCGCCCAAGAGTTGTTACAGGGCATCACGGCGCAGACCGATCTGTGGCTGGCACCGCTGAACCTCAAGCCAGGCATGGTTGTGTGTGACAACGGGCGTAACCTGGTGGCAGCTCTGCAACTCGGCAGACTGACACATGTGCCATGCCTGGCCGACGTGTTCAATCTCATAGTTCAGCGGTTCCTCAAGACATACCCCAATCTGTCTGATTTGCTCACCAAGGTGCGCCGCATCTGTGCGCATTTCCGCAAGTCGACCACAGATGCTGCCACTCTCAGGGCAGCGCAGCGCCGCCTACAACTGCCCGCTCACCGACTGTTGTGCGACGTGCCCACGAGATGGAATTCAACATTAAACATGTTATCCAGAGTTTACCAGCAGCGCAGAGCGATTGTAGACTGTCAGATGTCATCTTCCACCAGAACTGGTAGTCAGGTCAGTCAGATTCCTCAAGTCTACAATGAGGAGTGGACGTGGATGTCTGATATCTGCCAGGTGTTGAGCAACTTTGAGGAGTCAACACAGATGGTCAGCGGCGATGCCGCCATTATCAGCCTCACCATCCCGCTGCTTTGCCTGTTGAAAAACTCACTGCTCAGCATCAAGTCGGATGCTTTGCGCTTGTCACAAGAGACGGTGGAGGAAGATACGTCGCTTGATAGCCAGAGCACCCTCCGGTCTGTTTCTCAGCGCGTATCGGAGGAGGGGGATGAGGATGAGGAGGAAGAGGAGGAGAATGTTGGCGAGACAGAAGACGGTACCAGTGCTCAGTCCTTCTTAACTCTTGAGCGTGTATGGGCTGAAGAGGAGGACTTGGAGGAGGAGGAGGAGGAGGAAATGGAGAGTCAGGCCAGTGAGGAGAGGGAATTCTTGCGTGTTGGGACTCTGGCGCACATGGCAGACTTCATGTTAGGCTGCCTATCCCGTGACCCTCGCGTTAGAAGCATTTTTTCAAACACCGATTACTGGGTGTTCACTCTCCTGGACCCACTGTACAAGCAGAACCTTTCCACTCTCATCCCTGTAGAGGAAAGGAGTATGAGAGTGAATCGATATCAACAGGCCCTGGTGCACAAGCTGAAACAATCCTTCCCATCTGACGCCGCTAGCGGCAGAGGGCATGGTTCTGTGGGCCAAGTAGCGGGGGAGAGGAGCCGAGCAGGCAGCTTGTCCAGCACTGGCAGGGGAACGCTCTCCAAGGCCTTTGCCAGTTTTATGTCACCCCAGCAAGACACTGTTACCTGTCCCCAGTCTAGGCAGAGTAGGGGGAGCTGTACAGAAAGATGGTGAGGGAGTACCTAGCTGACCATACCAACGTCCAGACCGATCACTCTGCTCCATACAACTACTGGGTTTCAAAGCTGGACACATGGCCTGAACTGGCACTGTACGCCTTGGAGGTGCTGGCCTGCCCTGCCGCTAGCGTGTTGTCAGAGCGGGTATTCAGTGCAGCTGGTGGCGTCATCACCGATAAGCATACACGCCTGTCAACTGACAGCGCTGACAGACTGACGCTTATTAAAATGAACAAAGCCTGGATTTCATCGGAATTTAAATCTCCTCTGGGGGAAAGCAGCTAAAGATTAACATTACTTATGTATCCGATTCCTCTTCTCTACTCCTCCTACTCCTCCTCCTCCTTGTCGTCTTTGCCTAACGCTGACCCAAAAAACGCAATTTTTTAGAGGCACTCTTTTACCACAATTTTTCCGGAGGGCCACCTACAGGCCCTCTCTCTAAACAATTTTTCCGGAGGTCCACCTACAGGCCCTCTCTCTAAACAATTTTTCCGGAGGGCCCCCTACAGGCCCTCTCTCTAAACAATTTTTCCTGAGGTTCACCTACAGGCCCTCTCTCTAAACAATTTTTCTGGAGGGCCCCCTACAGGCCCTCTCTCCAAACAATTTTTCCGGAGGTCCACCTACAGACCCTCTCTCTAAACAATTTTTCCGGAGGGCTCCCTACAGGCCCTCTCTCCAAACAATTTTTCCGGAGGTCCACCTACAGGCCCTCTCTCTAAACAATTTTTCCGGAGGTCCACCTACAGGCCCTCTCTCTAAACAATTTTTCCGGAGGGCTCCCTACAGGCCCTCTCTCCAAACAATTTTTCCGGAGGTCCACCTACAGGCCCTCTCTCCAAACAATTTTTCCGGAGGTCCACCTACAGGCCCTCTCTCCAATCAATTTTTCCGCAGGGCCACATAATGCTATAGACGGGAATCGAACCCGGGTCAACTGCTTGGGAAGCAGCTATGCTCACCACTTTACCACCAACAGCCACAGCAACTGATAAGAACAGATACTAAACTTGATGTAAGCCAACATTTCGACAATCGATAACCCGAAAAGGGTCCGCCGTCGAGCCCGGCGTTCGGCCACCCTGAGCATTTCTCAAGGAGACAGCCTCCAGGCCCTCAACGTCCACATACAGGGCCACGCTAAATTTTTTATGTGCTCTACCTGCTACCGTCGTGTAGCTTGGTCACTCTGACCGAGTCTGACCCTGGGGCCGCTCATGTACTGCCCACTTGGAGGATTGCGGGGCCTACCCCGGTCACGGTTTCTCAGACTTACTATGCCTCTTCCTCCAACCCCTCCTCCTCCTCCTTACCATCCGTGCTTCACCTCCTGCTACCTCAGTCTAACTCGGTCACTCTGTTGTCACCGCCATGCTGCGTCATGCTAAATTTTTGGGTGGCTCACCTGCTACCTCATCTAACTTGGTCACTTGGTGTCACCGCCATGCTGTGTCAGGCTTATGCCTGCATCGTGTGGCTGGGGATAGGAGAGCAGTGCCAACATGGGCATGGGTGATGGACCTTCGTTGCACCTAGTTGGGTGCTTCCCTAACATGTGATGGGCATGTGCCTCGCCTTTCTTGGTCTGGGTGAGCACAATTGCCATGAGGGTAACCACCAGGCTGTTGCAGGAGAATTTGGGGTAATGGTGGGATTAGGCAGCCTCAGAGGCATCCATGCATGCTGCCCCTGCTGTTTCCTGTCCATTTCCGTGGTGTTTCCATCATTTTCTGATGTTTCCAGGTTTTCACCCAGCCTTCCCTAGGCAGAGTCTTGGTCCCCTGCAAAAAATGCTCGAGTCTCCCATTGACTTCAATGGGGTTCGTTACTCAAAACGAGCACTCGAGCATCCGGAAAAGTTCGTCTCGAATAACGAACACCTGAGCATTTTAGTGCTCGCTCATCTCTAATCATGACAAATTTTATTTTATTTTTTTCACAGATTTGCATAGAATCAATGAGAATAAATGGAAAAAAATCTAACTCCAAAACTACATCCGGCTTTTAACAGTTCTTGGAGTCTTTTTTTGCAGGCTGGTCTGAATATAACAGAACGTGAAGTACTGCATGGTTATAGCACCTTATAGTATACATTACACTTGTATCTGCTGGGATGCTGGAGCAGGAATACTAGAAACTGTGAAAAGCTTTAACAGTAATTCAGACAGGGTTCAGGAACAGGACATTCAACTTGTCATCATCCTCTTATTATACGTATATATCCCCTGCCCTGAACTGAGCATTTCATGAGGATAAAATACAATGGATGGAATTTTAGAGGGTTGTACAGGGTTATAAAAACATGGCAGCTTTCTTCAACAAACAGCACCATGCCTGTCCACAGGTGGTATTGCAGTTCAACCCAATTTACTTCAATGGAGCTGAGCTGCAAAACCAGGCACAATCCACAGATGAAGTGGCACTGTTTCAGTAAGAAAGCAGCCAAAGTTCTTATCCTTCTATCCTGTAATCATGTATAATCTGCTATGTTATTCTATGTACATCGCATTATCAGTCAGGCTTAAAGAGGACTTTTCACCACTCCTGACATGTCTATTTTAATATCTACATGCATTCCCTATGTAATAACAATTCTGGAGGATCTATTCTTATGGCTCTATGTTGTGCCATTCTTTTATTATTTGTACTAGAAGTTATGAATGAATTTCTAGCAGTCTGCAGTAAGGGTACAGAGGGGAGGTAACCAGTTGGGGTTGAACCTGCAAAGTCTGAAAATGGCAGCACTGATTGGATAGAGTGAGACTGTGCAGGTACACACCCCCAACTGGTTACCTCCCCTCTGTACACTTACTGCAGACTGCTAGTAATTCATTCATAACTTCTAGTAGAAATAATAAAGGAATGGCACAACATACAGACATAAGAATAGATGTTCCAGAATTGTTATTACATGGGGGGTGCATGAAGCTATTAAAACAGGCATGTCAGGAGAGGTGAAAGGTCCTCTTTAAAGGAGTTCAAGTTCCGTCATGGTACAAAAAAAAAGCTAAAAAAATAAAATAAAAAGTTTAAAAATATTAGAAAACCAAACAGAAAACCAAATTCCCCATCAAAAATACTTTATTACATAAAAATCTAAAGGAAAATAAGGACACATATAAAATTATCTCGTTATTTAACCTCCATGGTGAACAATATACTGTATATAAAACAAAAAATCAACACCAGAATTGTTACTTTAGTTCATATCACCTCCCAAACAAAAAACATTTTACATACAAAATTTGTATGCACCCAACAATTGTACCAATGAAAACTCAGAAATGTAGTTGTGTGCATGTTGTTCCACCAGTCCAATCCCCTTTTCGGAAGTGACAGACAGCACTATGTAAGTCCCATAGAACTGGAAGGAGTGGTGGACTGTTATGTGGACTACTTCTCTTTCTGTTCTCATGATTACCGGAGTTCCTAGTAAGAAGACCCAAAGTCTGACATATATCACTTATCCTGTTGATAAGTGATAACTACCTCCTGTGGGATAACCCCTTTAAAAGTCAATGGAGTCCGAAAGATCTAATGCATGTAAGAGCAAAAACCTCTACAGTACTAGTTTTTCTCCCCAAAATTACTGGCAAGAAGCACTGGCTTTGAAGCAGGCAATACTTAGGAACTTATCCAAAAGCTGTGAGGAACAGTATACCGTAACATAAGGTCAAAACAGTATCATATGAAACATTATAATAGGGTAAGTCATGTGCATGATGAAAACTTTTTGAAATTCTCAATAAAAAAATACAATACTTTGGCAAAGTTATAGTGGAATAATCAGTGCTAGATTATTTTACCATGGTCTTCAAGTTCTGACAAAATAATTGTCCCTAATACAACAGGGCTCCAAAGGTCCTGCAGAAGACAACCCCATTTGGAGGTGACTAAGGAGACAATTACTTGACACTAGAGTCTAATTCTTATGGGATGAGTGACAAACCACCTATTAGATCGTATTGATGATATATCCTATGTGTGCAATGGTAATAACAAAGATTACAATGCTAATTCAAAGTAGACATGTAGATGTTATATAGATGGATGGCTTGCCCAAGGAGCACCAATCTGACACTGCCTAGAAGCCTTAACTCACGCTTATAACTTCTGATATCAGGTATAAAATCTTGAGGTAAACAAGTACATAAAATTACATAAAAAAGGAATTAAAGAAATCACAAGTCCTAGTGGACCGAAAGTAAAAGACAGAGGAACTTTGATTCGGAAATTCATAGCTACCAAGCATAACCATAAAAATGGAGATGCCGTAAATGCCCGAAGATCCAAAAATATATATATTTCATTTTCCGAGAAGTCAGTGAAGGTCACCCTGTTCCCCTGGGATATTTCATACACGTAATACAACAGTGTGGACGCAGATCCTAATAACTAATAAAGATGGTCATTTGGTGACAGCCCTGCAAAAAGGTTTAGACATTTTCACAACTAGGATCGTCTTGTACTTCAAGAGATAAGTTTGTTGAAATCTTGAGAACACGAAGAGTGCCGATATACATGGAGATTAGGACTTGATGGAATACCACCAGATTAGTCCATAACATCAATAAATAAAGGAATCCCTAGAGTTTTGATATTTCAAAATGTTTCAGGACGTGTGAGTAGTAAAATGTTAAGGATATAAAGTAGGATGCATTGAGTCAGTGTTCTGGTGACCTGATGACAGGAAAAAACTAATAGTTTATATATTACATAACAACTACGAGCAGGCAGACTAAAGCCTGCTTAAACTGGTAATATAAGCCAAAAAAAAAATAGAATGAAAAAAGAGCAATGAAAACTTTTTGAAAATCTCAATAAAAAAAATCCAATAATTTGGAAAGGTTATAGTGGAATAATCAGTGCCAGATTATTCAAGCTCTGACAAAAAAAAATTGTCCCTAATACAACAGGGCTCCAAAGGTCGTCCCCACCTCAGGGACCATCCCCGATCTCAAGAACTGAGCCCCGAAGTGAATATGAATTAGACCCTAGTATCACTTCAAGATGAACCCACCATAATGTAACCAGAGACAATGTAGACAAGCCATCTTTATAAGAACATACCATGGTTGGCAAAGAGGTCCCATCTGGACATTTACACAGAGCGGCCCACAAAAAATTAGCCTGCCTCCATAGATAGTATGACCAGATGAACGAGCAAGTGGATTGTTTTTTTAATTACCCACAAGTCACAAAAGATGCTGAAAGTGGTCCCCGTTCAAATCTATGCATCTTTGGGCATGTCGGATTATGTTGGTTGATACTGCCTGCAGCTCTTCCACAGTGATGCTGCGGATAGTGTTTGTGATGTTCTCCTTGAGTTCATCCAGGGGATTTGGATTGTTAGCAGACGCTTTATTTTAAATTTTCCCCCAGATAAAAATCACATGTGGACAAGTTTGGGGAATGTGGTGGCCATAACCCCTTGCTTACAGTACGCACCTCTGTAAACAGTTCATGAACTTGTGCCAGTGAGCTCCATGAGGTGTGGCATGTTGCCCCATCTTGTTGGAAAAAGCAGGACATTTTTTCTTCTGGTGTTAGTTGGTTGTAAAACTGTTCAAAGATGTCCAAGTAAATTGCGTTATTCACAACTGATTTGAAGAACATTGGGTCCACTATTCATGTTCCTGACACTGCACACCAAAGACCGACTTTCTGGTCGTGAAGTGGTGTTTTGTGAGTCAAATGGGGATTTTCAGCAGACCAGTACCTCGTATTCTGGGAATTTACGTGACCTGATAAATTAAATCAAGCTTCGTCCGTCATGAAGTACAGCAATGGGTCCAAGTGTCTGTCAGCAGTCATAGTAAGCAACCAAGTCCAGTAATTTCCGTGTTTAGCTTTGTCAGACTCTTTCAGTTCCTGCACACACGCTATTCAGTATGGTTTCAGGCTCAGAGATTTCAGCACTCACTGACACGTTGTTCGTGATACACCAACTTGCTGAGACAATCTTTGAGTTGATTTTTGGGAGCTACTTGTAATCTGCTGCTGAATTTCATGCACAACTTCAGCCGTCCCGATCAATGGAGACCTCGGTTTCTTTATTTTTGCAACAGAGCAAGTTTGATGTCATATCCGAACCAGACTGAATACAACGTTCAGCTGGTGGTTTTGTTCCTGGGTACTTGTCGGCAAAGGTCTCTTGCGTTTCCTCAATCAATCTGCTTTGCACTTTGTCTTCCACAATCACTATTCACTGCTCCATGTCTTTGGGCAGGTCTCCACCTCAGGGACCTGCTCCTATCTCAAGAACTGAGCTCTGAAGTGAATGAGGAACATGCTATAAATACGTGGTGTCTTCTTAATTCACTGCCATGGGATTTCCATAAATAGCCAAGCAAGCAATCTCTTTAATTTTCAGAAGTTCCATAGTGGTGAATGGAAAGAAAACTGCCCATGTGCGACCATCCCTCCATTCGCCACTATGGAACTTCCAAAAATAAACAAGTGTTATGGATATGAAGACTGAAGACATGAAGCCATTACAAGATGGCGTCGGCTCCGGGACCACTCCTGCTCTTATCTATAGGTTACATTCTTTAATTTGGAGCAGAGAAACAAACTTTAAGGCTCCCCTTGAGAGCCATCCTTATCACAAGCAAGCACTCTGTTATGTCCAGGGGGTTAAGGGGAACCACTGAACTTATCACAATTATTAACATACTAAACTACTGAACATGGAATAGGCAAAACGATTGGTTTATTCAACAATGGTTACAAGTACAAGACATAAACATGATCAGCATCAAACCTACTTTGATGCTCAGTCCTAACCAACAGCCCCCAAATGGTCAACAGTCCCTTTGTTGGTTAAGCGCAGGGACCTAGTCCAAGCACCTGCAGTTAGAACTTTACACAATCTTTTGAATATGGAACTTCACAAATTAATGATTCAACCACTTTATTAATTGGCCTCTAATTATACCACATCTGAACCTCCAGTTTCAGAAAACTTTAAATATGTTATAGTACCATGTCAGAAGTGCTAAGACCCCCACCCCCCCAGTGATCTATGAAATAAGTGGCAGAAGTGCTCAGCTGAGTGTTGTGCCCATTCAGCCAGGGGCGGATTGGCCATAGACCTTACAGGGAAATTTCCCGGTGGGCCGATGCCCAGGGGGCCGCTTGAGCCCTCCTGACAGTCGCCAGTGGAAGTTTTTGGGGATGTATTTTGTGCTGCTAGCAGTATTTTGTGATGGACTGTGGTATTTGGCTCTGTTGGGGTGTTATAATGTGCCACAATATGGTATTCCTGACCCTGCCTTCCATAAATTTGGCCATGACTCCAAAATGGGGCCACTTTTAATATTTTTTTTGCAGGGCCACTTTAAGTACCCAATCCGCCCCTGCATTCAGCTCTGTTTGGTTCTAGTTGGTTAATTCTCGGAGAGATGGGGTTAGTGGTGTATGTGTACACGGAAAGTATACTACTCTGTATACCACCCTGCATTTGCATTTTTTAAGAGAGTCCAGCAGAACTGAACACAGCCTTTTTTGTCAACAATTGCTGTTAGTTTCAGCAATCAAAACTTTCAAAATCTCACAACAGAAATCCAGAAGTGTTCTTGAATTCAAAACGTCTTTCCTACTGACCAATACTGTGAGCTGCTTTGATTCCTGGATCAATAAACTTTATTTCCTTTGCCAGTGGAGGTAAAAACACGTTTTCAGAATTGGTCTATCCTATTCAGAGGTAGTTTTGCCTTTCTCTGGATCCACTGGAGTTTGCAAGTATAAAATGTTGAACTTGATGGACATTTTTTGGATAAGATTCATTATTTTTGGTTTGTTAGTGAAAACACTCTCTATAGAACTTGGGCACTTTGAAAAGTGACTGCAAAAGCATCTCCAGATGATCTGCTGAAGGTTGGAATTTATATGGCATGGACTTTTACATTGTCAGAGTTCCATAACAAATGGCTGGATGCATCCATGGTGCATGGCTGCTTCACAATACTGCAATAGTCCAGGGAGTCGGTGAAAACTGTCCACACAGACATTGAAAGGAACATTTTGGTTGACTTCAACAGGGAGAAGAATTTGCTTGATTTGAACTGCAACTCAAAAGATCAAAAATAAAAGTTTGAAGGCCACTGGTAGACAAACACAGTGAGATCTCCGAAACACACCACCACTTTTAGAAGACTACTCATGATCTATGCCTGATTTTTTGGTGATGGGTTTTCAATTCTCTTATATCCTTAGCATACTGGCCTCTTTTTCAGAGCACCACTCCTCTAGAAAACCACTTTTCACTCTAATTTTAGGTGGGTATTCTTGTCCATTTTGGATGATAAAAACTATTTTAAATAAAGTAGATGGTAGACGTGAGGAGGAAAACTGGTAAGTATGTTTCATTCCGATGTCACTTTAAATACAGCCACTACTACTTGAAAATACTTGATCCTGGTACAACACAAACTCAATGACCATGTATTTCCATTTTGAATGAGTCAAGCTAATGAGTCAGTGGCAAACTTGCCCTTCAATTGCCTTGAGCCGTCCCCCCCCTACCCTCACCCAACCTTCCTTTCCCAGAAGTTATCAGTGGAAATAGGACCTTGCTTTAAAAAAACAAAACATAAAAAACATTCCGATTCTGCTCCATCTCCAACCGGGCAGAAGGAAATTGTGTCATTGGCCCCTGAAGACCATTGATGTTCATACATTATGATCTGTAAGACGAAAGCATTTATTTCATTCAACTTTTGGTCAAATAGTAAGGATTTTTTAAAACTTTTTTGGACATTGAAATCCAATAGAAGGTAACTTCATGCAGGAAGTTCAAACATCTGTTACATCAATGTTTATTTTTGTACATGCTTGATGTTCAGCAAAAATGCTATTCATAATAACAGTGTGCTGTTGGACTGCATTCCAATGGAAAAAAAGGGTCAGATTCACCAATGTTGTACCTTTTAATGAAAGCATGACTTTTTAGCGTTGTAATTTAATTCTCCTCCGCTTCCAGGTCTGTTTTTCACATTAATGTATGCATTCATGTCCTACAGACTGACTTTCTAGGATGATGAAAAATGGCCTTTGAGTGTATTTTTATTCTAAACCTGGAAGTGGCTAGAGATCCATATCTAAGAAGAAAATTTTTGAGCATGATCGCGGGGCAAGGGCAGTTCTCCATTGACACTATCATGTGCCCCTTAGGAACCCAAAAGATGCCCCTGACTCCATAGAATTAAGAAGATTGCAGTCACTTGACCTCTCTGGTTCTGGAGAGTTGTAGGTCACAAAGGAGTAGAATATATGTATTGTCCTGTTTTCAAATCCAAACTGGCCATATGGTGGTCGCCCTTTTCGCAAACCCCTATTACGAACATAGAGAGCTGTTACATGACTCTTGCTTTGCCGGACTGAAGCTGGAAAAAGGATTCTACGCGATTTTACTTTTCATTTCATTTCCAGACACACTCCCAGTAAAAGCAGAATTTCTAAAAGATCAGGATTAAAGTTTTACAAGAGAAAGTACAATATGGACCGAACAGAATTCACTCGCCAGAACGTGGATTTACAAATTCTTGGATTTTTATTTTTTTGTATCTGTGTAATGGAACCATCTGGAATTTAGAAAATCTGGAATACATAAGGTACATTTTGGTGCAGATAGTTTTAAGACTTCCAGTTTTATAGTAGTTGGCAACCATGATGTCCTTTTTCAATGCACAATGCCAAGGGTAAACTACTTGGTCAATCTAAGATATGACCCACACTTGAACATCCATACCTATAATGAACTAAAAGTGTAGAAATTAGGGGAAAATGCAGTGAAACCGAAGGGAAAATAGGGAAATTATTTTGCATCCTCCCTCACCCAAAATACTTAATAAACCAACCTTCTATATTTACTACACAATCTTAGATAGCATTTACTATCAAAGGATGGCCTAACACCTTAAAATGGCCTAGTGGTTAAAGCGGTTGTCCACTTTAGAAGAATTCTGCATATAAGTGGTTGCTCATATGCATGTGTGCCTGGTGCTCCATTCACACAGGGTAACATAAGCCCCCCAATCTGGTGATTAGCAGGGTGCCAGCAGTTAGATCCCTGCAGATCAGACACTTATCCCCTATCCTGTGGACACGGGTGTACAGCAAGGTATTTAAGTGGTTCTTTCCCCTTTAATTCCCTGTAACGTAGTGGGTTAGTGGTATTTGTTGGTACCTAGCTGCTAGAGATGAGCAAAGTTTTGAAAATTTGACTCAGCAACTTTCCCAAAGTTGGCCAAGATATTTGATTCATTACCAATCAAATTGGTCACGAATCGCTATAAATCAGGAATATCCAGGCCACTCTGCCTTAGGGTACGGCCACAGGGAGCAGCCATGCTGTGGGATGCTTGCAGCAATGATGCGGTGAAGGACCATGGCACCTTTAAACAGGGTCTGTTGCTGGTATGGGGTTTGGCTGGTTAGGTGGGGGCACAATATGTATATTATTGCTGCTCTGGCCTGCAATCTCCTGCAGGTTATTTGACAGTAAACAATGAATATTAATCACCTCTGGCATACCCACTTCTCCAACCCCAGCTCTCTCCTGCCCTACAGGTGGGAGCCCTTCTTCTGCCATCTGCTTTTCCTCCTTTTCCACATCTAATATCGATAAGAATATGTCATCAGGAACATTCAGCTCCTCCTCTCTGCATCTTGCTGACTTTTCCAGGACATTGAGACCAAGAAGGATGATTTGGAAGAAGTAAAGCCAGCAAATGATGAGGATGGTCATCATTAAAGGGGTATTCCGGTTACCATAAATATAGCTTATGTTTTAGACTAATTCATCATCAATAATTATCTAACATAATGTCAATTTCACTTATTTGCCGTTCAGTAATTATAAAAGTAGTTTTCTCAGTTTCCTGGAAAGTGGATTGGTCATCGTGGGCCAGTTGAATGGCCCCCAAGGTCTCCCGATCTGACCCCCTGAGACTTTTATCTTTGGGGTCATCTGAAGGCAATTGTCTATGCTGTGAAGATACGAGATGTGCAGCACCTGAAACTATGGCTACTGGAAGCCTGTGCTAGCATTTCTTCTGCGGTGCTCCTATCAGTGTGTGAAGAGTGGGAGAAGAGGGTTGCATTGACAATCCAACACAATGGGCAGCACTTTGAACACATTTTATAAGTGGTCAGAAACTTGTAAATAACTCATGAAAGAATAAAGTTACACTAAAACCAAGCACACCATTGTTTTTCTTGTGAAATTCTCAATAAGTTTGTCCACATGACCCTCTTCCCATTGAAAAAACTAAAGTTGGATCCAAAATGGCAGACTTCAAAATGGCCGCCATGGTCACCACCCATCTTGAAAAGTTTCCCCCCTCCCATATACTAATGTGCCATGATTTTCAGTGTGTTGCAGGCTCACACAGGAGCTAGACAAATTATATTATACGTATAGGTATGGGTTCTGGTTGGGTCACAGCTTGCAGCCTTAATGCAGTTTTTCAAAAATTAAGTTACTTTACCGGAATACCCCTTTAAGATTTGGCCCCCCCTAAAAGGTGCAGACTGGATGGTATTGGTTGACATGCTGGCAGTGGAATAATAAAGGCTTCCATCTTATAGGTATTAAATTGCATATAGTTTACGGCTGATGTAGGAATAAATAAATGTAGAATTAAATAAATTAAACTGATGCAGAATAAGGCTCCCTGCACTCTCCCTTTCCAATACTCTTCTATTAGTCGTTTTCAGCAACACTGTCCCTAGCGCATGAGCCACGTCTCTCTCTATGCTCATCTCACAAGACAATAATGTAGACCGTACAGGATGAGGATTTTATAGGGCTGTACACATCACAGGGGGTGGATATCTGCGGAGTGGCTGGCTGCACAGCATTATGGGTGATCTCTCGTTCTCGGGCTTCTTACTTTCCCTTTTTAACACATGTAGCCGCCATTTTAGGAGAAACTGATTAGTTACCACGAAGCGCAAGGAAATTCAGGTTTGTTGCGAATTGAAGTTTTCCTAAATTTTGGACTGAATTCCGCTTTAAATGGTTTGCTCAACTCTACTAGCTGCAGTCCTGGAGTCTGAAGTAACTGTACATGAGTATTGTACACTGAAGACCTTTAGGAGGAGCCAGGAGGCTAGAAAACATCTAGCTGTGTAATAAAGAGTAAGATGTGTATTGCTGCCATCATTCTTTCTTTGTATCATACGGGTTTCAGCCAGGTGCCATGTTGGGAACTTTGTATGTTAACTTTTATATATATATATATATATATATATATATATATATATATACACACATACAGTACAGACTAAAAGTTTGGACACACCTTCTCATTCAAAGAGTTTTCTGTATTTTCATGACTATGAAAATTGTAGATTCACACTGAAGGCATCAAAACTATGAATACGTGGAATTATATACTTAACAAAAAAGTGTGAAACAACTGAAAATATGTCTTATATTCTAGGTTCTTCAAAGTAGCCACCTTTTGCTTTGATTACTGCTTTGCACACTCTTGGCATTCTCTTGATGAGCTTCAGGAGGTAGTCACCTGAAATGGTTTTCACTTCACAGGTGTGCCCTGTCAGGTTTAATAAGTGGGATTTCTTGCCTTATAAATGGGCTTGGGACCATGAGTTGTGTTGGGCAGAAGTCCCACTGAGTCCCCATAGTCCTACTGAATAGACTGTTAGAATTTGTATTATGGCAAGAAAAAAGCAGCTAAGTAAAGAAAAACGAGCGGCCATCATTACTTTAAGAAATGAAGGTCAGTCAGTCCGAAAAATTGGGAAAACTTTGAAAGTGTCCCCAAGTGCAGTCGCAAAAACCATCAAGCGCTACATAGAAACTGGCTCACATGAGGACCACCCCAGGAAAGGAAGACCAAGAGTCACCTCTGCTGCAGAGGATAAGTTCATCCGAGTCACCAGCCTCAGAAATCACAGGTTAACAGCAGCTCAGATTAGAGACCAAGTCAATGTCACACAGAGTTCTAGCAGCAGACACATCTCTACAACAACTGTTAAGAGGAGACTGTGTGCAGCAGGCCTTCATGGTAAAATAGCTGTGTGTGCTCGTAACGAGCACTGTACCGCTCGGCTCCCCTGCGCTCGCATGGGTGCAGGCAGCCGCTTCCGTCGGGTGAGGAGGACGGAAGTGGCTGCCTGCGCCCATGCGAGCGCAGCGAAGCTGAGCGGTGCAGTGCTCGTTACGAGCACGTTCGCTTATCTCTATACCTGAGCTACTGCAGAACAACTGATCAACGGAGGTGCTGTAAGTTAGACCCCTGCTGATCAAATATTGATGACCTATCCTGAGGATAAGCCACCAATATTACAATCCTGGAAAACCCCTTTAAGGACCAAGCCAATTTTGGAAGTGACATAATCTTTCTATTTTTCTATCAGTTACTGCCTGGGTAATAAAAGCAGTAAGATGGCAGACCTTTAGTCTGCCCACGGCTGCCATGAGCACTGCTCGGCACACTGTGATTGCTATTGACCAAGCATCTGAGGGTTTAGGCCTCATGCACACGATCGTATGGATTTTGTGGTCCACCAAAAATACGGATGACGTCCGTGTGCATTCCATATTTTGCGGAACGGGACACCTGGCCCCTAATAGAACAGTTCTATCCTGGTCTGTAATGCGGACAATAATAGGACATGTTCAATTTTTTTGCCGATCAAAAATACAGACATACGCAAACGGAATCCACACGGAGTACCTTCGTTTTTTTTTGTGGACCCATTGAAATGAATGGTTCCGCATATGGTCCGCAAAAAAAAATAAAAAATGTAACGGACACGGAAAGGAAATACGTTCATGTGCATGAGGCCTTAAACGACCAGGATCAGAGTGATCTCCAATCTCGGCTGCTGAAGGCAGGGGTCAGCTATGTAACAGCTAGCACCTGCCATGTATGGATCAGGCTCAGCTCCTAAGCTCGCTCCTTACGACTAATGTTCTGTGTCACTGGTCGTTAATGGGTTACAACTGCATAAAGTGGTCACGAGACGATCCAATCTGTTTACTATTCTTTTCCATTCAATCATTTTATGTTTCCTCTGAACATTTTACTTGAATTATAGCGCACATGACAATACAAACCGAAACCCTGAATAAAATCTAAACTCCCCTTACACCGTGTTCCTTCCCCGATACAACGCGTGCTATTTATCCCTCTCTATCACATCATCAGCTTTCCTCCTCATTAGCTTTGGATGAAACATCTGGATTCTTCTTTATTTAACAAAACTATTAGAAGAGCCATATTTGCTCCTTTTAATAACAGTTTAGTTACGTGAATATATTTTCATTGGAAAACTCATTTGCTGAAAGTTATTGTGCTTTATCGGCACAGCGTGTGCCAGCGACATGTGGCCTACTTTGCTTGTACAATGGTCAGGAAAGTGTTCTTTCAGTTTAGCACTTAATCTAATCTTGAAAAAAAAAAGATTTTTGTTTAGAAAAAAAAAAACAGCTTTATTTAAAATCATTTTACGCACACAGTCCCCCGTACTGTGCGTGGACTAGAGAGGGTGTCTGGCCAAGGAGCTGTCAACCTCTATGGTCCTAACGTGTACTCCATTAAAAAAAAAAAAAACTGCATGAAAAATGAGTATTTTGCTCATTCATTGGGTGATCTTCAGCAACTATACAGGGGCAGATTAGTGTTCGTAGTAATGTTCATTCCCACTAATATTCTTGACAATGGGTTAGTTTAAACCCGCCATAACTTGCTGGATATGCTCTTGCTAGATGTATTATGTGACACAGTATGTTCTACCATTATATACATACATATATATATATATATATATATATATATATATATATACATACCATATTTTTTGCTTATAAGACACTTTTTCCCCAAAAAATATAAAGCGAATACTAATGAGTGCTTCCATTATGGAACGCTCATTAGTATGCAGGAAGCACTGGGACCAGTGAGTATAGCGCTGCTAGCACTGATTGTACTTACCGCCCGGGCGTCCACTTTTCTGTGTCCTGACTGCACACAGCATCAAAACATAGTGCACTATTACCTGACCATGTCTGACATGAGATCACAAGGCAGTGCGGCACTGGCAGAAGACCAGGGAGCGGTAAGCGCGGGAAGATAGTTGCAGCACCGTCCGGAGCAGGAGAAGGAAGTTCATTTATTTATTTTATGTCTGATCTGAGGTCTGATGAGGATTAAGGGTCTGATCTGAGGTCTAATACAGATTGGGGGTCTGATCTGAGGTCTTATACATTGGGGGTCTGATGAGGATTGGGGATTTGTTCTTAAGTCTGATGAGGATTAAGGGTCTGATCTGAGGTCTAATACAGATTGGGGGTCTGATCTGAGGTCTAATACAGATTGGGGGTCTGATCTGAGGTCTTATACATTGGGGGTCTGATGAGGATTGGGGGTCTGATCTGAGGTCTAATGAGGATTAAGGGTCTGATCTGAGGTCTAATACAGATTGGGGGTCTGATCTGAGGTATATTACAGATTGGGGATCTGATCTGAGGTATATTAGATTGGGGGTCTGATCTGAGGTCTAATACAGATTGGGGGTCTGATGAGGATTGGGGGTCTGATCTGAGGTCTGATGAGGATTAAGGGTCTGATTTGAGGTCTAATACAGATTGGGGGGTCTGATCTGAGGTCTGATGAGGATTGGGGGTCTAATCTGAGGTCTGATGAGGATTAAGGGTCTGATCTGAGGTCTAATACAGATTGGAAGACTGAATGGGGGGTCCTCATCAGACCCAGAGGTCTAATAAAGTTTAGGGGTTTGGTCTGAGGTGTGAAAGTTTGAAGGTCTCATTGAAGGGTTCGGATAAAGATTAAGGGTCTGATTAAGATTTGGGGGGGGGGGGGGGGGGGGGGAGTCTGAACTGAGATCTGATGAAAAATATTTTTTTCAGATTTTTCTCCTCTGAGCCTTATGAAGCAAAATATACTATAAAGCAAACATGTTTTTCCTTCCTATTCCACTTGGCTAAACATATCCTGAGATGTGTGTCATGAGATGACCAGTTTTTTCAAAACTTTCATGATTTTGTGTCACAAGAAGTCTATGCGATATAGACTACTGCATTTGTTTCATGAACAATTGGAGTCCTTAAATGAACAAACATAAAAAAAGAATTACTGTTGTATTTACCTTCTGCTACGAAAGTGCTCCAGTTGCGAGATATTTCATCAATGTGCACGTCCACCTACTGAGCAGGGCGAGCATGGTCGCACACGTTCAGTTCCATCCTTAAACTGCCACCAGTGACAGTTAGACCAGACATAGATGATCGAGTTCAATGGGAGAAACTCACTGCGTGTGGCAGTATGAAGCCTCGTCCACATTTCTGTTTCGTCCACATTACTGACGTGTGCTGTCTGCATTTTGTCTGCACGGACAGCACACGTAGCCATTGATTTAAATGTATCTGTTCACATTTCGGTATTTGTTTACTGACCGTGGGTCAGTAACAAAATCACTGAGACATGCACTACTTTGATCCAAGCACGCCCATTGAAGTCTATGGGTCTGTGAAAATCACTGACACACATCCGTGTTATGTTCGTGATGCGTCCATTTTTCACTGATGACTAATAGGAGATTCTTTGGAAATTAATTTTCAGCTGAGCAACGTCAGTGAAATACGGATGGTAAAAACGGACACACGGACCAACCACGGATCCTTCACGGACAGCTTCACGGATGAAACACGTACGCTTTTTTTCAACGGATGTGTCACTGACACGGAAATGTGGACGAGGCCTGATTTCCCGTTCTGACCTCTGCTAGGAGTGCACAGCATTACAATCATTTATAAGGCAGTGTGTCCCTGTGAGACCTGGAATCTACTGAATTACACTGATAGAATTATGTTAGTAGTGTAATTCAACAGATTCCAGGTCTCACAGGGACACACTGCCTTATAAATGATTGTAATGCTGTGTGATCCTGTCAGAGGAGCAGAGGTCAGAATGGGAACTCACATTGCCACACCCAGCAAGTTTGTCACATTGAAGTCGCTCATCTGTGTCTGGTCTTACAGGGAGACAAAAGTAGCAGAAAAGACATCCCCTCCAAGCTGTGATAGGGGAAGAGCTGTAAGGCTTCATTCACACAACCGTATTTTGTTTCCGTGTTCGTTCGGTTTTTTTTGCGGACCATATGCGGAACCATTCATTTCAATGGGTCCGCAAAAAAAACGGAAGGTACTCCGTTTCCGGAAGGTACTCCGTTTCTGTATGTCCGTATTTCCGTTCCGCAAAAAAGATAGAACATGTCCTATTCTTGTCCGTTTTGCTGACAAGGATAGGCATTGTTACAATGGATCCGCAAAAAAAACGGAAACACGGATGCCATACGGAACGTCATCCGTTTTTTTTGTGGACCGCAAAACACATACGGTCGTGTGAATGAAGCCTAACAGAAAGGAAACACTCCCTGAGCTGTGATAGTGAGACAGCTGCAGCAGAAAAGTCATGTCCCCCTTGAAGAAAATCTAGCAGACCAATGAATGGAGAGATCTCTGGATCCATGTGAGGTACAGGGCTGGTTCTAGCTTTGTTATAGAGATTGTCATGTACTATATGATGTCTGATTTTTATTAACCCCTTTAATAATACAAATTTTTGAGATGGGAAATATACCAAAGTGCCCTCAAGACAAAACAGAGGAGCTTTTCTGTTCTTCTCCCCCTAGGCCATCAGTGGTGTACTACCGCCCTAGGTATATATATATATATAAAAAAAAAGTGCACTGCCCCATAAACCTTGGTTTACGTTGATATACAATATTTGATGTAACATAGTCCGAAAAAAGACATCTGTCCATTCAGTTCGGCCTGTTTTCCTAAAAGCTGATCCAGAGGAAGGCAAAAAAAAACCCCTGTGCGGTAGAAGTCAATTTTCCCCACTTTACGGGAAAAAATTCCTTCCCGACTCCAATCAGGAATCAGAATAACTCCCTGGATCAACGACCCATCTCTAGTAACTATAACCTGTAATATTATTACCCTCCAGAAACACATCCAGGCCCCTCTCGAACTCTTTTAGTGAACTCACCATCACCACCTCCTCAGGCAGAGAGTTCCATAGTCTCACTGCTCTTACCGTAAAGAATCCTCTTCTATGTTTATGTACAAACCTTCTCTCCTCCAGACACAGAGGATGTCCCCTCGTCACAGTCACAGTCCTGGGGATAAATAGACGATGGGAGAGATCTCTGTACTGACCCCTGATATATTTATTAGATCTCCCCGACTACATATATTATTTCTTGCTGCTTATATAACACCAGTACAGATTGTCACCATTTTCATATCAGTCCTTGTTCCCAATATCTCAAACAGATTGGGGGGGGGTAGCCATTTATCCCATGAGTAGGTTTTTGTAGTATGGGAGGAAAGTGAAGAACCCAGAGGAACCCTAGGAGGAGAACATACAAACTTTATGCAGATGTCCTAATGTCTTTGGTTGGTTTCAAGCTGGAGAACCCAGAGGAACCCTACGAGCAGAACATACAAACCTCATGCAGATGTTGTCCTGTTGTCCTCAGCTGGATGCAGGGCTACAATACTAACCACTGAACCACCATGCTGCCTACATAGTAACACAAACAACCTTGTAGCTGGAACATCTCAAAAGGTTCAAACTAAACCAAGACAGGGTTAAAAAAAAACAAAAACAAAAACAAATGAAGAGACGCAGAATGTGAAAACTCGACTCGGGACCAGAATACAATTTCTCTCTGCTTACGAACATTTATTACATTTCTTCCTGGGGTTTACTGCACGTTTGCTGTGACCTCGGGCAATTTCTTTAAAATCCAAGACCGTAACTGTTCTAATTCTTGTAGACTGAGTTCATGTAAAAGATTCGGGAAACTGTGGAAAGATGAAGTCACGCCAAGACCTTTCAGCCGCGTGCAAGTCTTCTCTCCCCACTGGTGAAAGACTAACTCGTCGGCCTGTCCGTGGCACTGAAATAATTCTGGTAGGCTCTGCTGAGACGCTTCAAGTTCCTGCAGAATAAGGAAAAAGATATTGTATTATTTAAAGGGATATTTGAAGTTCAGCAAATAAAGACTATTCAGTTTCCCAATATACTTTCTGTTCTAATTCTAATATTACAATAGTTACTATTGTTAATGTTTTCTGTATAAATTGCTCTTGGTTTTCAAGATCTCTGCTTGCTGTCTTTCCAAGATCAGTCCCAGTGATGTGATGGACATGGGAGCTCAGAGCTGCGATCACTCTATGAGCTGGGAGTCTTCGTGTCTGTCTCAAGACCATGGCAGATTTTTATCCTCTGGAATGACAGCAAGCAGAGATCTTGAAAACCAAGAGTAAATAAAGGAGTTAAATGCCACTTGTTAAAGGGAGACATCATGTAGAGGAAGTTAATACAAGACACTTACTAATGTATTGTGATTATCCATATTGCCTCCTTTGCTGGCTGGATTCATTTTTCTATCACGTTATACATGGCTTGTATCAGGGATTACGACCACCCTGTAATCCAGCAGCAGTGGTCGTGCTTGCATACTACAGGAAAAAGCTTCGGTCTATGTTCACGTCCACAGTCCCGGCCACCAGAGAGGCTGGCGCTTTATGCTATAGTGTGCAAGCACGACCACCACTGATAAAAAAAAATGAATGAATCCAGATGAAAAAATGAATCCAGCCAGCAACGGAGACAATATGGATTACCACAAGTGCCCTACTGAAGTCAGAGGACCCCTTTAATACAGAAAGTTTATTGTAATATTGTTTTCATAACTATTTCACCTTTTTCATTTTTTAATTCAAATTTTTCAGTTTGTATTGTTTACTGAAAACCATCAACAAGTAGGCTGATGGAAACCGGTTTAGACTGACTGTAGACATTAGATCTACATTGGGCAGTTTGTCTATCTATGGAGACTGCCATAGTTCCTCTGCTGTATGTATTTTGTGGTCCGCAAAAAACGGATCGGCAAAAAACACAGATGACGTCCGTGTGCATTCCGTATTTTGCGGAACAGCTGGCCCCTAATAGAACAGTCCTATCTTTGTTTGTAATGCGGACAATAAGAGCACGCGTTCTATTTTTTTGCAGAACGGACATACGGAAATGGAATGCACACGGAGTAACTTCCTGCAGATTAGTGACACCAGGAGGTTCTGGCAGCCGCCCATCCCCCTCCTGATAGGACTATTTCAGCAAATGCTTGTATTCCCCACAACATAACACTTTCGTTTCATGCTTTTCTTAGAACCCCAAGCTGTGCCATTTCTCCAGTTATTCCTACTAGAAGTTTATGAATAAGTTGACAGCTGCGTTCTACATGCCGAGGCCGTTTCCTTACAGGCCGATACTGTCCGATCAGTGCTGACAGTGTCAGGTTGTGTAGGGACACGCCCCTTTGACAAAGGCAATAGTAACAGCCAATCCCAACTCCCCACTACAGCTCCCCTCCCATCTTACAGGATGCAGTCTCGGAACACAGAAATTGCAGCTGCATCCCCTCCTCTCCCATTCTCCATCTATCTGTCATCACCAACAGCAGAAAAAAAGTACAATCATTTTATTTGTGTCCGGTACCTTAAACACTACTGAGTTTTCATTGAGAAAGCTTGAGAGAGCAAACACTCCAGAGACATCTCTATGGTATCGATAAGCCAAGTGCATTGCCATGGCGCCACCCATTGAAAATCCTCCTGGAGAAGGGAAAAAAAAAAAAACATGAATAGTTGCCACAGAATGTTAAGCAACCTTGAAAAATGGATGTAAATAAGCAAAATAAGAACATCCACATCAATAAAATCTAACTGTATAACACCACCTGCTGTTTGTTCAATTCAATATTTCTCTGTCCACCTTGAGGTGGACGCACATGCTCAGTTCCCTACTGACAGCAGCCACATCTACTGTTAGAAGCTGTGACAGCTACAGAAAGAGAGCTGCAGCAGAAAGGACACGTCCCCTGAGCTGTGATAGGGAGGACTGCAGCAGAAAAGACTCATCCTCCAGGTTGTGATGGGGAGAAAGCGGCAGTAGAAAGGATACACCCCCTGAGCTGTGAAATGGATAGAGTTGCAACCAAAGGGACATGCTCCCTGAGCTGTGATAGAGCTGCAGTAGAAAGGACACGTCTACTGGGTTGCCAGCTTGAATTAAATCTAGCAGAGTAATGGGAGCAATGAAAAGGGGGAGCTCTGGATCCACATGAGGTGCAGGGCTGGCTCTGGCTTTGTTATACAGCATGATCAACCCTATTAAACCAAGCATATAGTCAGGGTAACGATACCCTGAGACCTAGTTCACACTTCAATGATTTGGCAAGTTTTTTGATCAGTGATGGAATCACTGAAGTGTGAACTAGGCCTGATTGTGTATTTCTGTTGTCCCATTCCTCGGAAAAGCCTGTTTTTATTGATACGTAAACAAGCTAACTGGAGCACCTAGGGGCTGGCCACAGCCCTTGGAGCACCGGTTAGTAACACTGCTACAGCTTTAGTCTCTCTGCCCTTCCCCTGAATTATCTAGCCCTGTCCTCTTGAACCTGTCTCCCACTGTCAGCGCTTGCGCAGTGGATTTGCAGCTGCTCTCCAAGCAGCATAGATTCCAACTAAGCAATTACCAAGACATGACACAAGCGCGAAAACACAGGATGAGATGAGATGTTTAGCCCTGTCAATCCAGGAGAAGGGGGGTGAGGACCAAAGCTGTAGGGGTGTTACTAACTCTGAGGACAGTCGCTGACCTCTTATCAGGGTATCGTTTTTGTCAGCATAATCAACCGTACCAGGCTTTATGCCTGCTTTAATAGGGTTGACCATGCTGACAGATGTGATTATTTTTTTAGTCATGGGATAAACCCTTTAAATAGATCATGCCAGGTTGTCAGACCTAAAGCACTTATATACATAATGTCGTTGTGGCAGAACACCTAGAAGCAGGCATGACGACAAGCTCTCCAGCAGCTCTGAGAGCAGCAATCAAAAGCAGCGACTGTTCTGCCTGAGGAAGTGGCTGGTGCAGCCCTGAGACATGTTGCTTTTAAACGTTACTGATTCAATAAATGAATTTTCTTTGCATCCATTCACACTGCACCCCATAGTTTTAAATAAGGTCCCATTTACATGACCATATGACAGCCGTGCCCGTGTTGTGGACCGCAAACAGTGGGTCTGCAAAACATGGGCAGTGTGTGAACTCCATGCTGCGGTGCATGACTTGAATAGGTCTGCGATCCGCAAGATGTGGCGAAAGATAGAACACATCCTATCTTTCACAGTAAGGGTCCGTGCCTCCACTTCGTAAAAGATGTCCTGTGTTTTTCCGTATCATGCGGATCGTGGACCCATTGAAGTCAATGGGTCTGCACCGAGATAAGGAGTTCCCACTGCCAGTGTTTCACGGACCTGTGGTTTGCATCTTGACGTAATGAATTGCCCTCTACGTGGAGTAACCGTTCATTCATTAAATTAAAGGGGTTCTGTACCTTTCATTATTGATGATCTATTCTTTGGATAGATCATCAGTATCTGATCGGCGGTGGTCCGACACCCGGGACCCCCACCGGTCTGAGAGGGCAGTGGTATATGCAGCGGTGCTGCGGCCTTCTTGTTGTTTCCCGTGGGCCAGTCACAGCATAATTACTATCACTGGCCTGGAGCGAATCACCAGATAACACAGCCTGTACTGTGCTACAGAGCTGCATTTACAATTCTGCTGATTGTTTACTGGAAACAGTCGACAGTTTGTTGTCGGATATACCCCAAACAGCTGAGATGTTGCATATTATAAGATTATTATATACAGTCTTGGGGTAAAAAGCAAGGTTTGTGTATTATCAGAAGTTTCTGGAAGATTTCAGTTCTGAAGTTATATACGCGGCTCTGCACTAAAATGCACACTGTAAACTTATGTAGATTAAAGGGGTTGTCCGAGTTATGGAAAAAAAATATAGCACTGTAAATCTGATGAGCAGTAATATATAACTAAGTTCAGCAAGTTTTAGGCAAAAAAATATATATTTCCTCATTTCCCTAGTTCTCTTCTAGCCCTTAGTTTACCTGCAATAACAACAATCTCTGCCCCTCCCCCTGCTCTGCAAAGGGAGTAAATACAAGTGCTGCCCTGAGTGACATGTCTGCCTGCTGGGATACTCAGCAGCATGTTGTATGTGTAGGACTACAAGTTCCAGCTGTACAATGACACTGCTGATACACACAGGATCTTCCTCCTACCTGTTCTTGTGCAATGCTCTGCAGATCTTCTCTAGTTTTTCAGCTCCTGTGCCCAGCATTTGTCTCCTCACTGCCTGCAGCTACTCAGTAAAGCCTTCAGCCCTGAGTCTGTGCTGGCTGAAGGGGTAATGTTTTATCTGAAAGAATCCAGGGAGAGAGCAGCCGGCAGCTCAGGCAGTGCAGGGGGCATGGCCAGCACAGCGACGTCTCGTGTAAGACTGTTATCTGATCTCTGAGGCTTGTGCACGAAACATCAGCAGAGCAGGGAGAGAAGCTGACATCACAGGTCATGTGGCCCTCCGTGAAATCTGAGAAAGCAGCAAGTGTAGAAGCACAAAGTGCATGGAAAAGCTGTTATATTTGATTAGTTAGAAACATACAAAGAACAAAAAAATAACTAGGACAACTCCTTTAAATGAGTTTTCCATTATTGGGCAAAATTTGCACAAGGGAGACGAATGTGATAAAAAAATAATAAAAAGACACAGAACTCCAATGCTACCGATTGGCTGCAGCGGTCACATATGGTTAGTGCGCTGTCATCTCTACAGCTGAGTTAAAGCCATGAAGCAGCGGTGTTGAAATGGCGGGGGCAGGAAGGATGGGGTATTTAACAGATGACTTCTGCACCTTTTACTATTTTAACCCCCTAATATTTTGCCCGATCGTATAGATACTGGTGTTAAAAAGCTAAGTTAACCCCTTAAGCACCACCCAGTGTCTTTTGTCGTCGCCCTTTTAGAAGGAGGTTCTTAGAGCAGCATTTTGCTTTACAGCCCAGACTGGAGGTGGCTCCAATCCCACCTGTTAACCCTTTGATTGTGACCACAGCATGCTCAAAGGGATTTACCCCTCTAATTGGGCCCCAGGACTGTAAATTCAGTAATCCTGCTGTTAGGGTGCACTATATGTGCTCTTATTTGCAGCCTGTGCCATAGAGACATCAAACATAATGTATTAGCACACAGGAGTATGCTAATATATTACAGTGATCAAATACATGTTTAAGACAGTAATTCCTTATTGGGGTTTTTAAAAAAATGTAATTATTTATGAAAAAAATGTATTTTATAGACGCACCCCAGAAATTAGAGGAGGAAAATAAGAAAAAAAAATATTTTTCATCAGACCTCGTATCAGACCCCCATATCAGCCCTCTATGTCTGAAACCCATCAGCCCTCTATGTCACACCCCAGCAGACCTCAGATCAGCCCTTTGTTTCTGACCCCCATCAGACCTCAGATCAGCCCTTTCACACTGCCATCAGACCTCCGATCAGCCCTTTCTGACCGCCATCAGACCTCAGATCAGACCTTTGTTTCTGACCCCCATCAGACCTCTAATCAGCCCTTTCACACTGCCATCAGACCTCCGATCAGCCCTTTCTGACCGCCATCAGACCTCCGATCAGCCCTTTCTGACCCCCATCAGACCTCACATCAGCCCTTTCAGACCGCCATCAGACCTCAGATCAGCCGTTTGTTCCTGACCCCCATCAGACCTCAGATCAGCCCTTTGTTTCTGACCCCCATCAGACCTCGGATCAGCCCTTTCTGACCCCCATCAGACCTCAGATCAGCCCTTTCTGACCCCCATCAGACCTCACATCAGCCCTTTCAGACCGCCATCAGCCGTTTGTTTCTGACCCCCATCAGACCTCAGATCAGCCCTTTGTTTCTGACCCCCATCAGACCTCAGATCAGCCCTTTCAGACCCCCATCAGACTTCAGATCAGCCCTTTGTTTCTGACCCCCATCAGACCTCAGATCAGCCCTTTGTTTCTGACCCCCATCAGACCTCAGATCAGCCCTTTGTTTCTGACCCCCATCAGACCTCAGATCAGCCCTTTGTTTCTGACCCCCATCAGACCTCAGATCAGAATAAAATAAAAAACTCCTCTTAGGCTACTTTCACACTGGCGGCAGGCCTGATCCGGCAGGTGAAGGGTGCTGCCGGATCAGGCCTACCGCAGTGACATGTGTGGAGCCGGAACCGCGCTCCGGCCCCACACATGTCACACAGTACATACATACACATAAACATAAACATACACACACATATAGACATACAAACACACACATACATACTTACATGCTCCCCGGCAGGTCTTCGGAGCGTCAGAGGGACAGGACGGCTCACACAGGTCACGATTCCGCACAGCGCCCTCTGCTGGGCGCCTGGTGGAATCATGACGATTCCACCAGGCGCCCAGCAGAGGGCGCTGTGGGGAATCGTGACCTGTGTGAGCCCTCCTGTCCCTGACGCTCCGAAGACCTGCCGGGGAGCATGTAAGTATGTATGTGTGTTTGTATGTCTATATGTGTGTGTATGTTTATGTTTATGTGTGTGTCTGTGTCTGTATGTGTCTATGTGTAGCCGGATCCGTAATGGACTCCATTGAAAGTCAATGGAGGGCGGATCCGGTTACCATTATGGTCACACCAGACGGATCCACCTCCATTGACTTGCATTGGGGGTCATTCCGGATCCGTCTTGGTGCGGATGCCTGGACCGGAGAGCAAACCGCAGCATGCTGCGGTTTGTTCTCCGGTCTGAAGACGGAACGGAATGCTTTCAGGAGCCTCCGTTGTCTTCAGTTCAGTTTTGTCCCCATTGACAATGAATGGGGACAAAACTGAAGCGTTTTATTCCGGTATTGAGCCCCTATGACGGAACTCAATACCGGAATTTTAAAACGCTAGTGTGAAAGTAGCCTTACCTGTCCTGCGCCGCAGCTCCTCTTCATCTCTGGCAGAAGTCACACTCCCCTGTCTTCCCCGGCCCGCACTGCACTGTCACCTGACAGCATGAAGCGTCAGGTCATAGTGCGCGCACTACGTCCTTACACTGTACGGGGTCAGGACTGTGAAGTGCAGGCCCCAGCAAAGAAGACAGGGGAGGGTAAGTATAGGAAGCGCTTGCAGCACTTCTTCCCCACTCCTGGCACCTAATGCATACTAGTGAGAGCTTCCATAATGGAAGCACTCACTAGTATTCTCTTTATAAGACGCACAGCCATTTTCCCCCCCACTTTTGCGGGGGAAAAGTGCGTCTTATAAAGCGAAACATACGGTAAATGAAAATAGCAAGCAAAAAATAAATACGCTATTATTTTACATAATACATTACATAAAAGCAAAAAAAAAAAAAAACACCCTACACTTATTAGGTATCCACATAACAGAAATAACTTGAACTCATTTAAAGGGACTGTCTCATCTTAGACAATGGGGACATATTGATAGGATTCTCCAGAATGAATCCCCCCCAAAGTGAGCAGAGAGCAGCCGGCTGTTTCATCTATCTATAGGTTATCTGCCATTGTAATCCTGTGCTGATAATGAGACGACTGCTGAAAAAGTGATCTGTACAGACCAAGAACTGGTGTCTATTATTAGGCTTAGGAGCCAGGGCAAAAACTTTAGGATTTTAGGAATTTTTTTTAAATTAATTAAAAATAACGTCACCAAAAATTCTTTAAAAGTTTAACATTTAACATAAAAAACCTTGTTTTTTGATGCCACGTTCCCCTTAAGCTGTGCTTACTGAAACAGAACCCAATGAGAAGCTCCGAAATAACCAAAGACGTCTTATTCTGAATCTGTTCCTCTACTTTCCATCTGGTCAGGGGGCACGAAGAGTTTAACGCGGCTGTAACCTTATATCTACTCTCTCACGTACCACCCCATCACATTTTATGGGCACCATTGCATCAGCAGGTTCACATTGCGAACCCATTGAAATCGCATTACTTCGGAGAAAAACCCAAAGTTACATTTTACACCCAGTTAGTCACCATCTGGCAGATACGACGGGGATGACTCACTTACAATCTTCTAAGATGCAGTCACCTCCAGCGTCGAATATTATGTCATGATACTTTCATGTGGTGAACGCAACAAAAAAAAGGAGCCTAAACGCATACACAGGACCTAGAAAAAAAAAATCCTACCTCTTGAAACGTAATTTTCCAAAGGAAAGAAAAAAAAAAAACTTAAAAACTCGTTGAGCGTATCACTCGATATTCCCGAGGTATGGAGTGTAGTAAATTCTTTGCAGACCGTGATTTCAATAAATATTTATGGTTTGTGGCAACATTTTATGATTCACCCAGATAGTATTTCAGGGTCGGGGCTGACAAGATGCATAAAACACATGCTTTCGTAAAGGGCTTCTTACCTTCTTCTCGGGAACGTTCGGTAAGAATAACCTGCGTCTTCCTTGGCATCTCTTCTAAAAAATGTTGACATGATGACTTGCCCTCTAAGTGCAGTAACCGTTCCTTCATTACATTAAGTCTTCACAAGAGCAAAAGGTAATTTCCTGTCAGAAGCCAATGTTCCCCGTCTCTCGCTCCCGGCTGATGACACACGCGCGGGACGAGGCAGAATGTTCCATGAGTTAATCCCAATCGGCCTGGATCAGGGGATCGTCTATCAGCCGCGTCTTACATCTTCTCTGATCTACTTAAAATGTGTTTGGGTTGTGGAAAGCGAACGGAGAAAATCACGAGGGGGTATCGGGGGTCTATCCATGAAGTGAACTCTTCTTTATCCTTGTTTTGTACTTTTTTTTTTTTTATAGATCAGATTTATTTATTTTTTTATAAGTTTGTGTTGTTTCTTTTAGGCTAGTTTCACACTAGCGGTAAATTCTGGCATAACTGGATACTACCTGACCCTGCCGCTAAAAATGATAAAAATGGAAATACCCCTCTATGGCTAGTGACTCACACTAGTAGTAAATTCTTCCGGCAGGCTGTCCTGGCAGAGGAATAGGCTGTTCAGAAGACATTGTATCCAGCATATTCGGAAAAAAGGCCAGAGAACCACCAGGCTCCATTGACTATAATGGGACTCAGAGGGGATCAGCAGCTTGCAGTGGAATCCTGACATTAATGCCGGAAACAGGCCGGATCCCCGCCGAGTCCCATTATAGTCAATGGAGCCTGGTGGTTCTCTGGCCTTTTCCGGCTATGCCGGATACAATGTCTTCTGAGCAGCCTGTTCCTCTGCTGGTACAGCCTGCTGGAAGAATTTACTACTAGTGTGACACTAGCCTTAGAGAGGTATTTCAATTTTTAGCATTTATGCTGCATGTGCAAGACAGGTGTGGGCCCGGTGACCCCCATTCTCACCCGTTGCACTCCTCATATTCTCTCACTCATCAGTGATCCTCTCAGATGGGAATCAGTGGACAGGTATAGCTAGACCTCCATATTCCCCATAGGTGAGGATCCCCAGAAGTGGGACCCAGGTGTATTAAAAAGGTTTGTCCCAGCTAGGACCTTGATGGACCTCACTGTGACTGGAGAGCACACTGCGCATGCACACACACCCCTCCATTCACTGCTATGAGCCAGTGCTCAAGTATTTTCAAAAGTTCCATAGCAGTAAACGGAGGGTTTACCAAGGAGACCTGTTCCTGAGATAGGAGTGGGTCTCACAGGTGGGACCTGTACTTTACCTGTCGATATGCCATCAATGTTCCAGATAGAAGTACCCCTTTATGCATCTATGCCATGAAGTATAATGATATTTCACCTCTTTTTCATTCTAAAAGGTCTCCTCAACGTAAGAGAATGTCTTTATCTACTGAGGGTTGAGCTGCAATACCAGACACACCCTATAGACAAGAGTGGCGCTGTGCCCGGAAAAATCGTCCCATACCTTCTAATCCTATACTACCCCTCTTAATGGAGCGTGATTACCAGTCACAGTAGGTCTGTGAGGAACTTGTGTGGGAAGTTGTGATCTCATTTTGCTCCTTTTATTATTATTGGGCCATGTTTACCCTGAATGACAGTTTTAATATTGCAATGTGAAGGACCCGATGTCATGTGACCGGCAAAAATCTTGATAAATGATCATCCTGACAGTAACTACTATGACGATATTTCTGCACCTTCATACTTAAAGGGGTTACCCTATAAGTAACGTAAAAAATGAAAATCAGACATCACATGACAATCTCTTTCTACCAAAGCTAGAACCAGCCCTGGACCTCACATGGATCCAGAGATCTCCACATTCATTACTACAATTGTTCAGCTCAGAGGACGTGTCCTTTCTCAGGGGTGTGTCCTTTCTGTTGCAGCTCTCTCCCTATCACAGCTCAGGAGGCAGTTTAAGGATGGAAATGAGCATGTGCGTCCACCTCAGTGAGTTGGACAGAGAAATAAGCAAAAGAACAAGCAGCAGGTGGCGCTATACAGGTACATTTTATTGAATATCTCATTAGCTATGCTAAATTTTTAATGACATACAATTAGAAAAGTATTCAGATCCAGGTGCTGGTTTGAAAACTGTAGAATATATTTCGTGAAACAACCCCTTTAACACCCTGTTTTGCCAGAGTCCAGCTCCAGCAGTGGGAAAAGTAGCTACCTGGAGGGAGAGGGCTGCTTTAGATGCTGCTACCTCGTGAATGGTAGCAGCTAGAAACATGCAACTGGTCTTGTCTGAAAGAAGACATTACTTTCAGACAATACCCAAATGTCAGCAATATGTTCAGGACAGAGAAAGATATGACTGATAGAAATCCGGATGCTGTGAATGCAGCTGAAACTGAAAGTAAAAACAGGTTCCACTCGCAATTATTCCTGACTTGATTTCTAACAGTGATTTCTCCTCTGTTGCTTTCATTTTGGTCTTGTATGAAAGCCTGGACTATCAGCTTTCAGACAAGACCAGTTGCATGTTTCTAGCTGCTTGAGGAGATATCACCATGTAAAGCAGGCCTCCCCCTCCAGTTAGCTACTTTTCACTCTGCCCGAGCTGGACTCGGGCAAAACAGTTAAGTGGTTAATGTGAGGCAAACTAAAGAGAGTCATTGGGATACGGAACCGAGGATCTTACCCAGCACTATTCTGTTTTTGGCAATCCCAGATGCCACTTCTTCTTTAATGAGATCGGTTAACACTTGGCACATCGGATTGATGGAGTCGAGATGTTCGGGGCTGTCCATGGAGATTTTATACCTATCGAACCAGACATTGGAGATGCCTCCCTTCATGGGTGTATAGGGCCTAGAGAGAAAGCACAGGACATCAGGCATCCTGTATATGAAATTACGGCAGTAACGTCTCAGAAAACCCTAGCTGCTGTGAAACTACAACTCCCAGCATGCAGACATGCTCAGCTGTTCATCTAACTCCCATAGAAGTTAATGGAGCATTCGAGCAGTTGTAGTTTCAAAACAGCTGAAGCGCCAAAAGTTGCCTATCCCTGCCCTAGATAAACACGCCCCAGTTCAAAAAAAAAAAAAAAAAAAAAGCATATTTTTGCACAAAAATGGCTTGTGTCAATAGAGACCATACTGTAACGGAGAATACATGTGAACAATAACTTAATTAGTTTTCCTTTAAAGGGGTTGTCCGCTTTCAGGAGGAAGTCAATGGTCGTAGTAAGAGGCACCCTCCACTACAAGGCTGATGGTGCTATGTAGTTCCGCTGCAGGCTCCTGGTGACGCAGGTAGACCAAACAGTCGATTGGGGAGGTTTGGACGCTGCCGATCCGCTAGTGATGACCTATATTGAGGATAGGTTACTACTTTCACACTAGCGTTTATATACCGTATTCCGGTATTGAGTTCCGTCATAGGGGCTCAGTATCGGAATAAAATGCTTCAGTTTTGTCCCCATTCATTGTCAATGGGGACAAAACTGAACTGAAGACAACGGAGCGCTCCTAAATGCATTCAGTTCCGTCTTCAGACCGGAGAACAAACCGCAACATGCTGAGGTTTGCTCTCCGGTCTGGGCATCCGCACCAAGACAGATCCAGAATGACCCCCAATGCAAGTCAATTGGGACGGATCTGTTTGGTGTGACACAATGATGAACGGATCCGTCCTCCATTGACTTTCAATGGAGTTCATGCCGGATCCGTTTAAGAGATGTTAATTACGGATCCACATGGTTGTATTATCAGCACGGATACGTGCTAACGCTAGTGTGAAACTAGCCTAAGGGCTCATTCACACGACCGTGTGAATGCACCCGCATCTATTCGGCAAATTTTTGGAATAGATGCGGCTGCATTCACTTCAGTGGGCGGCGTGCGAACTTGCCGCGGCTCCGCAAGAAATTACAGAACATGTCCTATTCTTGTCCGCAACAGCAGACAAGAATAGGCATTTTAAACGGGGAACCCGGCTGCGCGTTCCGCAAATTGTGGAAGACGCGCCGGGCAGCATCTGTGGCACTGGGGATCCGCATTTTTGCAGATGCGCAATACTACGGCCATCTGAATGGCCCCTTAATCACGCCCTTTCCCAATTTTACATATTAAATATATTAACAATAAATAAACATTTTACATATCGCCATGTCCGAAAAAGTCTAAACTATTAAAATATAAAAAAAATCTCCTGTGCGGTGAACACGTAACAGAAAAAAAATTAATAAAAAACGCACAATTCGCCATTTTTTAGTCACCTTGTCTCCCCAAAAAATAGGATAGGACTGTTCTATTATGGGCCAGCCATAACGATCTGTTATTGATCTATAAGCTGTAATACCCCTTTAAGAGCCTGGTTTTCACCCTATGCTCGGAGTATGCCTACACAGTGGAACACGTTGCAGCCGTTGGCGGCGGCGTATGTTTCGAGAGATCCTCCTGACGTATACAGTACCTCCTACAGACGGCTGAAAACAGATGTGAACAGGGCGTAAGTCACTTGGAAAGCTCCTGCTATTATCTTCCGTATTATCCACTGTTTATCTATGAAAACCACACACACAATACAAGAATGTAAAAAACACAACGACAACAACCTCCGGCTCCACCGACCATCAGATAAAGGATTAGCGTCTCGTACACTCACTTACTTACCTTTCATATCATCTGAACCGTGAAAAGTTAAAAAAAAAAGCCCCTGAAGTCTGAACGGTCGTAGTTTATCTGAGAAGTTGTGTCTTTACAGACGACGGAGATTTTGCCAATTTTTTTTCTATTTTTCTTGGGTCGCCAACAAACGTGTTGTTACATCTAGAGCAGTCATGTTAGAGCGCGGGCCCGGCCCTCTGAAGCGCTCTAATCGTGGAAACAATTTCATCAGATTACAGGACAGACTCGAGCTTAGACTTCAGAGGCCGGCTTACTACACTGCTCCTCTAAAAGAGTTAGGGTTGATCCACCCACACGATTATAATCTCGGGCACTACACTTAAAGGGGTCGTCCCATCTCATCCTAGCGATATGCCCCCATTGTCTTATAGGTGCGGGTCCCACAGCTGGAACCCGCACCTATATCGAGAACGGAGCCCCAAAAGAGAAGGAGGGCACACTGCGCATGTGCGGCCACCACTCCCATTCATTTCTATGGAGCCGATGGCGGCCCCATAGAAATGAATGGAGGGCGGCTGCGCTTGGTTTCGTGCTCATTCTGGGGCTGAGCTGCTCCTAGGCCACGTGACCGATGAACGTAACATCACTATCCTAGGAAAAGCTAAGAGAAGTCCGTGGCGCTCACTGGAGCGCTGGTACCTACTCAAACAGCTGATCAGCAGGGGGCCGGGGTGTCGGACCCCCACCGATCAGATCCTGAGGATAGGTCATCAGGACTAAAATCCTGGAAAACCCCTTTAACTTTCTCTACAAGATAAATGCCATTTACTCAGTGGTGTAACTACAACTAACTGGGCCCCACAGCAAATTTTTGAATGGGGCCCCCCCCAGAAACTTCCTCGCAACCCCAAACTCACATGCAACCCTCACTCTTGTGGCTAGTCAAGACTGAGCTCTCCCAGACAAGGCCTGACACCGCTCCATCCGCTTTCTATAGTGTCACTGTATATAATGTCATTGTATAATACTGTTGAGGGGGGCCTGACAATAAAATCTGTTAGTTTCCCTCTTGAGGGGGCCCCTTGTGGGTCTGGGCCCCAAAGCAGCTGCTTCCCCTGCTTCCCCTATTGCTACGCCCCTGCATTTGCTGAAGTGAGACAATACCATGAGTGCACATAGGCTGGTGCTTTTTCCTATATCGTGCAAGCACGACCACCACTGATGGATTGCAGGGTGGTCGTAACCACGGAAACGAGCAGTATATAATGTGATAGAAAAATGAATCCAGCCAGCAAAGGAAGCAATATGGAGAATCACAATACATTAGTAAGTGCCTTGTGTTAACTTTCTCTACATGATAAATGCAACTTACTGAAGTGAGAGGACCCCTTTAAGTGATGAACTACAATCGATGGAGGAACCTGCAACAAGTGTTTAATTCCCCTGCAGTGAGAAGCGTTGCACAATTTGCATTGAATTCAATGTGCTGTCCATGTAATGCACAGACATGCCAGGTCCTCCGATGCTCACTCTTGTTACTGCCCTCCACTCTGGCTAATAGATCTGGAATCCGAATGGGGGAACAAGCATCCGAATTCCCTAATAGAGTATTTGAAAATTAGTTTTTCATTTAAAGGAACCCTTCACCAGGAAATTCACTGTTACAGCATTCACAAGGCCTTGTAGGGCTAGATAAGCTGAATGCAATGGCACCTTTCACTTAGCAATCTGTTGCTTCATTCTGGAGAAGAAGGTTTTTTTTAATCCATATGCAAACAAGCAGTTATGTGCACCAAGGGCGGGCCCAAACCACTCTGTGCACCCTTGCTCCTCTTTCTTCCCTTTCCTCTCCTTCTTGATTGACATGGTCAAGTGAGATGACTAGGAAGGAACCTGGCCCTGTCAATCAAGGAGATGGCAGAGGAAGCAACCAGAGTTGATCGAACGTGCTCGTAACGAGCACTGTACTGCTCGGATCCCCTGCGCTCCGCTGCGCAGCCATCCAGATCCGTCCTCACCTGCCTGTAAGTCAATGGGCACGGATCCGTTTGGTATCACACACTAGTTACGAGCACGTTTGATCAACTCTAGAAGCAACAGGAGCACAAGTGCACAGTGTGGCTTAGGTCCGCCCTCAGTGCACTTAACTGCTCATTTGCATATGGATTCAAAGTACTTTTTATCCAGAATGAGGCAGCAGATCGCTAAGTGAAAGGTATCATTACATTCGGCTAAGCTAGCTGTACAAGGCCTTGTGCCTGCTTTGACAGACTCCCTTAAGATAAAATATTTAAAGGGGTATTCCCACATTCTCACTGCTGGGACCCGCACCTATATCGAGAACGGAGAGGAGAGCACTGTGCCTGGAGGACCCCGGATTTCCCGGGGTCTGGCCACCACCAGGCGCAGTTCCCCGCTGCTCCCATAGAAATGAATGGGAGCGTACCGCGCATGCGCTGCCACCGCTCCCATTCATTTTGATGCAGCCGGCTCGGCTATTTTCGGCGGCCCCATAGAAATGAATGGAGGGCGGCTGTGCAGTTTGCCCTCCTACACTTTGGGGGCTCCGCAGCGGTGGGACCCACACCTATAAGACAATGGGGGCATATCCTAGCGATATGCCCCCATTGTCCAAGATGGGAATAAACCTTTAAGGTGTGCACCTTGCATAACCAGATTCCTTCCTAAGGTCGAGCCATGTTTCGGAGCAGCCACTAGATGGTATCGCTGGTTTGCAGAACAGAGAGTAAAGTCTGTGAATCCATCTCTGGTGCCGAGTTTACTGCCCTATTACATTACCTTGACCGTCCTATGAGGACAAGCGGTTACTTCTCGCTGCTGTGCTGAAAACCCAATAACCTCACATTTGGAGCATATAAAAGTCTAGTAATATCCCGAGCGCTGCTCTGGGAGGATCAATAATGCTATTAATAGCCAGTCAACAACATTCTGCAACCCTAGAAAAGCAGGACGATGGGTAGGAGAACTGTCCAATCTGTAATGCTGATCAAAAAGAAGCAAAGAATGAAAAAGAGATTTGTGTACGGGCCAGAGGTTGTAACGCCAAAAATTCCTCTACAAAACCTCAAATGTAAACTAAAAAAGAAGGGATAAAGGGGCCATGGATGAAGCTGTGCACAGCCGGGCTGCTCGCATTCGCTCCATGGGAAAGATGGAGATGGTCAGGTTTAATCCAGGTCATGGCTTTAGGGTCAGAAGTGTCTTATCTGCTGGATGGGCCACATGTGCTAAATCAGTGGAGATCCGACCACTAGTACCCCCCCCCATTGATTGCTAGAACAGGGGACACAACGAAGGAGCCTAATTTTGATAATCTTTCTGGGTACTGTAGTCCACCCGTTCCAGTTATTACTTTAGTTGCCCTCCTCTGCACCCTCTCCAGCTCTGCTATGTCTGCCTTGTTCACAGGAGCCCAGAACTGTACACAGTCCTCCATGTGTGGTCTGACTAGTGATTTGTAAAGTGGCAGGGCTATGTTCTCATCACGGGCATCTATGCCTCTTTTGATGCAACCCATTATCTTATTGGCCTTGGCAGCAGCTGTCTGACACTGGTTTCTGCAGCTTAGTTTGCCGTTCACTAAAATTCCTAGGTCCTTTTCCATGTCAGAGTTACCCAGTGTTTTACCATTCAGTATGTACAGGTGACTTGCATTATTCCTTCCCATGTGCATAACCTTACATTTGTCAGTGTTAAACCTCATCTGCCACTTCTCTGCCCAAGCCTCCAGTCTATCCAGATCCTGCTGTAACAAACCAAATTCATTCAAAATTCAGTCTCCCTGAGCAGCGAGGGGCTGGCTCCACCGCTCATGAGACTCCCCAATTGATTGACAGGGCCAAAAATCTCCCCTGGTCCCGTCAATGTCACCCCTGAGCTGTTGCTCCAAGCAGCAGCCTAAGCACAGAGCAGCTGAGCTACCTGAGCAGTGCAGATGCCGACTGTCTACACTTCCAGGTATCCCCAGACGGGAGTCGGTTCCCTCATCATCGTCTTAAATTAGTCCCATATTAGGGCTATATTATACTAGTCCTATATTAGGGCTATATTATACTAGTCCTATATTAGGGCTATATTATACTAGTCCTATATTAGGACTATATTATACTAGTCCTATATTAGGGCTATATTATACTAGTCCTATATTAGGGCTATATTATACTAGTCCTATATTAGGGCTATATTATACTAGTCCTATATTAGGACTCCTAATATTTCTCATAACTGAGAGTTTGCTACAAATGCATTCACTCTATAGCAGTCATTTCCAGCCTGGCTCTCCCGAGGTTACCCATCCCTCAGCATGTCCTGATGGTCACAGGCCGTCAGTGCATGCTGGGAATTATAGTTTTACAACAGTCGGAAAGTCGCAAGTTGGAGACTATTACTTGCACACTTTACATGCACTGATACATTGTAGCAAACTATCAGGACAGGAGCTGCGCTGCTCACAGAGGATTGTCTAGACTAGAAACATTAAAGCAAACTCTCAGCCGTGAGAAGTATCAGATCACAACAGGTCTTCTGCCTCTGGCTATAGCTGGGGGAGCGGTACTGGTTCTCATTGAAGAGATCTAGTTTGGTGTAGGGAGATTTACTTACACACAATGCTTCATGGGAATAAAATATGCAAATTATCTGTCCTCCAGAAGGTAGAAAACAGCCAAACCAGAAATGCATTCAAAGGGAAACCAAGCAATACCCTGCTCTGCACTAATGATGGTTAAGATCCCCGAAACAGAAGAAGTCTGTAGAAGTCTACAGAAGAAGGTCTAGTCTTTTTGGAGAAATCTCTGGTTTGCTGTTTCCATTCACTGGTACGCAAGCAAAGATCTTAACCCTTTCGTGCCCGGAGGTTTTTTCGGTTCTGCATTTTCGTTTTGCACTCCCTGCCTTTAAACAGCCATAACTCTTTTATTTTTCTGTTCACATAGCTGTATGAGGGCTTGTTTTTTGCGGGACAAGTTGTACTTTCCAACGCCACCATTTAATATTGCATACGGTGTAGTGGGAAGCGGGAAAAAAATTCCAAACCGGGTGAAATTGCAAAGAAAACGCTATTCCGCTACAGTTCTATGGGTTTCTTATTTACAGCGTTCGATGTTCATTAAAACTGATCCGTTACTTTCATTCTACTGGTCAGTACGAATCCGGTAATACCTAATATGTATAGTTTTTCCTGCGTTTTCATAGTGATAAAATAATTAGAAAGTTGCACTTTTTTTTTTTTTTCCTTGTCAAATCTTGACCCCTATAACTTTTTGGTATTTATGTGTACAGAGCTGTATGGGGGCTCATTTTTTGCGGGACGATCTGAAGTTTTTATTGATACCATTCTGGGGTGTGTATGACTTTTTGATCACTTTTTATTTAATTTTATTTAGAAAAAAAAAGCGACAAAAAACGGCAAATCGCCATTTGGACGCTTTTTTCTGCCACACAATTCGCCGTATTGGAATTTTTTTTTTATATTTTAAAAGTACGGGCGTTTTCAGTCACGGTGATACCCATGATGTCTATATTTATTGTTATTTAGGTATTTATTTTTGAATTATACGGAAAGGGGGTGATTTGAACTTTTATATCTTTTTTATTTTTTATATATTTTTTAACATTTTTTTTAATTTTTTTTTTACTATTTGAAAGCTCAAGTATGGGCTTATATTTTGTGGCTTTTTTTTTTTCTTTATGAGCAATTATGGATTTTATAGACTCAGAAATCCAAGAATTGCTCATCTCTTATCCTGGCCTGCCATCTAGTGGCCAGAATAAGAATTGCACTTTGAAAACTGTAATCCTCACCAGCGAGGATTACAGTTTTCATATGGTGTACAGACACCCCGATTGGCCACACGGGGTGTCTGTACACCACCCGGAAGCGAATGCTTCACGTGTGATCACGGCATCTAAACTCAGAGGAAGACGCCGCCGATGGCGGTAAGTAGCGGCAAGTCTCTGCTGTTAGAAACAGCAGAGACTTGCCGGCCATGACGCCCGCCGCACTTGCGAGCGGGCGCCATGTGCCCGCATCGCCCCAGCGCCGTACATGTACGCCGCTGGACGCGAAGGGGTTAAAGGGCATCTGTCAGCAGTTTTGTACCTATGACACTGTCTGACCTGTTACATGTGCACTTGGCAGCTGAAGGCATCTGTGTTGGTCCCATGTTTATATGTGTCCGCATTGCTGAGAAAGATGATGTTCTTATATATGCAAATGAGTCTCTAGGAGCAACGGAGGCGTTACCATTACACCTAGAGGTTCTGCTCTCTGCAACTGCTGCACCTTCTCCACTTAGATTGACCGGATCAGTCAGTGAAAACATCATCACACCTGGCCCTGTCAAAGTGGAGAGGGTGAAGCAGTTGCAGAGAGAGCAGAGCCTCTAGGTGTAATGGTAACGCCCCCGTTGCTCCTAGAGGCTCATTCGCATATATTAAAACATCATATTTCTCAGTAATGTGGACACATATGAACATGGGACCAACACAGATGTCTTCAGCTGCCATGTGCACATGTAACAGGTCAGACAGTGTCATAGGTACAAAACTGCTGACAGATGCCCTTTAAAATAAATAGGAGTGCAAAGCATTTGAGGATATCACCGGTACGGTTTATCCTTAGAACAGGTCATCAATGTAGGATCTATGGTGTCTCGTGGGTTGTCTTTTCAGAATGCGGTCATTGATTTGGGTACCACTCCCAGCGCGCAACTTATTTTATCGGGGGAAACCATGGCCAGCCCAGCATTTCCCCTGCAATGGCCGCCGCAGGGGAAATGTAGTATTACGTGGCAGTGTTTCAGATGATGGCCTGAGAACAAGGATGGCTGCCAAAACCGGTAGGAGCAGCTCTGGTTCCTGGCTCTCAGACGGTGGTCCCAAGTGGAGGACCTCCATCTTCACATGTCCTAACAAGGCCTATGGACTGGGGCGGCCTTCATGAGACATGGTCGGAGTTCTAAACTTTCACAGCAAAAGAAAAATCAGATGCTGCGCGCAGTCGTGGTGTATCGGTATGCCTAAAATGAACCAAAACGTAAAACTAGTAACATCCCGATGTAATACATGCACAAGATAGCTAAGCAGATTTTCCAATGTCTTTTCAATCCAAACTTCATTTCTTTTAGCCATGAACTTAAGCCACGGGCCTAGGAGTGGCAGGACGGCTTCCTGACACCATGGCGGGCTCTTTTAGTAAACCGGGTGATTAATATCTCTCTCTTGCTGGTAAGTAATTTGAGGAATTTGGCACTGGGAATGTTGGAATGTTTGTGAGTTACCGGCAGGTTTTGGCTGGCTCCTCATACTTTTTATGGCCCTATGACTTGTTTTTTTTTTTACCAGTAATAAAAAGGCAAAAGGGGGGGAGGGGAAACCCAATGCCAAGATCGGGATCCTGCTCCCAGCCAGCGCCTGAGTCTGTTCTAGAACCGCTCCGATGCCGGCGGATAATACTAGCAGATGCCACTGCACAGGGGGTAATGCATTCCCGCTGCCTGGAGGACACCGATGTAATGCTGTGCGCTTCCTCATTTATGGGAAACGAGCACATGAATCACCATCGTGTGATCCAAGCAGTAACACACCATCCCGAAAAAAAAGAGAGAATAGGGTCTCGGGATTCCAATAAGTGATTCATCTTTTAGACATTTTCCTGGAATGAATGGAGGAAACAGAATGGCGGCGAACGGGCTGGATACAGAGTTTTTGTAACAATTCTGTAAACTGATTTAATGAAGACCCATCATGCTAGGGGAGGAGATAGAAATAGGCATTTGATTTAAATGCCTTAAAGGGATTTTCTGGAATGACTATGGTTTTTAACAGAGGTGCTCAGGCACTCGCTTACTTCATGTACAACTTACCCGTGTTTTTTTTTTTTCAATTTGGACTCTATTGACCTGTTTTCACCATGTAAACCAATTACTCTGGTTTGTTTCCATCCTGTATGTAGCACTTCCTGCTCCTTTATCCAACCAAACCCATGATGCACTTCTCCTTCCTCTGCCACAGCACCGCCCCTAACAATGCCCAGATAGTTTATAGCTCCTCCCACCCAGCTAGTTACACAGACATTCCCCCATCACTGCCTCTAACAACACCCAGCTAGTTTATAGCTCCTCCCACCCAGCTAGTTACATAGACACTCCCCTATCACTGCCCCTAACAACACCCAGGTAGTTTATAGCTCCTCCCACCCAGCTAGTTACATAGACATTCCTCTATCACTGCCCCTAACACCCAGCTAGTTTATAGCTCCTCCCACCCAGCTAGTTACATAGACACTCCCCTATCACTGCCCCTAACAACACCCAGGTAGTTTATAGCTCCTCCCACCCAGCTAGTTACATAGACATTCCTCTATCACTGCCCCTAACACCCAGCTAGTTTATAGCTCCTCCCACCCAGCTAGTTACATAGACACTCCCCTATCACTGCCCCTAACAACACCCAGGTAGTTTATAGCTCCTCCCACCCAGCTAGTTACATAGACACTCCCCTATCACTGCCCCTAACAACACCCAGGTAGTTTATAGCTCCTCCCACCCAGCTAGTTACATAGACACTCCCCTATCACTGCCCCTAACAACACCCAGGTAGTTTATAGCTCCTCCCACCCAGCTAGTTACATAGACATTCTCCTATCACTGCTCCTAACACCCAGCTAGTTTATAGCTCCTCCCACTAGCTAGTTACATAGACACTCCCTTATCACTGCCCCGCCCATGGACATCACAGGAAATAATAAGCTGCATGGAAATTGGCATATGACCACAGACGAAAAAGTCTTACGCAAAAAAAGGATCCTAAAGAGAAACTGATCAGACTCCATTAAAGTCAATGGAGCCTGTTCACCTTTGGTCGTTTCGGGTATGTGTCGAATCTGGCCCTTCCATTATTTTTGTTCTTCTGCTCCCCTAGCAGAATAATGAAAGAATCCAGCAGTAGTGTGAACTCACCTTTAGGACTCACGCGGCCGTTGTTCTGCATTGGGGGCCGCAATTTGCGGTCTCAGGTGGCCGGGCTTACGGAAAGTACTGAGAGGGCCAGCCCTCCCACTGCAGTGAATGGGAGCTATGCAAATGATGTAGTACAGCAAACTAGGCCGTTTCCAAACCGCGGGAGTTACAGAAGCAGTGTAGCTTGTTCTGCATGTTTATGTAGCTTCCATTCACTCTAGTGGAAGTTACCGAAACAGCAGATCTGCAGCCGGCTTGGCGGTTTGGGGCTGGGGCTTAGTTCCATCTCACCATGGAAATAGTGAGATGGGAGAACCCTTTTAAAGGGGTTGTCTTACTTCAGCAAGTGGCATTTATCATGTAGAAAACGTTAATACAAGGCAGTTACTAATGTATTGCTATTATCCATATTGCTTCCTTTGCTGGCTGGATTCATTTTTCCATCACATTATACACTGCTTGTTTCCATGGTTACGGCCACCCTGCAATCCATCAGTGGTGGTCATGCATGCATAATACAGGAAAAAACAGTAGCCTATGTGTGCTCCCATGGTCCTGGCCACAAGAGAGGCTGATGCTTTCTCCTATATTGTGCAAGCACGACCACCGCTGATGGATTGCAGGGTGGTCTGTAACCATGGAAATGAGCAGTGTATAATGTGATGGAAAAATGAATCCAGCCAGCAAAGGAAGCAATATGGAGAATCACAATACATTAGTAAGTGGCTTATATTAACTTCCTCTACATGATAAATGCCACTTACTGAAATGAGAGGACTCCTTTAAGGCTGTTTCCTACTATTTATGATGCTGTGAGTTCCAGCCTGCTGACATGCTCCACTGCGATTGGCCAGCTCACAGCCAGGGAGAAGGAGACGCTGCGTGAGAAACATCGCCGTCTCCTCCTCCCTGTACCGATGGTATGGATTTACATACAGGGCGAGAGACCAAAACGGGGGGCACAGCAAGCAAACGAAAAAAAATAATGGAGGACACAGAAAAAAAAAAGAAATATCACATCTCATCAATATGCCCAACATTGCCAGATACTTATATGGTAATGTCAGGACCAGTGAAAGGTCCTCTTTAAAGGGGTTATCCCACGAATAATTTAAAAAATGAAAATCAGATACCATACAGTACATGGCAACCTCTTTTTAACAAAGCTAGAACCAGCCATGTACCTCACATGGATCCAGAGATCTCCACATTCATTGCTCTAGATTTATATCAAGCTGGCAGCTTAAGGGGAGTGTCTTTTCTGCTGCAGCTAAGGAGGCGTGTCTCAGCTCTGCCTATCACAGCTCAGGAGGCATGTCTCAGCTCTGCCTATCACAGCTCAGGAGGCGTGTCTCAGCTCTCCCTATCACAGTTCAGGAGGCGTGTCTCAGCTCTCCCTATCACAGCTCAGGAGGCGTGTCTCAGCTCTCCCTATCACAGTTCAGGAGGCAGTTGAAGGATGAAACAGAGCATGTGCGGCCTTCTCAGTGAGCAGGACAAAGAAATAAGAAATTAAGTGGCCAAATACAGATACATTTTATTGAATAACTCAGTAGCTACTGTATACAAATTTTTTAAAGACATGCAATTACAAAAGTATTCAGATCCAGGTGCTGGTTTGAAAACTGTGGTATATTTTTCATGGAACAACCCCTTTAAGGAGAATGTGACAAAATTTAGTAAGTAAGTAAGGACTGAGAATAATATCATCCGCTACACAGCCTTCCAAAGTAGCATGTCCGGGCTCTAGGGAGGCATGTCACAGGATTCACCTCAATGATAGATCATCAGTATCTGATCGTGGGAGCCCAACGTGACCCCTGCCGATCAGCTGTTTAAGAAGTCACCGGCGCTCCTGTTAGTGCTACTACCTTCTCTCAGCTTACCAAGCACAGCGCCTTACATTGTATAGTGGTTGTGCTTGGTACTACAGCCCAGACCCATTAACTTCTATAGGGCTGAGCTGATCCTAGGCCACGTGATCGATGAACGTGACGTCACTGGCCTAGGAAAAGCTGAGAGAAGGCCTCATAATTTCCGCGCTGGACATACTTTGTAAAACAGCCCTAAAGAGGTCATTAAGAGTGATGGTTTGCCTTTAAGAAAGATATTTGTATGTGAAAAAACACAGCTATCAACCTGTTCAGAGAGAAAAAAATCTCAGATGACATTATTGAAAGAGCCGACAGTCTACTTCTCTCGGACAACAGCGCCACTCTTATCCAATGGCTGGGTCTGGCATTGCAGCTCATTACCATTCAAATATCTGGGGCTGAGCTGCAATGATAACAAAGCCTATGGACAAGAGTGGCGTGGAGTATGAAAAAATGACAACACATTTATTTAAAATCCTGGACAACCCCTTTAAGTCCTCAAAGAAAATAAACTCACCGGGCCGGAGCAGTGGGGAATATGACTTTGATATGGCTAAATGCGAAATCCTTCTTCAAGATTTCCCGTATCCATGATTTAATTCCTGGTCCTGTGTCACCTATAGAGGACAGGAACAGACGTGACTTTCACCATTTTGGGGGCACATATCCATTTTATATCTAAATTCTGATGAATAAATATTTACACATTTTGGGCAAAAACAGACACATTGGGGCAGATTAACATATCCCATGTTAACCAAGGTCCCTCTCCCTCCGCTCATTGCCTAGTGAGGCGCAAAAGAGTCTAAAACACATAATAAACATGGTGCAAGGCACATACAATGCTTCTTTGTAATTGGCTTAGTAAATCTCGTGGAGGGCTTCATGGGGCACAGGAATTATGGGGCACCTTTATTAAGACTGGCGTTTTAGACACTGGTCTTAAAGGGGTCCTCTCACTTCAACAAGTGACATTTATAATGTAGAGAAAGTTAACACAAGGCAGTTACTAATGTATTGTTATTATCCATATTGCTTCCTTTGCTGGCTGGATTCCTTTGTCCATCACATTATACACTGCTTGTTTCCATGGCTACGACCACCCTGCAATCCATCAGTGGTGGTCGTGCTTGCACACTATAGGAAAAAGCGTCAGCCTCTCTGGTGGCTGAGACCATGGGACCACACATAGGTTAGTGCTTTTTCCTATAGTGTGCAAGCACAACCACCACTGATGGATTGCAGGGTTGTCGTAGCCATGGAAACGAGCCATGTATAATGTGATGGAAAAAGGAATCCAGCCAGCACAGGAGGCAATATGGACAATAACAATACATTAGTAAGTGCCTTGTATTAACTTTCTCTACATGAAAAATGCCACTTACTGAAGTGAGACAACCCCTTTAATAAGCGCCTGATGGTGGATCCAGAGCTGCTTCTAAATGTAAGATGGCTGCCTTGCTGTCTTCGGCCTCTTTCACAACAGTGGCAGCACGGATCCGGCGGGTGAAGGGTACCGCCGGATCCATGCTGCCGCATGTACACATGGGGGCCGGAGCAGCGCATACACATACACACACATAAACATACAGACACTTACCTGTTCCAGCAGCTCCCGACCTGACCAGCGACGAGGACGGCGCGCACAAGGGTAAGTTTACCCACAGCGCCACCTGCTGGAGGGAGGGGAAATTGCAGGGAGACGGATCAGTCATGAACTCCATTGAAAGTCAATGGAGGACAGATCCGTTTACCATTGTGGTCACACCAAACGGATCCGTCCCCATTGCACTGGGGGTCATGACGGATCCGTCTTGGTGCGGATGCCCAGACCGGAGAGCAAACCGCAGCATGTTGCGGTTTGTTCTCCGGTCTGGAGACGGAACGGAATGCTTTTAGGAGCATTCCGTTGTCTTCAGTTCAGTTTTGTCCCCATTGACAATGAATGGGGACAAAACTGAAGCGTTTTATTCCGGTATTGAGCCCCTAGGACGGAACTCAATACCGGAATTATAAAACGCTAGTGTGAAAGTTGCCTTACACTTAGACCATTTTCTACGCCTGAAATAGGAGTAGAAAATGGTGAATGAGTTGGGTCTGCTGGTCCATCCCCTTCTCTGGCCATGCCACGTCCTGACGTGAGCGGGGAGACGTCGCAAAGGACCTTTGCATCGCAATCTCCGTCAAAAATACGCCTAATTTAGGCGCATTTCTGTGTAATAAATGACCCCCTATGTCTTTGGTGCGCCCCTTACGGCCTCCTGTACATACAGCACTATCTTGATTTTTGGCAGTTAGGTGAATTAAAGGGTTTTATCTAAAACTATAAAAGAGTGTCCAATCCCCGGTGATCATACTGACCTGGTCCCCACCGATGGGTTCGGTCTCCATTGCTCCACCGCCGGCTTTTTATTTCCCTGCTGTGCTGAAATCAACATCCTGTTCATGGAGGGTCACGTGACTGCTGCAGCCAATCACCTGTGGGGGGCAGGTCACTACTATGGCGAGCGACTGGCTGCAGTGGTCACGTGCCTCCCACTCCATGAACTTAGCACAGCAGAGAGATAAATGGCCGATCTAAGAGCGATGGAGACCAAGCCCAGCGGTGGGAACCAGGTAGGTACGATGAGCAGCGTGGCTTGGCCACTCCAGGAGGTCTTTCATAGTTTTGGATAACCCCTTTGTGAAGTGAAGCCATCAAGTACGTGACGTGTTTCAGCTCATGCCGATCCTTTCTTTCTTCATTTTCGGACTGTTCGGTCTAAAGCTGGGGTATTCCCATCTCAGACAATGGGGGGCATATCGCTAGGATATGCCCCCATTGTCCAATAGGTGCGGGTCCTACATCTCTAAAACAAAGCCTAACACGAGGCCAACAAAGTGGTGTCCGCCTACCACCAAGCCTTCTTTTTGACCCGTCAAAAATAGCTGAGCGGCCACCGCTCCCATTCATTTCTATGGGGCCGATGGAAGTAGCCGAGCCGGTGGTTGGCTATTTTTGGCGGCCCCATAGAAATAAATGGAGGACAGTGCGCCCTCCGGGACTTTGCAGGCTCTGTTTACGAGATAGGTGTGGGACCCAAACCTATCAGACAATGGGGGCATATCCTAGACGTACTGTATGTGCCCATTGTCTCAGGTGACACAACCCCTTTAAGTTTACGCTGACCAAATAGTAGAGAGGATTACTCGATTGTGGTGGTCATTGTATTGGTTTTCCCCAAAGTGTTCTTTGGAAAAAAAGCGGATCCATCAAATGTCTTCCAGACGTAATTAATTATTCTGCAGACTGGACTTCCCCCAAGAAAAGATGAGATCTAATTGAACTTTTGTTTATGACATGTTTAGTCAAATTGTGAAAAAATAAAAACCGCTAAAGGCTACAGAAAAAAGACCGTAAAACCGACAAAAACTAACACCGATGCCAGCCACTGGCAACCCAAAGACGTTCGATGGAATTACAGGCATGTTTCCAGTTTGAGGGGATTAGTAAATGATCGGGTCCATTGTCTTTTCTGGGAAGCTCTACCCCAGAGGATCATGTCGTACGCAGAGATTACTGGAGAATTTCACGTTCCTAAGCTAATCACGGAGCTAAATGAAAAATTCCTGACGCCAAAAAGCAGCAAAATATATTCCACACAACAGTAATGAGGCTGCTGAGTTCTGCCAGGGCTGCCAGCGCTAATCTAAAATAGGGCTTATTCTGGAAAACTATTATTGTGCAAGGAATAGAGAATACCAAAAATAAAAATATTCCCTTGGTATAGCGCCCCCTGCTGTATCGCCCGTGGTCCACCTTCTGCATTCGGTGGTGGACTCACATGCTCAGTAGCTTCCTTGCTCTCTTCCTCCTCCACCAAGTGCCAACACAGTCATAGTAATGTGGCTCAGACATCATTCATTAACCCCTTAAGGACCCAGCCATTTTTCACCTTAAGGACCAGGCCATTTCTAGCTAATCTGACATGTCTCACTTTATGTGGTGATAACTTTAGAACGCTTTTACTTATCCAGGCCATTCTGAGATTGTTTTCTCGTCACATATTGTACTTCATGGCAGTAGTAAATTTGAGTCAAAATATTTCATTCTTATTTATAAAAAATACCAAATTTACCAAACATTTAGAAAAATTTGCAAATTTCCAAATGTCAATTTCTCTACTTTTAAAATACATAGTAATGCCTCCAAAAATAGTTATGACTTTACATTCCCCATGTGTCTACTTCAGGTTTGGATCACTTTGAAAATTACATTTTATTGGGACGTTAGAAGGCTTAGAAATTTAGAAGCAAATCTTGAAATTTTTCACAAAATTTCCAAAACCCACTTTTTAAGGATCAGTTCAGGTTTGAAGTCACTTTGTGAGGCTTCCATCATAGAAACCACCCAAAAATGACCCCATTTTAGAAACTACACCTCTCAAGGTATTCAAAACTGATTTTACAAACGTTTTTAACCCTTTAGGTGTTCCACAAGAATTAAAGGAAAATGTAGCCAAAATTTCCGAATTTCACTTTTTTGACAGATTTTTCATATGAATCATTTTATTCTGAGAATAAAGCAAGGGTTAACTGCCAAACAAAACTCAGTAATTATTACCCTGATTCTGTAGTTTACAGAAATGCCCCATTTGTCATCATAAACTGCTGTACAGGCACACGGCAGGGCGCAGAAGGAAAGGAACGCCAGGGCAGATTTCACTGGAAAAAGTTTAAGTTGCCATGTCACATTTGATGCACCCCTAGAGTAGGAAACTCCAAAAACTGACCCCATTTTGGAAACTACGGGATAAGTTGGCAGTTTTGTTGCTATTTTAGGGTACATATGATTTTTGGTAGCTCTATATTACACTTTTTGTGAGGCAAGGTAACAAAAACTAGCAGTTTTGGCATTGTTTTTATTTTTTGTTATTTACAACATTCATCTGACAGGTTAGATCGTGTGATATTTTTATAGAGCAGGTTGTTACGGACGCGGCAATATCTAATATGTATACTTTTTTTATTTATTTAACTTTTACACAATATTTTTGAAGCACAAAAAAAAAAAAAAATCACATTTTAGTGTCTCCATAGTCAGAGAGCTGTAATTTTTTTATTTTTTGGGCGATTGTCTCATATAGGGGCTCATTTTTTGCGGGATGAGATGACGATTAGATTGGTACTATTTTTGGGGGCATACGCTTTTTTGATCGCTTGGTATTACAATTTTTGTGATGAAATGTGACAAAAAAATGGCTTTTTTTAGACAGTTTTTATCTTTTATTTTTTACAGTGTTCATCTGAGGGGAGAGATCATGCTATATTTTTGTAGAGCAGGTTTTTACGGACGTGGCGATACCTAACATGTATACTTATTTTTATTTAAGTTTTACACAATAATATCATTTTTGAAACAAAAAAAAAATCAGTGTCTCCATAGTCAGTGAGCTGTAGTTTTTTTATTTTTTGGGCGATTGTCTCGGGTAGGGGCTCATTTTTTTGCGGGATGAGATGACGATTAGATTGGCACTATTTTTGGGGGCATACACTTTTTTGATCGCTTGGTATTACATTTTATGTGATGAAATGTGAACAAAAATGACTTTTTTTAGACAGTTTTTATTTTTTACGGTGTTGACCGGGCGGGCTGGATCATGTGATATTTTAATAAAGCAGGTTTTTACGGACGTGGCGATACCTAATATGTATATTTTTAATTTTTTTTCTATTTTTATGTGTTTCTTTATGGGGAAGGGGCTTTTTTTTTAATTGAAACTTTATTATTATTTTTTTTATTAAAACACTTTTATTTAACTTTTTTTTTTACATTTCACTTATGTCCCAGTAAGGGACTTTAACATTTCAGGGTCTGATCCCTGATTGAATGCAGCACAATACATCTGTATTGTGCTGCATTCAACTGTCAGCGTCTCACACCACTGACGTCCTGGAACGTCCTCAAAGTCACTCAGCTCACTTCTATGTTGAGGGGCGTAGGAGGACCGGAGACCATTGACATAGTACAGGCTGCTGTAAACAGCAACCAGACTGCATCTGCAAGACAGTATACAGAGAATGATGCGGTTCTATGAAGTATTTCTCAGGGGCAGCTCCCAGGACCGGTTCGGCTCTGCTGCATCGTGTCAGCTTAGTCATACCGTCGCCTTTGAGTCCTTAATTCCAGATTAATCAAGGGTCAGAAAGCAGGGCAGACGTAACGCCGCGTCCGAACCGAAACCTTTCATGCTTAATAAGAATGCAAACTGGTGAAGTGAAAAAGACGCGAGCGCTGGCCGCTGACTCACAAACAGAAAGCAAATGACCTCATGCCCATTACTGGCGCCGAGCTCGTTAACATCAGCATTACTGTACGTTACGATCGTCGTCTGCTCCGGGTACAAAGAGAACTGAGGTCTTTAAAATGCATGACGGCAAGACGCCAACGTTCAGTTTGGTTTAAGGGGCGGCAAACGACGTGGAACATGGGACATGGAATAACGGCCGGGGGGGGGCGGTCGGGGTCGTCACCCTGACCAATGATGGTCATATAAAGCCACTGGGTTAAATATCTGCACAAGAGGTGACTCTTCACAGATGGTCAGAGGTCTCTGGATGTAAGAAGTCTAAAAGGGGGTCCGTCAGCGGTTTTCACCATGTAAAACTTCATATTTACACTGCTCCTGAGGAGAAAAGCTCCACATAAGAAATGTTTGTACTGATCACCCCAGCCCCTACCTAGTTCTGTACAAACATCTCTTATGTGGAGCTTTTCTCCTCAGGAGCAGTGGGAATATGAAGTTTTAGTCTGCTCCTCCAGGGACCTAGGGGGCGGAGCTTCACTGTGAAGAGCTCTCTGCGTGAAGCTGCTGCACTGCCCTCCTCTCTGAGTGACAGCTGTACAGTCATGGCCAAAAGTTTTGAGAATGACACAAATCTTCTATTTTCACATGATCTGCTGCCCTCTGGTTTTTATGTGTGTTTGTCAGATGTTTTTATCACATACAGAAATATAATTGCAATCATATTATGAGTAACAAAAGCTTATATTGACAGTTAGAATGAGTTAATGCAGCAAGTCAATATTTGCAGTGTTGACCCTTCTTCTTCAGGACCTCTGCAATTCTCCCTGGCATGCTCTCAATCAACTTCTGGACCAAATCCTGACTGATAGCAGTCCATTCTTGCACAATCAATGCTTGCATTTTGTCAGAATTTGTAGGTTTTTGTTTGTCCACCCGTCTCTTGATGATTGACCACAAGTTCTCAATGGGATTAAGATCTGGGGAGTTTCCAGGCCATGGACCCAAAATCTCTATGTTTTGTTCCCTGAGCCATTTAGTTATCACCTTTGCTTTATGGCAAGGTGCTCCATCATGCTGGAAAAGGCATTGTTGATCGCCAAACTGCTCTTGGACGGTTGGGAGAAGTTGCTCTCGGAGGACATTCTGGTACCATTCTTTATTCATGGCTGTGTTTTTAGGCAAGACTGTGAGAGAGCCGATTCCCTTGGCTGAGAAGCAACCCCACACATGAATGGTTTCAGGATGCTTTACAGTTGGCATGAGACAAGACTGGTGGTAGCGCTCACCTCGTCTTCTCCGAATAAGCTGTTTTCCAGATGTCCCAAACAATCGAAAAGGGGATTCATCAGAGAAAATGACTTTCCCCCAGTCCTCAGCAGTCCACTCCCTGTACCTTTTGCAGAATATCAGTCTGTCCCTGATGTTTTTTCTGGAGAGAAGTGGCTTCTTTGCTGCCCTCCTTGAGACCAGGCCTTGCTCCAAGAGTCTCCGCCTCACAGTGCGTGCAGATGCACTCACACCTGCCTGCTGCCATTCCTGAGCAAGCTCTGCACTGCTGGTAGCCCGATCCCGCAGCTGAAACACTTTTAAGAGACGGTCCTGGTGCTTTCTGGTCTTTCTTGGGCGCCCTGGAGCCTTTTTGGCAACAATGGAACCTCTCTCCTTGAAGTTCTTGATGATGCGATAGATTGTTGACTGAGGTGCAATCTTTCTAGCTGCGATACTCTTCCCTGTTAGGCCATTTTTGTGCAGTGCAATGATGACTGCACATGTTTCTTTAGAGATAACCATGGTTAACAGAAGAGAAACAATGATGCCAAGCACCAGCCTCCTTTTAAAGTGTCCAGTGGTGTCATTCTTACTTAATCATGACAGATTGATCTCCAGCCCTGTCCTCATCAACACCCACACCTGTGTTAATGGAGCAATCACTGAAACAATGTTAGCTGGTCCTTTTAAGGCAGGGCTACAATGATGTTGAAATGTGTTTTGGGGGATAAAGTTCATTTTCTAGGCAAATATTGACTTTTCAAGTAATTGCTGTTAAGCTGATCACTCTTTATAACATTCTGGAGTATATGCAAATTGCCATTATAAAAACTGAAGCCGTAGACTTTGTAAAAATTAATATTTGTATCATTCTCAAAACTTTTGGCCATGACTGTAGTATCCAACCAGGAGACCACTACAGCTGTCACTCAACCGAGGGGAGGGGGCTGTGAACCTGCTCAGTGCAGACAGCACATTACCGTAAAGCTCCACCCCCTGGGCACTTGCAGGAGCAGAATAAAACTTCATATTCACACAGCTCCTAGGGAGAAAAGCTCCACAAAAGATATCTTTCTACTGTTCTCCCCAGACCCTACCTAGTACTGTCAGCAGTTTAGCCTGACCACCCTGTAATCCAGCAGCAGTGGTCGTGCTTGCACACTATAGAAAAAAGCTCGAGCCTATGTGCACGCTCATGAGTCTGGACACCAAAGAGGCCGGCACATTTTCCTATAATGTGCAAGCACGACCACTGCTGCTGGATTGTAGGGTGGTTGTAACCATGGAAACGAGCAGTGTATAATGTGATGTAAAAATTAACCCAGACAGCAAAGGAAGCAATATGAACAATCACAATACATTAGTAAGTGCCTTGTATTCATTTTCTCTACATAATAAATGTAATTCGATGAAGTGAGGGAACCCCTTTAACGGTAAATAAGTAAATAGTTTTTTTTTTTTTTTTTTTCAAACAATGTCCCATAATTTTAATAAAACTTGGATAACCCCTTTAATTAAGTCTCAGACTAATTGCACGGCATACAACAGTTTGTCTCTTACATCTAACGTGGTCCTAACAGACCACAGACCCTAATGACAGGGAGAATCCGCCAGCTGACAATCTACTCATACATTTCCAGGAAGAATAACAGAGGAATAACATAACAAACGGTTCTAACACGGTGTATGTTATTATTAGGGATGAGTGAATCGACTTTGGATCAAACGCTCCTTACAGTATTAGAATGTATTGGCTTCGATGAGCCGAAATTATTACTTCGTAAATTAATTTCTACTGTAAAAAAAACTTTGCTACCGAACTCGGGTTCGGTAGCAAGGTTTTTTACAGTAGAAATTAATTTACAAAGTTATTACCTGAAGTCTCGTGAGCCAATACATCCTAATACTGTACGGAGAGCTTGGGGGCCACACAGCACCCTGCTTCAATCCGATATTACAGGAACTCCCATAGAGATGATTGGAGCAGTAGTGCGCATGCCTGACCGGCCGTTCTGTCCATTTCAGAGGGCTCTGAGGGGTACAGCGAACTAGTAATCCTGATCTGTGGAGTCCAGGCAGAAGGACCCCCATCAATCTAACAATTAACCCCTATGTGGAGGGGGAGTTCATAATATTAAAGGGTTATTCTCATCTTAGACAATGGGGGCATATCGCTAGGATATGCCCCCATTATCTTATAGGTGCGGGTCCCGCACCTATATCCAGAACGGAGCGGGGAGCGCTGCGCCCGGGGGTCCGGCCACCACCAGGTGCAGCTCCCCGCTGCACTCATAGAAATGAATGGGAGCCGGGCCGTGCATGTGCGGTGCGCTCCCATTCATTTCTATGGAGCCGACGGAAGTAGCCGAGCCAGCGCTCGGCTATTTTCGGCGGCCCCATAGAAATGAATGGAGAGCGGCTGCACATGCGCAGTGCGCCCTCATTCAGTTCGGGGGCTCCGTTCTGGATATAGGTGCGGGTCCCAGCGGTGGGACCCGCACCTATAAGACAATGGGGGCATATCCTAGCGATATGCCCCCATTGTCTAAGATGAGAATACCCCTTTAACTACAAACAAAGGAGGAAGTTAAAGAGACAGAACAGGAAGAAGAAAACAAGGAGAGTCAAAAACATATCCGGAAAACATCTGCTAATTTTAATTAAAAAAAAAAAAAAAAAAAAAAATCACATACGTTCTGCTATGTGATTTAATTTTTTTTTAAACTTTGGGCGTGTCCCCCACAAGGGAATTTTATAAACCAGTATTACCCCGGCTGCCTCACAAGCCAATGGAGGAGATTTATCAAACCTGGTGTAACGGAAAACCATCATATTTGCCCATGGCAACCAATCAGATTCCTCCTTTCATTTTCCAAAGGAGCTGTGAAAAATGAAAGCAGAAATCTGATTGGTTGCTATGGGCTATAGATTGTTGCTAATGTTATGAGGGCACTGAGGCTAACACTGCTGTGGGACAGGGTAAAGAAATGCAGGGGGTGTGACCAGGGGTTTCAGGGCGGGGCTTCTATCTGGTAAGGTGTCTCAGGGTGCCCAATACAGGAAAACTCATCACATTGTATGTACAGAGGAACCAATGAAACCTGCGATAGCTGCAGAACTACAAGTACCAGCGGACCTGGTGATGGCCGGAAGTAGGGACAGCACCTGATCCGTGCAGGAAGATGACGGAAGCCGAGTGCTTCCCCGCAGGAGACACCACACACCGCGCTAAGGAGCTGGAGGCCGCCATGACACCCACGTGACTGCAGGGTTAGCTGCGCATGCGTGCTGTTATAGTGCGGATGCTCAGTGGCACGTTACCTGACATAGTCTTATGAGACACAACGGGAGGCTGCAGGAGGTGAGAGTCTCACCATGAGACTGCTGTGCCTGCTGGTCTAATGGTGTCCTGTACAGCGCTGGATTTATATTTTGAGTCAAAATATGAATATACACCGTCTCCAAGCTGACCACCCCCATACACTGAAAACTATATACTGTGACGTCACTGAATTATCTCTGTACTGTGACGTTGCTGTGTTTATTATCCCTGTGCTGTGACATCACTGTGTTTATTATCCCTCTACTGTGACATCACTGTGTTTATTATCCCTGTGCTGTGACATCACTGTGTTTATTGTCCTGTATGGTGACATCACTGTTTATTATTCCTGTACTGTGACATCACTGTGTTTATTATCCCTGTACTGTGACATCACTGTGTTTATTATCCCTGTACTGTGACATCACTGTGTTTATTATCGCTGTACTGTGACATCACTGTGTTTATTATCCCTGTGCTGTGACATCACTGTGTTTATTATCCCTCTACTGTGACATCACTGTGTTTATTATCCCTGTGCTGTGACATCACTGTGTTTATTATCCCTCTACTGTGACATCACTGTGTTTATTATCCCTGTACTGTGACATCACTGTGTTTATTATCTCTGTGCTGTGACATCGCTGTGTTTATTATCTCTGTACTGTGACATCGCTGTGTTTATTATCCCTGTACTGTGACATCACTGTGTTTATTATCTCTGTACTGTGACATCGCTGTGTTTATTATCTCTGTACTGTGACATCACTGTGTTTACTATCCCTGTAATGTGACATCACTGTGTTTATTATCCCTGTACTGTGACATCACTGTGTTTATTATCCCTGTACTGTGACATCACTGTGTTTATTATCCCTGTACTGTGACATCACTGTGTTTATTATCCCTGTGCTGTGACATCACTGTGTTTATTATCCCTGTGCTGTGACATCACTGTGTTTATTATCTCTGTACTGTGACATCACTGTGTTTATTATCCCTGTGCTGTGACATCACTGTGTTTATTATCCCTGTACTGTGACATCACTGTGTTTATTATCCCTGTACTGTGACATCACTGTGTTTACTATCCCTGTACTGTGACATCACTGTTTATTATCCCTGTGCTGTGACATCACTGTGTTTATTATCTCTGTACTGTGACATCACTGTGTTTACTATCCCTGTACTGTGACATCACTGTTTATTATCCCTGTGCTGTGACATCACTGTGTTTATTATCTCTGTACTATAATATATATATATATACACAATGATGACCCAGAAGTGAATGGTATATAATTGGTTGTAATGTGTAAAGATAACGGAGGGCCGCCATTGAAACACATAGCTGATTGTCTAGTTTTTATTTTATATTTAATAAAACATTTTACACCAGTCCCCAGTGCAGTGCACAGTTTTTTTTCTTTTTTTGCTCCTCTGAGCTGTCTTCTCTGCCGTCACCCGAGATAATTGCAGCCAATGAGCGTAGCAGCCCAGTGTTGTTCCTCGCCTGCACAATACTATCCGGTAATGTATACTTACCTGGGTACTATATGTAGACATCTGAAGATATTACACTAGGGAGTGCCCCCTTTCTCTTTTCTCTCTTATTATTCCTGTACTGTGACATCACTATGTGCATTATCTCTGTGTCCTGATGGCTGAGAAAAATGATGTTTTAATATATGCAAATGAGCTTGTAGGAGCAGTGGGGGCGTTGCTGTTACACCTAGAGGCTCTGCTCTCTCTGCAACTGCTGCGCCCTCTGCACTTTGATTGACAGGACCAGGCAGTGAAAACATCATCATACCAGGCCCTGTAGAGGGAGCGGCAGTTGCAGAGAGAGCAGAGCCTTTAGGTGTAACGACAACACCCCCATTGCTCCTACAGGCTCATTTGCATATATTAAAACATCATTTTTCTCAGCAATGCGGACACATATGAACATGGGACCGACATAGATGTCTTCAGCTGCCAAGTGCACATGTAACAGGTCAGCCAGTGTCATAGGTACAAAACTGCTGACAGATGCCCTTTAAGTACATCCCAATGCCCTGTGAATTAATTGCGCCAAAGGGTTCAATAAATCAGACGTCCCGGTTCAGTTATGGGAATTCTGACCTTGTCAACCTCCTGACCGTCACCACCTTCTGTTTTGGATACTCACGTCAGATTATCTGGATTTTTGGCTTTTCGGATGGCGACTTAAAGGAATTTTACGGTGGAGTTTTCCCCATTTTTTCCTTTGCTTTTGCCTCTATGAGCTCTTTTTTTCAGACCCTGGGAAGACGTCTCTCTGACTGGTGAAGTTAATGGAAGTCAGTGGAAATTCTATTACCTGAGGTCAGAATTATGTCGTTACAATGGAATTTGTCAAGGGCCCAAAAAACCGATTCTGACGCTTGAACTTTGACAGCCATATTTAAATAACTTCATTTTAACTTAATAACGGAGATGACTCCGGGGAAATCTATGAAATCACAATGAAACCTGTTTGGGGGAGAACATCTGACAAAATGACAAACATTCTCCAAAAAAAAAAAAAAAAAGGGCTGAAATGAGGCGATTTCTGGAAAAGTGCAAGACGTCGGAGAAGACCGCTCTCGAGGTCGTGTATTTCTGTCCAGGAGAATGCTGTTTTGACTCAACAGTTTTTATCAGGTTCATTCAGTCAGGTTTATGATGACTTTGCATTAAATTGCATTTCTTCATATTAATTTTTTCGTAGAAATAGAAAATATTTCTTTTTTCGCTGTATTGTATCACTCCCTAAAGGGATTTTCCGGAAGTTCGATTTTGAAGGCCTGTCCTCAGGACAGGTCATCAATATCTGATCGGTGGGGGGCTGAATCCTGGCATCCCTGCAGATCAACATTATGAAGAACCTCCAGTGAGCACTGCAACCCCTTCCTAGGCTGGTGACATCACTTTTCTTGGTCACGTGGCCTACGTGCAGCTCAGTCCCATTCAAGTGATTTTGCCTGAGTTGCAATACCAAGTACAGCCACTATGCAATGTATGGTGCTGTGCTTTGTATGACGTGAGGAAGCTGCAGCGCTCACCAGACCCTGCGGTCTCTCTAAGCAGCTGATCGGCAGGGGTGTCAGGAGCTGAACCCCCAGCGATCAGATATTGATGACCCATCCCGAGGATAGGCCATCAACACTCAACTCCCAGAAAACCACTTTAAAGCACAACTAAGTTTAAAAAAAAAGTTTGCATAATGGCTGTGCTTCTTTGTACAATCATAACTGTGAGGAAACGGCTATTTTTGGGCTTCCCTAATTATTCCCTGTTTCAGCTGCACAGCTAGATGCATTTCTCTCACGAGCAGGGGACATCTCCCTTCTGTGGAATCTGCTAGCACTGTACTACACTGACCTCCCAGAAAACCACTTTAAAAAATACATGAGTTTTTTTTAATTGCATAATGGCTGTGCTTCTTTGTAGAATCATAACTGTGAAGGAACAATTCTGTTTGGGCTTCCCTAATGTCTTTTGGAGCCACATTATTCCCTGTTTCAGTTACATAGCTAGATGCATTTCTCTCACAAGCAGGGGCATCTCCCTTCTGTGGAATCTGCTAGCACTGTACTGCACTGACCTCCCAGAAAACCACTTTAAAGCATACCTGAGTTTTTTTTTTTTTTTTTAAATTGCATAATGGCTGTGCTTCTTTGTAGAATCACAACTGTGAAGGAACGATTATGTTTGGGCTTCCCTAATGTCTTTTGCAGCCACATTAATCCCTGTTCCAGCTGCACAGCTAGATGCATTTCTCTCACAAGCAGGGACGCAGGGCCGGACTGGCCGTCTGGCACTTCTGGCAAATGCCAGAAGGGCCGCTGCCCTCCGTGGGCCGGTCCAATCCACCCTTGCAGGGCTGCACCGCCAATTAGGCAGGTGCGGCGCGGCCCTGCGCATAATTGCGGGCGTCGGCGGGGCAGAGGGAGATGAGCGCTTCCATTGTGGAAGCGCTCATCTCCATAGTCATCTGTATCGCCGTCCTCAGGACGGCGATACAGATGCCTGTATTGTACTGCGGCAGGGGAGGGAGAGGCGTCTCCCCTGCCCGTTCCTCTGATAGGGTGCAGGCACTAGGCCTGCAGCCTATCAGAGACCGGCTCAGGCGGCGCGATGACGTCATCGCGCCGCCTGAGCCGTACAGCGCGGGACACAGGCCGGAAGAGGCCTCATCGCATCGCTGCTGGAGGTAAGTATAAGTGTTTTTTTTTTTTATTGTAGCACCGACCGGAGCTCTATTGGGGGCACATGGGGGCATTTTACTGGCACTGGGGGCATTTTTACTGGCACAATGGGGGCACTGGGGGCATTTTTTACTGGCACATGGGGCACTGGGGGCATTTTTACTGGCACAATGGGGCACTGGGGGTATTTTTACGGGCACTGGGGGCATTTTAACTGGCACTGGGGACATTTTTATGGGCACTGGGGGCATTTTTACTGGCACATGGGGCACTGGGGGCATTTTTACTGGCACTGGGGGCATTTTTACTGGCACTCGGGGCATTATTATAGGCACTGGGGCCATTTTTACTGGCTCATGGGGCACTGGGGGCATTTCTTACTGGCACATAATTTGGGGGGCATCTATGGGTGGGGAGCACTTCTTACTGGCACATTATTGGGGTGAAATTTTGGGGGCACTTCTTACTGGCACGTTGGAAGCATTATTACTTCTGGGGCACAGTGGGGACATTAGTACTGTTGGGGGCACTATTACTAACAAGTGCACTCTGGCAGAGAATTATTAGTTGGGACTTTGGGGGCACTATTACTGTGGGGGGCACCCTGGCACAGTATCAGCACAGTTATTTCTGGGGGACGTTATGTTCACACTATTATGGGACACTATTTGCTGGGCGCAGTTATTTTAGGACACTGTGTGCCAATAATTATTGAAGGACACTATCTGTGTGGTACTAGTGGCACAGTACTGGGGGTGGTAGGATGATTTGTCCAGAAGACGGGAGGATGATGGAAAAGTAGTAAACTAAGATTTTTTTTCTGTCAAACTGCAGAGATGAGAAATGGCTGAAAAATGGCGTCTGGTCTGAAAGGAGAAGATGAGTAAAGAAAAGATCTACATCAGAGGAGACGTCACTGGATGTACGAGTTATGGGGCGCTGTATTATACTGGATGTAAGAGGTATGAGGCGCTGTATTATACTGGATGTAAGAGGTATGGGGCGCTGTATTATACTGGATGTAAGAGGTATTGGGCGCTGTATTATACTGGATGTAAGAGGTATGGGGCGCTGTATTATACTGGATGTAAGAGGTATGGGGCGCTGTATTATACGGATGTAAGAGGTATGAGGCGCTGCTGTATTATATGTAAGAGGCGCTGTATTATACTGGATGTAGAGGTATGGGCGCTGTATTATACTGGATGTTATGCTGTATTATACTGGATGTATAGGCGCTGTATTAACTGGATGTAAGAGGTATGGGGCGCTGTATTATACTGGATGTAAGAGGTATGGGGCGCTTATACTGGATGTAAGAGGTATGGGCGCTGTATTATACTGGATGTAAGAGGTATGGGCGCTGTATTATACTGGATGTAAGAGGTATGGGGCGCTGTATTATACTGGATGTAAGAGGTATGGGGCGCTGTATTATACTGGATGTAAGAGGTATGGGGCGCTGTATTATACTGGATGTAAGAGGTATGGGGCGCTGTATTATACTGGATGTAAGAGGTATGGGCGCTGTATTATACTGGATGTATAAGAGGTATGGGGCGCTGTATTATACTGATGTAAGAGGTATGCGCTGTATTTACTGGATGTAAGAGGTATGGGCGCTGTATTATACTGGATGTAAGAGGTACTGTATGTAAGGTAGGCGCTGTATTATACTGGATGTAAGAGGTATGGGGCGCTGTATTTATACTGGATGTAAGAGGTATGGGCGCTGTATTATACTGGATGTAAGAGGTATGGGGCGCTGTATTATACTGGATGTAAGAGGTATGGGGCGCTGTATTATACTGGATGTAAGAGGTATGGGGCGCTGTATTATACTGGATGTAAGAGGTATGGGGCGCTGTATTATACTGGATGTAAGAGGTATGGGGCGCTGTATTATACTGGATGTAAGAGGTATGGGGCGCTGTATTATACTGGATGTAAAGAGGTATGGGCGCTGTATTATACTGGATGTAAGAGGTATGGGCGCTGTATTATACTGGATGTAAGAGGTATGGGGCGCTGTATTATACTGGATGTAAGAGGTATGGGGCGCTGTATTATACTGGATGTAAGAGGTATGGGCGCTGTATTATACTGATATATGGGCGCTGTGTTATACTGGATGTAAGAGGTATGGGGCGCTGTATTATACTGGATGTAAGAGGTATGGAGCGCTGTATTATACTGGATGTAAGAGGTATGGGGCGCTGTATTATACTGGATGTAAGAGGTATGGGCGCTGTATTATACTGGATGTAAGAGGTATGGGGCGCTGTATTATACTGGATGTAAGAGGTATGGGCGCTGTATTATACTGGATGTAAGAGGTATGGGCGCTGTATTATACTGGATGTAGGCGCTGTATACTGGATGTAAGAGGTATGGGGGCTGTATTATACTGGATGTAAGAGGTATGTATACTGGATGTAAGAGGTATGGGCGCTGTATTATACTGGATGTAAGAGGTATGGGCGCTGTATTATACTGGATGTAAGAGGTATGGGCGCTGTATTATACTGGATGTAAGAGGTATGAGGCGCTGTATTATACTGGATGTAAGAGGTATGGGGCGCTGTATTATACTGCTGGATGTAAGAGGTATGGGGCGCTGTATTATACTGGATGTAAGAGGTATGGGGCGCTGTATTATACTGGATGTAAGAGGTATGGGGCGCTGTATTATACTGGATGTAAGAGGTATGGGGCGCTGTATTATACTGGATGTAAGAGGTATGGGCGCTGTATTATACTGGATGTAAGAGGTATGGGCGCTGTATTATACTGGATGTAAGAGGTATGGGCGCTGTATTATACTGGATGTAAGAGGTATGGGGCGCTGTATTATACTGGGATGTAAGAGGTATGGAGGCGCTGTATTATACTGGATGTAGAGGTATGGGGCGCTGGATGTAAGAGGTATGAGCGCTGTATATAGTGTATGGGCGCTGTATTATACTGGATGTAAGAGGTATGGGGCGCTGTATTATACTGGATGTAAGAGGTATGGGGCGCTGTATTATACTGGATGTAAGAGGTATGGAGGCGCTGTATTATACTGGATGTAAGAGGTATGGGGCGCTGTATTATACTGGATGTAAGAGGTATGGGGCGCTGTATTATACTGGATGTAAGAGGTATGGGGCGCTGTATTATACTGGATGTAAGAGGTATGGGGCGCTGTATTATACTGGATGTAAGAGGTATGGGCGCTGTATTATACTGGATGTAAGAGGTATGGGGCGCTGTATTATACTGGATGTAAGAGGTATGGGGCGCTGTATTATACTGGATGTAAGAGGTATGGGCGCTGTATTATACTGGATGTAAGAGGTATGGGCGCTGTATTATACTGGATGTAAGAGGTATGGGGCGCTGTATTATACTGGATGTAAGAGGTATGGGGCGCTGTATTATACTGGATGTAAGAGGTATGAGGCGCTGTATTATACTGGATGTAAGAGGTATGGGGCGCTGTATTATACTGGATGTAAGAGGTATGGGGCGCTGTATTATACTGGATGTAAGAGGTATGGAGGCGCTGTATTATACTGGATGTAAGAGGTATGGGCGCTGTATTATACTGATGTAAGAGGGGGTTACTGGTAAGGATGGGCGCTGTATTATACTGGATGTAAGAGGTATGGGGCGCTGTATTATACTGGATGTAAGAGGTATGAGGCGCTGTATTATACTGGATGTAAGAGGTATGGGGCGCTGTATTATACTGGATGTAAGAGGTATGGGGCGCTGTATTATACTGGATGTAAGAGGTATGGGGCGCTGTATTATACTGGATGTAAGAGGTATGGGGCGCTGTATTATACTGGATGTAGAGGTATGAGGCGCTGTATTATACTGGATGTAAGAGGTATGGGGCGCTGTATTATACTGGATTAAGAGGTATTGGGCGCTGTATTATACTGGATGTAAGAGGTATGGGGCGCTGTATTATACTGGATGTAAGAGGTATGGGGCGCTGTATTATACTGGATGTAAGAGGTATGGGGCGCTGTATTATACTGGATGTAAGAGGTATGGGGCGCTGTATTATACTGGATGTAAGAGGTATGAGGCGCTGTATTATACTGGATATAAGAGGTATGGGGCGCTGTATTATACTGGATGTAAGAGGTATGGAGCGCTGTATTTATACTGGATGTAAGAGGTATGGGGCGCTGTATTATACTGGATGTAAAGAGTAAAGGTATGGGGCGCTGTATTATACTGATGTAAGAGGTATGAGGCGCTGTATTATACTGGATGTACGAGGTATGGGGCGCTGTATTATACTGGATGTAAGAGGTATGGAGGCGCTGTATTATACTGGATGTAAGAGGTATGGGGCGCTGTATTATACTGGATGTAAGAGGTATGGGGCGCTGTATTATACTGGATGTAAAGAGGTATGGGGCGCTGTATTATACTGGATGTAAGAGGTATGGGGCGCTGTATTATACTGGATGTAAGAGGTATGGGGCGCTGTATTATACTGGATGTAAGAGGTATGGGGCGCTGTATTATACTGGATGTAAGAGGTATGGGCGCTGTATTATACTGGATGTAAGAGGTATGGGGCTGTGGATGTAAGAGGTATGGCGCTGTATTATACTGGATGTAAGAGGTATGGGGCGCTGTATTATACTGGATGTAAGAGGTATGGGCGCTGTATTAATAACTGGATGTAAGGGAAGGTATGGGGCGCTGTGGTTATACTGGATGTAAGAGGTATGGAGCGCTGTGGTTATACTGGATGTAAGAGGTATGGAGCGCTGTATTTATACTGGATGTAAGAGGTTGGGGCGCTTATTTATACTGGATGTAAAGAGGTATGGGGCGCGTGTATTATACTGGATGTACGAGGTATGGAGCGCTGTGTATACTGGATGTAAGAGGTTATGGGGCGCTGTATTATACTGGATGTAAGAGGTATGGAGCGCTGTATTATACTGGATGTAAGAGGTATGGGGCGCTGTATTATACTGGATGTAAGAGGTATGGGGCGCTGTATTATACTGGATGTAAGAGGTATGGAGCGCTGTATTATACTGGATGTAAGAGGTATGGGGCGCTGTATTATACTGGATGTAAGAGTATGGGCGCTGTATTATACTGGATGTAAGAGGTATGAGGCGCTGTATTATACTGGATGTAAGAGGTATGGGGCGCTGTATATACTGGATGTAAGAGGTATGGGGCGCTGTATTATACTGGATGTAAGAGGTATGGGGCGCTGTATTATACTGGATGTAAGAGGTATGGGGCGCTGTATTATACTGGATGTAAGAGGTATGGGCGCTGTATTATACTGGATGTAAGAGGTATGGGGCGCTGTATTATACTGGATGTAAGAGGTATGGGGCGCTGTATTATACTGGATGTAAGAGGTATGAGGAGCTGTATTATACTGGATGTAAGAGGTATGGGGCGCTGTATTATACTGGATGTAAGAGGTATGGGGCGCTGTATTATACTGGATGTAAGAGGTATGGGGCGCTGTATTATACTGGATGTAAGAGGTATTGGGGCGCTGTATTATACTGGATGTAAGAGGTATGGGGCGCTGTATTATACTGGATGTAAGAGGTATGGGGCGCTGTATTATACTGGATGTAAGAGGTATGGGGCGCTGTATTATACTGGATGTAAGAGGTATGGGGCGCTGTATTATACTGGATGTAAGAGGTATGGGGCGCTGTATTATACTGGATGTAAGAGGTATGGGGCTGTATTATACTGGATGTAGGTATGGGTTTATACGAGTAGGTATGGGGCGCTGTATTATACTGGATGTAAGAGGTATGGGGCGCTGTATTATACTGGATGTAAGAGGTATGAGGCGCTGTATTATACTGCATGTAAGAGGTATGAGGCTGTAATATACTGGATGTAAGAGGTATGAGGCGCTGTATTATACTGCATGTAAGAGGTATGGGGCGCTGTATTATACTGGATGTAAGAGGTATGAGGTGCTGTATTATACTGGATGTAAGAGGTATGGGGCGCTGTATTATACTGGATGTAAGAGGTTTGGGGCGCTGTATTAGGCTACATTCACACGAACATTGTGTTTTGCGGTCTGCAAATTGCGGATCCGCAAAAAAAGGATGATGTTCCGTATGACATCCGTTTTTTTTGCAGATCCACTGTAACAATGCCTATCCTTGTCTGCAAAATATGCAGATCGGAGGCTGCAAAAACAACTGTGGTGTGAATGTAGCCTTACCCTGTATGTTCTGTAGTGATATATGTAATGTTAGGAAGGAAAAGGTTAGTTTACACAGGGTGATGTGCGCCCGACAGATTGGATCTTTTGTACAAACCAAAAGATCCAATCAGCCGATGAACGAGCGTTTTGCTCGTTCGTCGGCTGATTAGGGCCACTTTTACACGGGCTGATTATCAGCACTAGCGTTCCTAGGAGCGCTTTTTCGGCCGATAATCGGCCCGTGTAAAAGGACCTTTACACATCAATCTGTGTAATAGGGCCACTGATGAACTGAAAGACTTTTGACATTTCACAGAGACATATCAAAAGTTTTGATCAGTCCGGGTCTGAGTTCTAGACCCGTACCCTATCAGGAGATATAGCTTTTCCATCTCTCTCTGCAGGGGGCGGTTTATTTACCTTGTTTGGTGTGGTTTACGTTTATTAAATTATTATATTTTAATAATTTTTAGGGCCTCTAAAAGGGTTGGCTGTGACTTTAAAAAGTCGAGGCATGTGGGCCTCTTTGATTTCAAAATGCCAGGGCTGAATTTCAGTCCCAGTCCGGCCCTGAGGGGACGTCTCCCTTCTTTGTAATCTGCCAGCACTGTACTGCTATGACATCTTTTCCTATACTTCCCACTAGGGCTGGGCGATTAATCGAATTAATTCGCCAATTGAAAGCCTCACGATTTTAATTTTTAGGAAAATCGAATTCACGTTCTGCATAAATACATTTGTGTGCATGAGGCCTAGGTATGTATACATATGTACATAGATCTCAGTCACTGATAGTTGATCAGGGCTTTCTTAAAGGGGTTGTCTCACTTCAGCAAGTGGCATTTGTCATGCAGAGAAAGTTAATACCAGGTTCTTACTAATGTGTGCTATCTCCAGCAGGCAAAGTTTGCGGAACACTCACCTGCTCCCCTGCTCTGGTTTCCTAGTAGTCCTGCGTCCCACTGCTTCTTTCCAGCTCTTAAAGGTGTTGTCCTAGTTATGAAAAAAATATGTAGCACTGTAAATCTGATGGGCAGCAATATATAACTAAGTTAAGCAAGTTTTAGGCAAAATAAATAAATAAATAAATATTTCCTCATTTCCCTGGTTCTCCTCTGGCCCTTTGTTTACCTGCAGTAACAACAATCTCTGCCCCTCCCCCATGATCTACAAAGAGAGTCAATACAAGAGCTGCCCTGAGTGACAAGTCTGCCTGCTAGGATACCCGGCAGCATGTATGTGTAGGACTACAAGTCCCAGCTGTTGTACAATGATACTGCTAATACACACAGCAGTATCGGCTATTTTCGGCGGCCCTATTGAAATGAATGGAGGGCGGCTGCGCATGTGCAATGTGCCCTCCATATCATCTCTCCGTTCTCATTGTAGGTGCAGGTCCCAGAGGTTGGACTCGCACCTATCAGACAATAGCGATATGCCCCCATTGTATGCGGTGGGAATACCCCTTTAAAGTTATCACCAATCCTGGCTGTTGCAGTGGGATATCAGCTGTGTAATATGCAGGTAATATACAGCATAATGTAATATATAAACGTACGTTTACAGTGCTGTGCAGGAAGTAGAGCTTACCAAGTCTGTAAATGTATGGCGCTGTTTGGGAAGGGGTTAAAAAGAGTAGTATCGTTGCATATTGGAGCTCTGGATTGTGTTTTTTTTCTACAGCAAATGTAGCTTTTTGAAATTACACAAAACGCTGGTTTATTGTATATAATATGCATGAGTTCCCTTTAACGTAAAGCACATAAAGATTTTACTGCCCAGGTGCAGTCTGTCAGGAGTAAAACAAAGATCACAGCATAAAAGACTGTTCTCTATGGTAATAATAAACACGAGCCCTAAAGAAAATCTATAGACTTTTATTATTAAGAAAAACCCTCCATAGAACATTACAAGGAAAACATTTAATATGAAAATCATTTGAAGCAACGTGCCCCCCCCCATACATTTTATTACACCACTTTTTTTGCCACTTGCATTTCAAATCTTTGGACATGAGAAGAACATAAAATCTTAACTTGAGATGCAATTTACCAATTTAGTTTATTGCAGGTAAGAAAAATTATTTAAAGGCTGTGTACAGCATTGCAATTAGTTTTATTGCTTCAATGCATTGAAATGAAAAAATGAAGTAACTTTGCAACCATTCTTCATTAAAGAAGAACTCCTGCAAAAATGTTTATTCTCTGACCTGTTAGAAAGGTGCATGATATAATCTGTAGTGAATGTCATTTTCTTATAAGTGACTGTAATTGTGAGTAATAACCTCTCTTCTTATTGTAGCTGGGTCATGTGACCAACTCCCTGACCTCCAACTGACCCAGGACAGGAATCCAGTAACTGCTCTATTCATTCCTATGAGACTGAAAGTGAGGCTCCCATAGGAATACATAGAGAAATAGACTTCCTATCCACACATAAGGCGCTGTGTGAGTTGGTGGGTCTAATTGCTGGTCACATGACACAGATAAGAAACTTCAGGATTACATAAGTCAAAAATACAGACACTGGTAAGAAAATTACATTCACTACAGATTACATCATGTACATTTCTAGCAGGACATGGAATAACATTTTTTGCGGGAGTTCTTTAATAAAAAATTACTAGCAATTTGCGAATACAGCTCTTAATAATAATAATCTTTATTTATATAGCGCCAACATATTCCACAGTGCTTTACAGTTCAGGAGTCTGTTAGGCCCCTTTCACACTAGCGGCAGCACGGATCTGGCAGGTGAAGGGTCCGGCCAGATCCGTGCTGCCGCAGGTGCACGTGTGGGGCCGGAACCGCGCTCTGGCTCCACACGTGTCAGGCACTATGAGGAGGGGGGGTACTCACCTGTCCCAACAGCTCCCGACCTGTCCTAGCTCCGGATCTGACCAGCGACCAGGAGGAGGACGGCGCGCACAAGGGTAAGTTTCCCCACAGCCCTGGAGGGAGGGGAAAGTGCAAGGTAACGGATCCATCATGAACTCCATTGAAAGTCAAAGGAGGACTGATCCGTTTACTAATGTGTCACACCGAACGGATCCGTCCCCATTGACTTGCATTGGGGGTCATTCCGCATCTGTTTTGGTGCGGATGTCCAGACCGGAGAGCGAACCTCAGCATGTTGCGGTTTGCTCTCCCATCTGGAGACTGAAGAGAACTGAACGGAATGCTTTCAGGAGCATTCCATTCTCTTCAGTTCAGTTTTGTCCCCATTGACAATGAATGGGGACAAAACTGAAGCGTTTTTTTTTCCGGTATTGAGCCCCTATGATGGAACTCAATACCGGAAAATGAAAACGCCAGTGTGAAAGTAGCCTTATGCAGATCTAAGTGTCTCCATGGTAACAGACTACCAACAATGCTTTGTGTAGTCTGATAATGCAGATACACTCCCATCTTTCCCTATATTATACTTATATTCTAAGATATAGGAGCAGTTAGTATGCAAGAGGATGGTTATATGGTTTAAACTCCCCCCCTTGCAGCCTCTAGCATATTTTTGTATGTAGTCAAGGAAGAAAGAACAGCTTATATTCAGCCTTGAACCTCGAGAACACCTTTAGTGCCCAGCCACTTATTTACAAGGGACGCTATAGTGGAACTTATTTTCAGGGGGCTCCATGATCCCACATATTTACAGGGGCATTATGTCTGGCAGTATTGTTTTTGGGGGCAGTATTTGTATGTATATTCAGCGGGCACATTGTATGAGACTATGAGAAATTGCCTTAAAGAGGTTCTCCCATGAATAATGTAAAAAATAAAAATCAGACATCATATAGAACATGACAACCTCTTTCTAACAAAGCTAGATCCAGCCCTGTACTTCACATCCAGATCCAGAGATCTCCACATTCATTGCTCTGCTAGATTTATATCAAGCTCAAGGGGAGTGTCTTATCTGCTACAGCTCAGAAGGCGTGTCCATGTTCTCCCTATCAGAGCTCAAGAGGCGTGTTTCAGCTCTCCCTATCACAGCTCAGGAGGCGTGTCTCAGCTCTCCCTATCACAGCTCAGGAGGCAGTTGAAGGATGAAACTGAGCATGTGCGGCCTTCTTAATGAGCAGGTCAAAGAAGTAAGAAATTAAGTGGCACTATAAAGATACATTTTATTGAATAACTCAGCGGCTATCCATATTTTTTAATTACGTGTAATTACAAAAGTATTCAGATCCAGGTGCTAGTTTGCAAACTGTAGAATATTTTTTGTGGGACAACCCCTTTAATATAGAAGGTGTAGATGTGTAAAAGTGAGGATGCAGACTCAAAGAGACAAGTCATGAAAAGGAGAAGTCATTCTGGGGGTCTAAACAAATAGAAAAGAAACAGAAGAAAAACAGATAATCCAAGAAGATATCACCTGTGAGTGGAAAGGTGTCTGATCAGTACTGTATCCGCCCATATCATCTACAGTGTGAAAATGGGTGGTGTGATTCTTGTGTGTAAAACAACATACACTATACCATACCTCCCAACTTTGTAAACCACCAAAGAGGGACACATTTCTGCACTAGGTCACGCCTCTAACCACGCCCAAAACCAAACTATACACCTAATCCTTTCCAGTCTCCTTAATGCCCCAACATAGTAATTATTCCCCCTTCATGCCAACGCACAGTATTTATGCCCAGCTGTGCCCCCCACTAATATGCCCAGCTGTGTCCCCCAATAATATGCTCAGCTATGTCCCCCAATAATATGCCCAGCTGTGCCCCCCAATAATATGCTCAGCTGTGCCCCCCAATAATATGCTCAGCTGTGCCCCCCAGTAATATGCCCACATTGTGTCCCTCACAGAAAGTAAAAAAAAATAAACACCATATACTTACCTTCTTCCTAGCAGCAGCAATGGGATATCGGCTGCTGTGAGGGGGCGGGGCCTAGGATGAGGTGCAGAGACCCAGTGGGGAGAAGGAATAATGAAGCAGGTAGGCGATGCTGGCTCTCTGCTTCATTATGGCAACTGTCTCTGCGTCCTATGGAGACAGCTGCCAGAAAGCGGGACATACCTCCCCCGCACTGGGACAGCCACTGCAATCCGGGACTCTCCTGCTGGATCCGGGATGGTTTGGAGGTATGCTATACCCTTACCATTGCTCAAGTCATGCTGGGAGGCTTAATATTGCATATTATAAACTTTAATTGCAAGGGTTAATGGAGTTGTGCAACTTTTTTCAGACCTCACAGAGTAGCCAGACACACACTAGTGCTCTTACTTACCTGATCCCTGCCACTGGGTTCTAGCTACAACCTTCCACTGCCAGCTTTGCAGGTCCCGGGTCTCCATGGCATCAACAACCACTGGCCGCAGCGGTAACGTGTCACCCATGTGGCATGTGACCCAGTCTGCTGCTGCAAGGGTGACAGGTCACTGCCTTTGATTGGCTGCAGTGGTCATGTTTCTAGCATCAAAAAGATGTTGATGCCGAGAGACCCAGGGCCTGCTGAACTAGCAATAGAGCTAGAACCCACATATACTATGCAAGCTTGTTCATGGACATGAGCTCTCCTTTACAAAATGGGGAGAGATAGAAAGGATCAGACTACACAGGGTTAGTTTGTAGTCTGTTACCATGATATTAACTCTTTAAGGACGCATACTCTTTTAGATAAGTGCCGTACCCTTTGCCATTTATTTAGCCTTATTATGTTTTTTTTTTGTGGGACAAGTTATATGTTTCAATGTCACCATTTTGGGTGCATACAGTGTAATTTATTGATTAAAGGGGTATTCCGGTAATGTAACTTAATTTTTGATAAACTGCATTAAGGCTGCAAGCTGTGACCCACCCAGAACCCATACCTATACATATAACCAGAACCCATACATATAACCAGAACCCATACCTATAAATATAACCAGAACCCATACCTATACATATAACCAGAACCCATACCTGTACATATAACCAGAACCCATACCTATACATATAACCGAACCATACCTATACATATAACCAGAACCCATACATATACATATAACCAGAACCCATACCTGTACATATAACCAGAACCCATACATATAACCAGAGCCCATACCTATACACATAACCAGAACCCGTACCTATACATATAACCAGAACCCATACCTGTACATATAACCAGAACCCATACCTATACATATAACCAGAACCCATACCTATAACATATAACCAGAACCCATACCTTATACAATAACCAGAACCCATACCTGTACATATAACCAGAACCATACCTATACATATAACCAGAACCATACCTGTAATATAACCAGAACCCATACCTGTACATATAACCAGAACCCATACCTATACATATAACCAGAACCCATACCTATACATATAACCAGAACCCATATAATACATATAACCAGAACCCATACCTGTACATATAACCAGAACCCATACCGTTACTTAAACCAGAACCCATACCTATACATATAACCAGAACCCATACCTGTTACATATAACCAGAACCCCATACCTATACATATAACCAGAACCCATACCTGTACATATAACCAGAACCCCATACCTATACATATAACCAGAACCCATACCTATACATATAACCAGAACCCCATATAATACATATAACCAGAACCCATACCTATACATATAACCAGAACCCATACCTGTACATATAACCAGAACCCATACCTATACATATAACCAGAACCCATATACATATAACCAGAACCCATACCTGTACATATAACCAGAACCCATAACCTATACATATAACCAGAACCCATACCTGTACATATAACCAGAACCCATACCTGTACATATAACCAGAACCCATACCTATACATATAACCAGAACCCATACCTATACATATAACCAGAACCATACCTGTACATATAAACCAGAACCAATACCTGTACATATAACCAGAACCCATACCTGTACATATAACCAGAACCCATACCTATACATATAACCAGAACCATACCTATACATATAACCCAGAACCCATATAATACATATAACCAGAACCCATACCTATACATATAACCAGAACCCATACCTGTACATATAACCAGAACCCATACTATACATATAACCAGAACGCCATACCTATACATATAACCAGAACCCATACCTGTACATATAACCAGAACCCATACCTATACATATAACCAGAACCCATAATATACATATAACCAGAACCCATACATATACATATAACCAGAACCCATACATGTACATATAACCAGAACCCATACCTATACATATAACCAGAACCCATACCTATACATATAACCAGAACCCATACCTGTACATATAACCAGAACCCATACCTATACATATAACCAGACCTCATACCTATACATATAACCAGAACCCATACCTATACATATAACCAGAACCCATACCTGTACATATAACCAGAACCATACTGTACATATAACCAGAACCCATACCTATACATATAACCAGAAACCCATACTTGTACATATAACCAGAACCCATAACCTATACATATAACCAGACCTCATACCTATACATATAACCAGAACCCATATAATACATATAACCAGAACCCATACCTGTACATATAACCAGAACCCCATACCTATACATATAACCAGAACCCATACCTAATACATATAACCAGAACCCATACCTGTACATATAACCAGAACCCATACCGTATACATATAAACCAGAACCCATACCTGTACATATAACCAGAACCCATACCTATACATATACCAGAACCCATACCTGTACATATAACCAGAACCCATACCTATACATATAACCAGAAACCCATACCTATACATATAACCAGAACCCATACTATACATATAACCAGAACCCATACCTGTACATATAACCAGAACCCATACCTATACATATAACCAGAACCCATACTATACATATAACCAGAACCCCATACCTATACATATAACCAGACCCATATATACATATAACCAGAACCCATACCTATACATATAACCAGAACCCATACCTGTACATATAACCAGAACCCATACCTATACATATAACCAGAACCATACCATATAACCAACCTGTACATATAACCAGAACCCATACCTGTACATATAACCAGAACCCATACCTGTACATATAACCAGAACCCATACCTGTACATATAACCAGAACCCATACCTATACATATAACCAGAACCCATACCTATACATATAACCAGAACCATACATATACATATAACCAGAACCATACCTATACATATAACCAGAACCCATACCTGTACATATAAACCAGAACCCATACCTATACATATAACCAGAACCCAACCTATACATATAACCAGAAACCCATACCTGTACATATAACCAGAACCCATACCTATACATATAACCAGAACCCATACCTGTACATATAACCAGAAACCCATACCATACATATAACCAGAACCCATATATAACATATAACCAGAACCCATACCTATACATATAACCAGAACCCATACCTGTACATATAACCAGAACCCATACCTGTACATATAACCAGAACCCATACCTGTACATATAACCAGAACCCATACCTATACATATAACCAGAAACCCATACCTATACATATAACCAGAACCCATACCTATAACAGACCCATATACATATAACCAGAAACCCATACCTGTACATATAACCAGAACCCATACCTATACATATAACCAGAACCCATACCTGTACATATAACCAGAACCCATACCTGTACATATAACCAGAACCCATACCTGTACATATAACCAGAACCCATACCTATACATATAACCAGAACCCATACCTGTACATATAACCAGAACCATACCTGTACATATAACCAGAACCCATACCTGTACATATAACCAGAAACCCATACCTATACATATAACCAGAACCCATACCTGTACATATAACCAGAACCCATACCTATAACATATAACCAGAACCCATACCTATACATATAACCAGAACCCATATAACCTACATATAACCAGAACCATACCTATACATATAACCAGAACCCAATACCTGTACATATAACCAGAACCCATACCTATACATATAACCAGAACCCATACCTATACATATAACCAGAACCCATACCTGTACATATAACCAGAACCCATACCTATACATATAACCAGAACCCCATACCTAATACATATAACCAGAACCCATACCATATACATATAACCAGAACCCATACTATACATATAACCAGAACCCAGAACCCATCCTATACATATAACCAGAACCCATACCTATACATATAACCAGAACCCATACTGTACATATAACCAGAACCCATACCTATACATATAACCAGATACCCATACCTGTACATACCCATACCTATACATATAACCAGAACCCATACCTGTACATATAACCAGAACCCATACCTGTACATATAACCAGAACCATACCTATACATTATAACCAGAACCCATACCTGTACATATAAACCAGAACCAACCCATACCTATACATATATAACCAGAACCCTATACCTATACATATAACCAGAACCCATATATACATATAACCAGAACCCATACCTATGTACATATAACCAGAACCCATACCTGTACATATAACCAGAACCCATACCTATACATATGTACATATAACCAGAACCCATACCTATACATATAACCAGAACCCATACCTGTACATATAACCAGAACCCATACCTATACATATAACCAGACCTCATACCTATACATATAACCAGAACCCATAATATACATATAACCAGAAACCCATACCTATACATATAACCAGAACCCATACCTGTACATATAACCAGACCCAACCCATACCCTATAACATATAACCAGAACCCATATAATACATATAACCAGAACCCATACCTATACATATAACCAGACCCAACCTTATACATATAACCAGAACCCAATATACATATAACCAGAACCCATACCTATATACATATAACCAGAACCCATACCTGTACATATAACCAGAACCCATATAATACATATAACCAGAACCCATACCTATACATATAACCAGAACCCATATAATACATATAACCAGAACCCATACCTATACATATAACCAGAACCCATATAATACATATAACCAGAACCCATACCTGTACATATAACCAGAACCCATATAATACATATAACCAGAACCCATATAATATATAAAACCAGAACCCATACCTATACATATAACCAGAACCCATATAATACATATAACCAGAACCCATACCTATACATATAACCAGAACCCACACCTATACATATAAACAGAGCTTCATTTTACCTTGCAATCCATTTGTCTAGCTCCTGTGTGAGCCTGCAGCCTGTCATGGCTCCTGATCTTCCCTCACAAAACTACAATTCCCACAATGCCTAGCTTTCCTGCTGTGAGTTTCTGCTTGTTCATGAGTGTTGATTACTGATTGGCTGCCTGATATCACAGTGCAGACACGACCCTCTACTCAGTAAGCTGCAGCACACTGACATTAGCTAGAGAACTGATAGCAACACACTGAGCATGCCTGACCTGACAAAGTCTCAGAACTACAGGTCGGTGCCATGGTAACTTATGAGGAAACACAGTGGGTAGCAGAGGAAAAAAACTACTTTTATAATTACTGAACAGTAAATATGTGAAATTTACATTATATGAGGTAACGATTGATGATGAATTAGTCTAAAACATAAGTTATATTTATGGTTACCGGAATACCCCTTTAATGTTGATTTTTTTTTTTTATCATGTGGGGGAATGAAAAAAATGAATTGCACCTTTTTTAGGTAATTTTCTATGTGTTGTAAATAATATGACTAACATAAATACAGCAATAACAAATATGAATTTTTGGTACATTTCACTACTTTTGCACAAAACGTATTTTTTTATTGAAAAAGCTTTTGTATGTTGCATGTTTTATTTTTTTTAATATGCGTTACCTTTTTTTAGTCCCATTAGCGGATCCTGTGATTACTTCCGTGAATTGTGTAGGGCAGTGTTCCCCAACTCCAGTCCTCTGGGCCCACCTACCAGTCAGGATTTCAGAATATCCCAAAGAATGAATACCTGCGGTAAGTCCTGATGCACTGACACTAATTATAATCACCTGCTAAATACTAACGGAATCCTAAAAACCTGACCGTTAGGTGGGCCCTGAGGACTGGAGTTGAGGATCATTGGTGTAGGGGATGTAGCTAGTCACTGCAGCTGACCCAGAGGGTGCAGGGCATTGAACCCCGCCAATTATATATAGATGTCCTATGCTGAGGATAGGTTATCATTATAAAAATGCAGGAAAACCTGTTCATAGGTCAGCCCATATAAAGCAAGAATACTACAGAATAAAATAACAGCAAATCCCATATTCTTGGGCCGGCGTTACGTTTCGTTTCGAATTAAAAATTCTGCCAAATATTAAAAACAAAAAATTGAAAAAAAAAAAAAGCTAATGCCAAATATTATAAAATGTCATTTTTCTATTTATCTGATCTCAGGTAATGATAGATGATATGTCCGTTTTGTATGACAAGTCTATAAATATGATTTTGGCCCTCAACAATGTTCTGTAAACTCGTTTTAGATCCCACAACGTAAGAAATTCCAAAAATATATAAGGGAAGGAGGTCGGTTTGTTTTCCCCCAGCCGCTGCCATGTGCTCTGGAGATATTCCCAAGCCGTTCTGTTAATGCTACAGCCCCAGTATTCTCAACTGTTGATAGTAGGAAAATGTAATGTGATTGGATTTGGACAAGAGCCTTAAACAGACCACCCTTTCTATTTATTTTCATGCCAATCACATCACACAGTCTCTGGTCGAATGTTGAAAGTATCCCGGGCTTTACATCGTGAGACATTCCTATGCGTCATAAATATCTTTCTTCATCTCATTAAAAAGCAATACGACTACTACTCTCATTCTTTCCTCAACCTTTCAAGAATAAAATAGATCCCACATTTACATCAGCAGCAAAGGGGATGAGATTTTACCAATTGTGGCTGAAAAAAATCTGGGCAGAATATGAATGGAAACTTCATCTTTTCTGCAGCGAGCCCTCGAAGAGCCGTAGCGAAAGATGGGAGATGTAGTGGCTCCTGTTCTGACACAATCTATCACAGTGGCTTTCCTCTCACCGTTGCTCCCTAGGGCCAGTGCAGTGCAAGGGAGGGGGCGCTCTTTCTTCCCTCGGGGCACACCCTGATTCTGGCGCTCCTGCCTGATGGTAAATGGGTACCCAGTGATGTTCAGTGGATGGGTTCAAGGTCAGAAAACCAGGCCAGAGATAGAAGAAAACTTTCCCTTTTTACTCAAGTGCAAAATAGGAGTGGTAGTTAGAGATGAGCGAGCATGCTCGGGAGCAATTTTCGAGTAGTAGCGTACGCATAATCTGTACGCTAATGCATACGCATCTTCTAATCTGCACACTAATGCATACGCATCTTATTAATTTGCGTACAGATTAGAAGATGCGTACGCTACTACTCGAAAATTGCTCCCGAGCATGCTCGCTCATCTCTAGTAGTAGTACATCCAATGATAGCAAAAACACAGTTCCAGCTGTACACAGTGCAATTAACTCCCATATGGCTGTGCATAGATTTAGGCAAGGGTGGGAGTTTTGGCTCTCTTTCCTTTCCTCTCTAACTTGCTAATGTCTCTCTCAGTAGAATCTATGATAAGCGACTTTAGTTTTGAAATTATGCCGGTAATGCGCATAAGTCGAATGATACAACTGGCCAAGCGTTCCTTAAGTGTGTAAGGTGTCATAAGTGCAATCCCTCCATGGCAGTAAAGTCTGTATTGCCCTCAGTGGCGGTTACCTTACTGACTGACTCTTGTCGCTCGGCCATGCACATTTCTGAGCTCTCCAATTCTCTCCTTCTCTCTTGTAGATGTTGCAGCAATCAGAAATCTGTTAGTCTCCGAGGCCTGAGGAGAGGGAGATCGCATGGATTTTGCTTCTTCTCCTTCCTAAGAACACTCTAGAACAAGGGGAGGAGACAGCCACCACCCAGAAACCTCCTGCAAAGGGCTGTGTCAGAATTAGTTGACTATGCAGAGCTATGCTGGGAGTATACAAGGCTTTATAACATTATATTACATTTTAACATTAAAGAACTAACTATTTGCACATACTCCCTGTACTGGGGTACTTCACTATGCAATGCAAAGCTTGCATTCCACTTCAAATCTGCAGCAGAATCTGTGACAAATTCACAGTGGATTTTTTTTAGGCTGAATTCATGTCGTGTGTGTGGATCTACCCTTAAACTGAACCTCCCAAGGATACTCCATGCCTGATTTGGAAGTATGCTGGGCTAAGGCAACTGAACGATGCAAGACAAGTATTGCGCAGGGATCCTAAGGATCATGCACAATGTTTTCCATGTGTCATATGGCTGCCTTAACAACTGTACTGCCCAGCGGGGAGCTACATCAGTCCACACTTAATGTCAGGTCTAGTTTTCCTAGCAATATATTTAAAAAAATTCTAATAACAACATCTTTACAGTAATTCTATGTTTTAAGTATAATATTGAAAGGTTTGTGCATCCCCGTGATGAGAGCATGTGGCCCCTTTTGTTAATCCTCTGCTACAGCTATCTTATCTATATGATAAATGGTTGCTAATGATTGTATCCGTCTTTCCAAAGGTGCAATGGATGGAACTGCACTTTAAAAGCGGGATTCAGTTTTGAAAACCCATAGCTCTATCAGGGAATTCTGAGGGAGGCCCTTTGTTCAGGTCTTCATATCCAGAGTTGAGCATTTTTACATAGAGCATCTCTCACCTTGGAGGACATGCCCCTTCCTACATTACATAGACAACTCATTGATATAAGTGATCACTGTATGCATTTCAAGGACAAATAAATGGAAAGCGGCACTCACCGAATTCTTCTCCTGCTGATTTATTGTATCAAAAATACATACCGAGGGTACGGGTTCAGTGCTTAGTTGCGGTGACGGCCGTTTCGCGCCTTCCTGCGCTTCGTCTGGCCGCTTACGTCGAGTGGTAAGTGGTCATTGTGTTATGCTCAATTTCCCCTGTGGTGGAGCTGCGTGAAAATTGAACACTTACTGCCAGGTTCCCCACTAATTCCAGCTGATTGCAGTGGGTCCCACTAGGGCAGGGATGGACAACCTGCAGCTCTCCAGCTGTTGTAAAACTCCCACCATGCCCTGCTGTAGGCTGATAGCTGTAGGCAATCTTGGCATGCTGGGAATTGTAGTTTTGCAACAGTTGGTCATCCCTGCACTAGGGGGACATTTTGTAATAAGCTAAATTCTAAAAATTAGGGATTGTCCAAAATGGGAGAAGCCCTTTTGTGAACCCTCGTATCTCAGCTTTTTCTTACAGCTCTTAAACCTACCATCTGTTCATTTTCTTCTGATCATATAAAACCATCTCAGGCTCCAGATCTGTGAAAATTCCATCTCCTGTCTCTTTTCACTATCAAGCTCTCACGTGCAATGAATAAAACATCCAGTCATCGAGGATTTGTTCAAAGTGAGAAAAGAAAGTCACACGTTTTAAATCCCCATATGCTTTGCTCTTGCCATGGTGCAGGACTATCTCACCCTCGTAACCGGGAAGCTGCCGCTGACACTAATGCATGGTAAAGCATGGCCCCTGTAACGACATTGGCCTAACTCCATCTGTATGATAAAAGCTTGGATAGAAATATTCAGTGATAAAGCTTCACGTGCACACATGGGGTAGGGGGTTGGGGTGATTTGGATCCATTAAAAATATATATATCTCTTACAGCATCATGACTTGTGTTATGATTGGAAGCCTTGACACAGAAGAGCAAAGCATGCTACTGTAGACTATCTAGTAAAAACAGGGACACCTGATGGTAACAGAAAAAATGGATTCAGAGAATCATTAAGGTTCGTGACCATTTGTATCGGCTCAATCAGCATCTTTGAGGCCATGACGCCAAACTGAACAGACTGAAGGCCCGAGGATAGGTGCTAAATAAAAGATCAATTCAGAAAGGGCATTTGAGGACCACTCATTATGTAGGGGATCCACTCGCTGAGAATTAGGGGTCCCTGAGTCAGCTCTCTGAATGGAGAGTGCATATAGAGTGCATGTCGGTCCACTGCCCCATTCACATGTGTGGGACTAACAGAGTATGGCCTACATCATTGAATGGAGTGGTAGACTAATAGGTGCACTACCACTCTTTTCAGAGAGGGGACTTGGACTTGGTTCACAGGAGTTGGATCCCTACAATCTAGGTAATTGGCAAACTGGCACTGGTTGCGATTCTGCATTCCTCTACACTGCGATCTTGGTCTTACGATGCATGCCCTGGCCAAAGTTGCTGTGCTGCCCCAGTCTTGTAAAGCTGTTCAGCCACCCACCTTTAGATAAATGAGCTGTTATGGTACCAGCTTGGATGAATCAAGATGGAGATCCATATTAGAGATGTGTCGATTCAAAGAGAATGGGATTTGTTGCAAATTTCAAACAAATTCATCTGACAAATGAATCCAAAATTTAGACATTTCATTTTGGATGAATCTTGCAAAAACGGAGCTTGTGCCATTTTCCTATTTTCCAATACCAGTGTGCACTGTGTTTGTAAAATTCGGGAAAAAAAAGTGCAATTTTGCTGCCGTTTAATAATCTGTGTACCAAACCTGTGACTTTATATTCATATAGGCCTGTGCTTCTCCCACTCAGACTACTCCTTCTTCTGCTCTGCTCACTAGTCAGCTACCAACAACAATGACCATGGCCAGGAAACAACACCATGAATCCAGCAATCTGTTGGTGCTCAAGTTTAACTCCCATATGGCCAAGTTCCTGGTGATGCAGTCACTACCGTACCACTTAGTGGGTTCTGCTACCTTTTGGAAACTAATGGTGTAGGCTCATCCTCGCTGGAAGATACCTAGCCAACATTAATTCTCCAAAAAAGCCATCCCTGCCTTGTACTGTCACGTGGCAGAGAACATGAGCCACTCCTTGCAATTGTTGCTGTCCGGCTGCCAGCATAGGCACCTGGAGCAACTGATACTGGTGGGGACAGTACATGTTTTTCACAGTCTACTTGGTCAATGTTTTTCATGGCAGCGGCGATGCAGCACTGCAGCAACTGGGCCAAGTTTGACACCTCCAAGTTTGTGTGGGTTTGGTTCTCACATGAGGCGCTTATTGGCCTCCTTCATGGACATCCTACCTTCACCAAGAGCAGAGCATTGCTTCCACTCCCCCTCCCTCCTATGATATGTGTTAAGGGAAGAGTTGCCATGCGGTGGTAGAGCTGAGTAGCCAGGGCGAGAATAACCATGCAACCGATCAGCAGCTAAAAGGGGAGAGCTGAGGATGGAAGGAGTTGTAGTGGCTATGCTGGTGGTGGTAATACTACGTTCAAGTGGCAATCATACTTTTACCCATAGTCCTAAGATACCTCTGATTGTCATATACCAAAGAATCGATTCGGGCCTAATTGGACACCAAACCAATTTCAAGAAATTTTCTCATTTCTAATCCATATGTGATGTCTGCTGCCATGTTACCCTCATGTGAACTTTAACTTTTTCCCTGGTAGATGGAGATTAAATCTAGTTATATTTTAATAAAGCGGCTACATATATCTGCACGGTTATTGCCATTTAATATAAATTTAACCCTAGGGAGTCTCAATAAAATGATTACATTTATAACTGACTGTAAAGTTTAATTGGTCCTCAATACACATGGAGATATTTTTTGCATATGCTTTAACAGGCACAATAAGAAGCCCCATATACAGTTCTGTTCTCCTGGGGGTGATCTGCCATTACTCGATGATATTTGATCTTTTTAGTAATTTGCTCCGGGTCGAGCTGCAAATTTATCTTATTACAACCTCTAGATAATCTGTCTCACTAGAGATATATTCCAGCTCCAGCGGTGAGCTCACTACTTTAGGCCACCATGACGGCTGTGCGGATCTGGTCGGCATATCCAAATGATTTCGCTATAAAGCAGTACGAGGCTTTTGGAAGGTTCTGGATGATGGTGAAATTTTCAATACTTAAAGGGTTTTTTTGGGGAGTAAAATACTGATGACTTATTATCAGTATAGGTTATCAATATCTGACCGGTGGGGAGCCAGCTTCTGAGAACCTGACCAGCTGTTTGACGAAGCCACAGTGCTTTGGTGAGTCTCTTCCTAGGCCAGTGATATCACGTTCATTGGTCACATGGCCTATGTGCAGCTCATTCCTATTCACGTAATTGGGTCTGGGCTGCAATACCAAGTAGAGCCACTATACAATTTACGGCGCTGTGCTTCGAATGCTACGAGGAGGGCAAAGCGCTTGTGAACCCGCAGCATCTTCAAGCAGCAGATGGTGGAGGTGCCAGGAGTCGGACCCACACTTATTAGATATTGATGACCTATCCTGAAGACAGATCATCAATACTGTACAATACTGTACTCCTTGAAAACCCCTTTTGATTAAAGGGAAGTTGATGTTAAGAGGACATGACACATCACTTCAATTTCCCATTCTATTATTTTTCCTCTCTCCATTTTTTCTCTTAAATATAAAATTTATGAACACAGATTTCTCATGCTTTGCCAGTCATCAGGTTAGGAAAGATTTTCCTGTTTTTAAAAACTATGGCGGCCATTCTCTACAGTAGCTCACAGACATCTGAGCCAGGGAAGGTGATGCAATGCAGTGACATTATTACTCTGCCTGAGAGCAAAGGATATCAGTAGCCACGTGCAGATGGCAAAATGATAACAATGAATCGTACCACCTGCAAACTTACCAACAGTCCCAATTTTGCCAGGACAGTCCTGCGGACTACCCACAAAGGGGTGCAGCTTATTCAATTGTCCCCCTCCAAAAAGTTGTTGTTTAGGCATTGTGGGTGTTTCTGGGAATTTGGAGATTTTCCAAAGGCATGGCTTAAATGTGGCGTTTTAGATGTTGGAGAAGTATGCACCTGCACAGGCCAAGAGAAATCCCAGCTACTCTGATTGTTTTGGGAATGGGGTCATAAAAAGGGGCATTACTATTGTGGGGGCACACAAGGGGCCACTCACTTTGTAGGGAACCCAATAATGGGTATAATTACTGTTTGAGCCTAAAAAAGAGGCACTATTACTGCTTGGGCTACTATCTGCCTGGCCTTTTTGTTTTAACTGGAACTATCTTGCATTGTTAATTATGAGTGACTATCTATTTGACAGTACAATTGTTGGGGTAACTATAGTTATAGCACTAATATTTATATTGTTGGCTTTTATTTTTCCCATGTTTCTGAAGTACAGTATCAGGAGGATGAGTTTGTGTAGAGGGTGAGAAATACTTGGTGGAGAGGGTGCTTCAACAGCAAGGAGCCAAACGTGTCTTGGCAGCAAGCTCTAAAGAGACAAGCAATGGCTGGAAGAAGTCTTCATGGTGGTCTGGGTCTGATAGAGAACAAAAGTTAAAGTGAATTATTCCAATCTGCAAATATATCACCTGTGAGTCAAAATGTTTCTAAACATGTGTCTAAAACAATTGCTCCTCTAAGTCAATTGGCAGTTATAGCCAGGAAAAGTTTGGAGCTGGTGGCATCACAGATAGTAGACTAGCATGGAAGGTACCCTGGACAGGCTAGGTCATAATAGACTGATGATGGATCAGAAACCAGGTCGGTCAGTGCCTGCCAGATATGCCTTAAGCTAGGTAGAACTTCTGATGGAGCCAGGCAAGGTTTAGAAGCTGCTTAGTTGAGCTTAGCAGTTGACCAGTCTATAAAGTCTTTATGACAGGACCTCATGCCGTCATAATATACATTGTCATGTAGGATGGCTTCTGAATTTTAAATATTGTCCAAATCCTCCTGTATTTGTGTCCTATGTTTTTCTTGTGCACATAATAGGCCTTTACTCCTGTCAGAGCAGAAGATTGGCGCTAAAATGAGTTCCTACTTTATTACATATATGCGTTTAGAGAACCGTTTTATCCAGTTTTATGTTTGGTTACCTCAGATTCTTAAAGGGGTTGTCTCATCTTGCCTAATGGGGGCATATCGCTAGGATATGCCCCCATTGTCTTATAGGTGCGGGTCCCACCGCTGGGACCCGCACCTATATCGAGAACGGGGCCCCGAAAGCGAACGGGGGCGCACTGCGCATGCGCAGCCGCCTCCATTCATTTTCAATGTGGCCGGCGAAGATAGCCGAGCGCTGGCTCGGCTATTTCCGTCGGCTCCATAGAAATGAATAGGAGCGGTGGCCGCGCAAGTGCGGTGCGCTCCCATTCATTTCTATGGGGAGCCGGCTTGGTGGTGGCCGGACCGGAGTCCTCCAGCCACCACCTTGCGGGGCCCCGTTCTCGATATACGTGCGGGTCCCAACGGTGGGACCCGCACCTATAAGACAATGGGGGCATATCCTAGCGATATGCCCCCATTAGGCAAGATGAGACAACCCCTTTAATGTTTCATGTACTAACAGTGCCTGGCGGAATACATCATTAACAACAGGAATACTTGATTATTTTTCTACGTTGACAAGTTCTGTTCTTCCATCAGGGAAGAATTGCACATAATTGGAAATACATGGCTACCTTTTTCCAAAAACAGTGTTGCACCTATCCACAGGTTGTGTGTGGTATTGTAGTTCAAATCGATTCATCTAGGTGGAGCTCAGCTGCAATACTAGACACAAACCATGAATAGGCTTTACTCTGTTTCTGAAGGAATACAGTCATAATTTTTCTATATTTGTACAATCCCTTTAATCAGGGGTGTAGCTAAAGTTTCATGGGCCCTGGTGCAAGAGTTCAGCTTGGGCCCCCCTTATTACAGTGCTTTGTGGCCAGGGGAAGGGAGGCACATAGCCTTTGTGCTGCCTGAGGCGAAAATTGAAATGATAACTTTCACTTAGCGTCCCGTTGCTTCATTCTGGAGAAAATTGACGTAAATCTATATCTACAGTATAATCTAGATGAGTAGCCAAGTGCACCAAAAGTGGGCCCAAACCACTCTGTGCACCATTGCTCCTCCTGCTTCTTCTGCCAGCTCCTTCCTCTCCTTCATGAATGACAGTACCAGGTTCCTGCAAAGTCATCTTTCCTGGCTTTGTCAATCAAGAAGGAGATGGGCTGGCAGAGGAAGCAGGAGAGGCAAAGGTGCACAGAGTGGCTTGGGCCCACCCTTGGTGCACTTGACTGCTCATTTGCATATGGATTTAAAGCACTTTTTCTCCAGAATGAAGCAATGGATGGCTAAGTGGAAAGAATCATTACATTCAGCTGATCTAGCCCTACAAGGCAGCGTGCCTGGTTATCAGTGAATTTCCTAGTGACAGACTTTCTTTAAATCTCCCCTGATTTAGATTAGTCTTCATCACTTCTTGTCTCCATATTGACTATGATCCTCGCTCCAAGTTTACTGGTTTGCACTGTGTTCTGACCATTCATTTCATCTCTTGGATTTACACCTGCAATTCTTCTTGTCTGTATTCTTGGTCCTTGTCTCAGTTTGTTCTCTATTCTCCCTTGTACTTGTGGTTGGTTCTGATCGTCTTCCTTGTACTGACCTCTGCTTTCTTAAGACTATGCACCTTTACCTGTATCGACGTCCTCTGTGACATCTGAGGCATTCCTTCCTCTGCTAATCAGTAATTACGTAATTTGAGTCTGTGAACTGGGAACCTGATCAGAAAAGCCCATACCTCTGTGATGGGTTAAGGCTGATGAATGAGAGGGTTCCTCTGTTTACTTAACCTGGTGAAGAACCGAAGGGTTGTGTAAACTTTCTGCCCTTTTAAAGGGGTTCTTCCGGAATAAAGAAAATGAAAATACGTAAATATTACTTTATTATAAATATGTTCCCAAATACCTTTCATTAGTTATAATGGCTCGTTTTGTCTAGGGAGGAATCATCAGGGGAAACAAAATGGCCACTGTCCTATTAGTACACACAAAACCTGTCCTAATCACACAGGAGGACAAGTTACTTCACAACACTGAGGTAAAGAGCTGCCTCATCTTCCTCTCCTACTTGTCAGGGATTATGATCCTGAATACAGTTTAATATGATATTTAGCTGAATCTCTGTAGGAAAGAAGTTCATGAGGAGACATGAAGTACAGAGAGGACGGACAGGACAGACTGTGGTAATGGAGACCATATACAAGTGCTGCTGCTCATTAGCCACATCTCCTCATGAACTCGATTCCTACAGAGATTCAGCTGAAGATCTTATCATCTGCATTCAGGATCATAACCCCTGACAAGCAGAGCAGAGAGGAGGATGAGGCAGCTCTTTTCCTCAGTGTTGTGAAGTAACTTGTCCTCCTGTGTGATTAGGACAGGTTCTGTGTGTACTAATAGGACAGCGGCCATTTTATTTCCCTTGCTGATTGCTCCCCAGGCAAAACAAGCCATTATAACTAATGTAAGGTATTTGGGAACATATTTATAATGAAGTAACATTTACGTATTTTCATTTTCTTAATTCCCGGAGAACCCTTTTAAGTCAGTGTTAAACCAAATCAGAAATTGGTGAAAAAGAACAGGTGAGTTCCTTAGACTATACGCCATAGTTAAGTCAGTGCCAAACAAAATGATGCACTGGTGAAGAACTGGAGGGTTCCTTAGACTATCCGTCATGGTTAAGTCAGTGCCAAACCAGATGATGCACTGGTAAAGAACTGGAGGGTTCCTTAGACTATCCATCATGGTTTAAGACAATGCCAAACCAGATGATGCACTGGTGAAGAACTGGAGGGATCCTTAGACTATCAGTCACGGTTAAGTCAATGCCAAACCAAATGATCATCTGGTGTAGGACCGGAGGGTTCTTAAGGATTTCTTAGAAGTCATGGTTAAGTCAGTGCCAAACCAGCTGAGGCACTACAGGTTCCACTTCTATTACTTAGCCTAGGATCCACATGTGAACCCAAATCCTTCTCTACTAGTGACTCTCCTAGTTTTACCTCCTTGGACCTTAGAAATTCTTTAGTTTAGAGTCATATAGTATGAACTGAATGTGCAGTTGAGTCAGCAAATCGTGGGCACGGACAATAAAGACAAATGTCATTAATTAAGAGCTTTTTCTTCAGTACAGATAGGCTTTTAATGACTTGCATAATTTGAAAAGAAAAAGCTAAAAACGATGACACAGGCTATTTTTTTAATATCTTGAAATATCCTTTCAGTCTGCGAAGTTGTACATGTGTTCTGTCAAGTCCAATGAGGCACAACAAATCTCCACGCACAATGCACCTCTTAATTGCCCAAAGTTCAGTAACAAAGTAAATCTCTTAATCCCCTAAACTGCTAAATTTAATTTGCACCCAAGAGTATGCTGAGGTCTCCAGGACTCATGTTCCTTGTTAAACCTATGTCAGTTCTTTGGCAACGAGCTCCCTGGAGACTAATTTTACAAAATGTTTCAGTGCTTCTCCCATTCCTGATGTGATACATCATCAAGCGTGTCAAAATAACAAGCACGATGTTCTGGAAACAGTGGCCAGCCCATGTTTCATCAACGTGGAGAACACCAGTGCACACTTACTAACCACAGCCTGGTCCCATGTTCTATGATCTTAAACGTTTTGTACTTTTCTCACTTTTTTGACAAGTTCAACAGTATGGTGAATCTGTGGTTTTATGGCTGTTGTTTGCATTAATGGGGTGGTATTATCAAGTAAACCCCATTTCCTGACCCAATGATCAGCTGATCGCCATGGGTCCAGCTTCATACCCGGCCATTGTAGGGGAAAGTTGATGCTGCCCATAGAGATCTCTTGCCATGCATGTAATACATTAATAGGGAAGGTCCATCAGAGTGAGAACTGCAGTTTGCAGAAGTTCTCTGCTCATGCAGGACCTTCCTCCTTATGACATTCTTATGTCCTCATGTCTTAGGTTTGTGGCTGTGCGCCGGCCAGAGGGCCATATGAGGGCCATTAAAAGGGTATATTTCACCCAGAGAAAGACTGGTAATGAGGTAATAATCAGCCAGCTGAGGAGCTCAGGTAAAGGTGGGCCAGGCTCTTCAATCAGGGCTCCCAGTCTTGGGAAGAAGCAGGCTGCGAGAAGGCCTGTGTGAGCCAGGACCCTCTAACCCTGTGTGGGGTAAGCACCGTGGTGTGTTTTGGGGAGCTGGGTGGTAGACCCAGATTCCGATAGAGAGGGACAAATACTGTATAGTCAGTAGCCAGACGGCCGAGGATTTGTGTTTGATTTGTTTGGATTGCTGTAAAAGTGACAATAAAGCTGGTTGTGGCCAGTTTGCACCCAAATCTGCAGTGTTGGAGTGGCTTCTTGATGTGTGCCAACCGTCTAAGCGGAGAAGACGGCAATCCAGGAGAGCTAAGTGGCCCCCGAGTTGTCACAGGTTGTATGACTTCACTTCTCATAGGCAAGCCCTTCTGATTTGGTATCTGCACAGATCTGTACAATCTGAACATATGTAAGGGGACTAATAACATCTTCCACAGTGCAATTCAGCAATGTTCCTTGCGTTAAGTTTTAGGCCACTTTCACACAATCAGTATTTAAACAGTATGTTTCATCAGCGAAAACCCAAGTGTGGAACCTACAAAGAGAAAATATATATTGGAAAGATTAGTGCTTCTTCTTTGTTTTGGCTTGAAAATACTGATGAAAAATGCTGGGGGAATACTGACCTTTTAAAATTGGCCTTAAAAGGTTTTCCAGGAGTACAATATTGAAGAACTACCCTCAGAATAGGTCATCAATATCTGGTCGGTGGAGGTTCCACACCCGGCACCGCTACCGATCAGCCTGTTTGAAGGCTTCCTCACAGCATACCAAGCACAACGCTCTACATTCTATAGTACCTGTGCTTGGTATTACAGCCCAGGTCCATTCACTTGGAGGGAACTGAGCTGTGCATAGGCCATGTGACTGACGAATGTGACGTCTCGCTTAGGAAGAGGCCATAGCATTCACCAGAGCCTTTTTGAACAACTGGGGTCCATTGGGTTTCCATTATAGTGTGATTCTTTCAGACAAAATAGAGCAGCATGCTGCAATATTTTGGCCTTCATTTTTACCGAAATCTGCAACGGAGGCTCCAGGGGTAGACTGGCCATAGACCCTACAGCGAAATCTCCTGGTGAACCGATGCCCACAGGACCATTTGAGCCCTACTCATGACCTCTGGATGGGTGGATAATGGTCTTATGCACTCAGCATTAATTAATGTAGGAGTGCACCTAGCCGTCAACTGTGGGTGCCCTTCTGAATTCAACTGTGTCCTCAGGATGATCATACAGTTGAATACTGTGGTGAGGCGACAGTATTTTGTGGTGCACTATGGTATTTGTATCTGCTAAGGCAGTATTTTGTACTGTACTGTGATATTTGGTTCTTCTGGGGCGGTATTTTGGCTGCACTGTGATATTGCTGGCTCCACCTACTTTTGTTGTCCCAGTCTACTTATGTTTGCCCCATCTACTTGTGTTGACCTGCCCACAACATGAGGCAACTTTAGATATTTTTCAGGACCACTGTAAGTTCTCTGTCTGTCCCTGTGAGGCTCCTAACGGAACGTCCACTGCAGATGTGAAACCAAGAGTTACTGGGGAAGGAGGAGAAGGGAAGAATGATTAGAAAAAAAAGAATGGCTGAATTTTGGGGGAGGAAAAATGCTATTTTAGAAGTTATAACGGATATAAGGTGAGATGCAGCCTCTAGCTTGGATACAAGATGAGATACAGACCCCAGCCTCGATACTAGATGAGATACAGCCTCTAGCCTGAATACAAGATGAAATTCAGCCTCTGGCCTGAATACAAGAGATGTGGCCTCCAGTCTCGATATAAGGTGAGATACGGCCTCAAGCCTGGGTACAAGATGAGATACGCCTCCAGTCTGGATACAAGATGAGATAAGGCCTCTGGCCTGAATACAAGATGAGATGCGACCTCTAGCCTGGATATAAGATGAGATACAGCCACTAGTCTGGATACAAGATGAGATACGGCCTCAAGCCTGGGTACAAGATGAGATACGCCTCCAGTCTGGATGCAAGATGAGATTCAGCCTCTAGCCTGGATACAAGATGAGATACGGCCTCTGACCTGAATACAAGATGAGATAATACAAGTTGGATATGGAGGCATACAGGTTCTGTATGGTATTCTTCAGCACATTTTCCCACAGATGATCCCATCTGTTCCCACAAATGCTTGATTGCTGACGGAGCAGCCAAGGAAGGTTTTGTAATCTGGAGGAGACATTCCTTGGAAACCCTTGCTGTGTGTGGGTGATCATTATCCAGTTGAAAGATATATCAGATATCGCTAAGCTGTCAGTGTCCCTCCTATCACTACTAGGGGTGACCGACTGTCGTGTGCAATGGCTCCCCAGATCATCACACCAGCAGTTTGGGCAGTGTGTCCTCCACAGCAAAGACAGAAGTGAAGCACTCATCACAAAGCCTCCATACTCCAACCTGATTTTCCGCTCTATAGAAATCACTTCTCAGCAGTCATCTTATTATCATCACAGGCAGGATTACAATGAAGGTAACTCCTAGGTACAGCATATACTGTAACACAGGATCCACCATTCACAGTAGGTGACAAATGGTAATAGCTCACCTTCTCCCCCTCCCTGCATAATGGCCTCTGCACAGTTCACAGAGCATGCCCACAACACGATCCCATAGAAGTAATCTCCTGTCCACCGTGCCTATGTTCCATGTAGCTGCTGTAAATCATATCACTAAGACGTAATGGCCAAGGCAGAATTTCTTTTTAAAATCTACGATCCAAAAATAAAAAGCAGATTAGAAAAAGGAATATAGATCCCTATCTGGTTTTAATTAGTTATATAAATCTAGGTTATACATTTCCTTTAAGAGTCTCATTGATTTACTTTAGACCGCTCTCAATGATCCACAGTCACATCTGTTCAGATCAGATGAAGTAAAAATGAATAGTTTGCGCCCCTTTTATCCTGGGCCTCTGTATTTCGACTGGGCATAAACACAAAATTTAATCCGATCCAAAATCTTACTCCAACCCCCGTTCACTTATGGAAGGGGCACTGGCTGCTTTTAAGCTGAAGGGGAAAGGTGGAAACTTCAAAGCGGCACTAACAGGGGTAGGAAGGTGAGCCAAGCAAAAGGAAAGACACGTGTAACACGGGAGGAAGGAAACAGGTTTTTGTTGGATCAAAAACCTTCCTAATGACACATCAGGGAAATAATTTTACTACAGAAACCGAGCGGCTACTTAAAATTTTTTTTTTTTTTTTTGGAAAAGTGATAAAGAAAAACATACAAGAAGACTTTAAGGTATCCGTTGCCCTTAATAGAATAGAAAAAAGGGAAATAAAGAAAATTCCAGTCTTAAGTGTAATGATTTCTAAAAACTGCAAATATCACTGAGCTTCTACTGTTTGTAACGAAGGCCTAGGCCCGGCTCGCCTGCTTATACAGCTTGAAGCATTTAACATCTTTCATGTTGGTCTCTGGCAGTGCTGAGGCAATGCAGTGCGCTCCTGTCACTTCATCAGGGCAAATAGTTCCTCTACCCCCCCCCCTTTTTTTTTTAACCCGATATGTATAGTGACATAAAGAACTTAGTAATACTATATACAGCTACAGTGAGAATATAGACTAAGACGACTACCCGGTACAAAGCTGTGTAAGTCTTTCCATGGAAAAAGAATTTTAAAAACATTGAGTTCATTCAAAAAGTTCAGGAACTTTTGAAAAAGTTGTATACTTAAAGGGTTAAAGTTGACAGAGTGCGCTGATCATGTACAGGTGCACAGCTGGTGGACATGAAGGGGAAGGTCCATTGTTTGTGGTTTATGATATACTCGCAGATGTCCTGAGTGAAAAAAAAAAATAAAGTAATGGAGAATACATGTTGGCCTTGTTTTGTGGCTATTTAGATATATTTACAACCAGTAAACCATTTTCCCGAATTTTGCAGAGACTGTGCCTAAGTTTCAGAGACAGTCCCAGCAAATTTAGGGTTATGTAAGACCCACCCATTAGTGGGTGTTTTGACGGGTGGGTTTAGGGCGTTTCCAGGGCAGGGCTTACATGTCCCGAATTTACGAACTATAGTGTTAGGCCCCATTCGCACGACCGTATGTTCATTTCCGTATCTTATCCGCATTTTTGCGGATAAGATGCGGAACCATACGGACCCATTCATTTTTCCATAGGACAAAAAAAAAATGCGGAATGCACACCGTGTGCATTCCGCATCCGTATATTACGGAAGTTCTCCCGCAAAAAAAATGAAACATGTCCTATACTTGGCCGCAAAACACATCCGTAGCCCCATTAAAAGTCAGTGGGTCGGCAAAAATGCGGAACACTACGGAAGACATTCCGTATGTTTTCCGTTCCGTTTTTATACTCACAAGGAATACATACGGTCGTGTGAATGGGGCCTTAGTATGTCATTGTATTACACCAGGGCTAGACTATGATTTGATGCTGTGCCCAGTTCGAAATGGGTCATATGACTTAAATTTTACAATGCAACGCGGGCTGGGCTTGGGTCAAACTCCAATAACAGTGCCACAAAAATATGCCGTAACAGACACGGAAATATGACGGCCTAGGCTCTGTTCTGTATTACTGGCTCCATAGCAGCTTCCATCCATCCATTTGCTGTGCTGTTTTCTTTTCCTGGTGAAACGATGGGTACCATGACAGAGCCCAGCAGAATCCATTATGTCAGTGGGATCAGATGGCCTCTGTTAGTGACCATCAGGTGACAGATCCATTACTGCTCAAATGCTGGTTTTCCACTCCTCTAATAGAATTCATAATATCTCAGCCTAAGGGTCCCTTTAGACAGACACACGGTCATGGTTATTATAGATGAATGATAACTGCCCTATGTAACACCTCCACAGCAGCAGATTCTTGTTGACTGACTCCTCACCTGGCCATGCAGATTCTCCTATCTTGTCTTTCTTCCTCTCTTGCTGTAGCAGAAGCAGAGGATCCCACGGAGATCTGTTAGTCTCTGAATTCATGAAGCTGAAGGTCTGGGGTGAGGAGCACATAGGGGAGATTTATGAAGATGCTTTCTGATATCCCCTGCACTGCTAGAGGATGCGTTTGATTTATTATGAGGAGCAGGCCTTGTCATAAATTAGGCGCATCAACCGGCAGTCCATGCACCTGCTGTAAAGCCGCCATAGATTTCTGTTTTCATTTGTGCCAGAAAACTGGCATAAATGAAGATAAATTTGTCGCGGTGGCTTCCCACGCTTGCCATACCCCCTTTCTGAAAGGTGGCGAGGGCACCATAAAACTGCCCTTTGCAACCTTTTAACACCACTTTTCTGGAGCAGGGATATGATATATCTCCCCATAGTGTCTGGACCCTACCTCCTTCAAAACTCTCCCTACAACTGCCTAGAACTCTCTATAGCTAAGTATAGAGCCAGCCACCACTGGCGACCTCCTAAGAGGGCTGAGC
>ONZH01030105.1:0-31563 GCA_900303285.1 Rhinella marina | reverse complement strand
GAAAGCAATAATGACAAACAGAAGCATTTAAATCACTAAAACAGAGAGGGGAGCGAGGAAGCATTGAAAACTACAAGGAAAAAAATAGAATATGTAAAAGACAAATAAAAACAGCCAACTAGAGACCGGAGAGATTAATCGCCAAAGAAAGTAAAACTAACCCTAAAATGTTCTTTAATTATATAAATGGTAAAAAGTATAAACCTGAAGGTGTCGGCCCCTTACAGAGTAATGAGGGGGGAGTTGCAGAGAGCGATGAGGAGAAAGCAAAGCTACTAAATATCTTTTTCTCCACTGTATTGACTGAGGAAAATAAACTGTCCAGATGAAATGCAGAATATAAAAGTAAATTCCTCATTAAAAGTGCCCTGTCTGACCCAGGAAGAAGTAGAGCTGCGTCTTAAAAAGATTAAAATAGACAAATCGCCAGGACCGGATGGCATACACCCCCGTATCCTAAGAGAATTAAGTAATGTCATCGCCAGACCCTTATTTCTGATATTTAAGGACTCTATACTGACAGGGAGTGTTCCACAGGATTGGCGCATAGCAAATGTGGTGGCCAATATTCAAAAAGGGTCCAAAAACAGAGCCTGGGAACTATAGGCCGGTAAGTTTGACATCTGTCGGTGGGTAAACTGTTTGAGGGTTTTCTAAGAGATGCTATCTTGGAGTACCTCAATGAAAATAAGCAAAATTACTCCATATCAGCATGGCTTCATGAGGGATCGGTCATGTCAAACCAATTTAATCAGTTTCTATGAGGAGGTAAGTTCTGAGACTGGACCGCAGCGAATCAATGGATGTCGTATATCTGGACTTCTCCAAAGCATTTGACACTGTACCACATAAAAGGTTAGTATATAAGATGAGAATGCTTGGCCTGGGAGAAAATGTCTGTATGTGCGGTAAGTAACTGGCTCAGTGATAGAAAAACAAGGGTGGTTATTAATGGTACCATACTCATATTGGGTCACTGTAACTAGTGGGGTACACAGGGGTCAGTATTGGGCCCTATTCTCTTCAATATATTTATTAATGATCTTGTACAAGGCCATTTGCACAGTAAAAAAATATCAATTTTTGCAGATGACACTAAACTGTGTAAAGTAATTAACACAGAAGAGGACAGTACACTGCTACAGATGGATTCTGGATAGACTGGAGGCTTGGGCAGAGAAGTGGCAAGATGAGGTTTAACACTGACAAATGTAAGGTTATGCATATGGGAAGGAATAATGCAAGTCACCAGTACATACTAAATGGCAAAATATTGGGTAACTCTGACATAGAAAAGGACCTGGAATTTTAGTGAACAGAAATCTAAGCTGCAGAAACCAGTGTCAGACAGCTGCTGCCAAGGCCAATAAGATAATGGGCTGCATCAAAAGAGGCATAGATGCCCGGTGATGAGAAACATAGTCCTGCCACTTTACAAATCACTAGTCAGAAACACACATGGAGTACTGTGTACAGTTTCTGGCTCCTGTGAACAAGGCAGACATAGCAAGAGCTGGAGAGGGTTCAGAGGAGGGCAACTAAAGTAATAACTGGAATGGGTGGACTACAGTACCCAGAAGATTATCAAATTTAGGCTTATTCACTTTAGAAAAAAGACAACTTGAGGGGAGATCTAATAACTATGTATAAATATATCAGAGGTCAGTACAGAGATCTCTCCCACGATCTATTTATCCCCAGGACTGTGACTGTGACCGAGGGGCCATCCTCTGCGTCTGGAGGAAAGAAGGTTTGTACACAACATAGAAGAGGATTCTTTACCGGTAAGAGCAGTGAGACTATGGAACTCTCTGCCTGAGGAGATGGTGATGGTAAGTTCACTAAAAGAGTTCAAGAGGGGCCTGGATGTACTTTTGGAGGGTAATAATATTACAGGTTATAGTTACTAGAGAGGGGTCGTTGATCCAGGGAGTAATTCTGATTGCCTGATTGGAGTCGGGAAGGAATTTTTTTCCCTAAAGTGGGGAAAACTGGCTTCCACCTCACAGGGTTTTTTTGCCTTCCTCTGGATCAACTTGTAGGAAAACAGGCCGAACTGGATGGACAGATGTCTTTTTTTGGCCTTATAAACTATGTTACTATGTGACGTGCAGAAACTTTGGTAGAGCTAACTGACACCCTACTGACGGTAGCTATTTAGACTGCGACCCAGACAAATGTCGCACAGAGATTTTTGGGATGAAGCCATACACGTGACAGGCAGCAAATTACTTGGTTGTATTCGGTGACATACAGAAAGTGTCACCTGGACAGAAAATAGTGAGTGTACTGAACTGTTACACACAGAATGGTTCGACACTGCTGTGTGCAATGGATTTGTATCACTGAGATATAACATAAAAAAATAAAAGGGGGTTATACATGGCGATAGCTGCACTACTAGTGCCAGCCAGCCAAGTGACAAAAAAAAAAATGTCTTCTAGCCTTTAGAAGGGCTGTTGGGTTCTTTGTGGGTGATCCCTGCCTAACAGACAACTAAATGCAGGCCCTAACACTGTCCCTGAAAGGCAGCAGCTCTATCCCTAACGACATCTGAGCCGAGCACCGCGGCCAGTCGGTAGTATATTCCAGGGTCACCTGATCAGGCCAGCCAACCCCTGCTATCGACATGTAAGGGCCCCACGTGATGCTGGCTGGTACGCAGAGTCTCCTGGCTTGTGATTGGCTGTGTTATTAGGCGCCAAAAAAGCACGATGCGGAAGTTGCCATTTCCTTGAGCATGGCGAGATACTCGTCCGAGCAGCGAGCACTTACGAGTACCCTAATGCTCGAACGAGCACCAAGCTCGGACGAGCATGCTCGCTCATCTCTAATCATATGCTATCCTGGGTCTCCTGGCCTTCCATAAGAAGGATGTGAAAATAGATTTTATTTGAGCAAAGAAAGACTGTGTAAGACGGATAGGGATCATCTGCATCATATATAATAGTTTTGGAACAATATATGTTTGCAAGAGATTCTTCCTACCTATCCAAGAGACCCAAGGTATAGCCAATGAACGCAGTTGCTGAGAAATTTTTTTCAAGAGGGGGGTGTAATTAGCTTTGAATAAGGACGTATGGTCTTTTTTTTTTTTTTTTTGAAATCTCTTTTTATTAAAGTTTTTCATAATACAATCATATCATAAGTTCTGTACTATACATCATACAGAGCATGACAAAGTAAGACCACCTACAATGGCCTGTAGAAGAGTAGGATAACAAATCTAAAAGGTAGGGGAGGGAGAGGTAAGGAATAGAAGGGGGGGGGGAGTGTATAGTAACATGCTCAAGGACAGGTTGAGCAACAAGAATTGATCTCACTCCATAAGGAGAAACTGTAGATATTTTTAAATGAATAAAAATGAATGAATGAAATGATGGCCAAAGTATACTCCATATGCAATATAACATTAAATTAGTTCACTAGGATTCATAGGTATTTTACTATGTGGTCGGATCTCTGAAGTCACGCCAGGGGGACCAGAGCTTGAGAAATTTGAGATACGATTTAGTCGCCCAACTTGCCAACTCCTCCATCAGATATATTTGATCCACCTTATCGTACCAGTGGTCTAATGTGGGAACATCTGGACTAAGCCACAAGCGAGGGATCAGTAATCTAGCAGCCTGTACTAAAATAGAAACTAGATCTGAGACAGCTGGCTGCCAGTTTCCCGAAGGAAGCCAGAGCAGGACTGCTTTAGGGGATAATTTAATGGAAAGGTGGCAGATTAAATTAATCTGTCTTTCAATGTCATCCCAATAAGGGCGAAGTAAGGAGCAAAACCATAAGAGATGCCCCAAAGTGCCTGCCTCTTTCTGGCACCGCCAGCACAGCCCAGATGTTGCCAAACCCATGTTGAGCATTTTGTGCGGGTCATTGTACCAGCGGGTCATAGTTTTATAAGAATGTTCCTGTATTTTTATACACCTAGAAAAGCCATGTGAAGCCTTATGTATTTGAGTTATCTCCTCAGCAGAAAAAGTGGTTTGTAGATCTTGCTCCCATAATGTGATATATGCAGGGGTAACCTCACTAGTCTTAGAGTTTAACATTTTGTATATTAAGGAGATGGAATGTTTTGGTAAAGCTTGAGTAGTTGCTAACTTTTCAAACCATGTTGGATCATAGAGCCGTTTGTATTTCTCTGCTAATCTCTCACAGGAACAGCGAAGTTCCTGCATAGCCAGGAAATTACAATCTCTGAGGAGGGTTGTACAGAAAGAAGAGATATCTTCCTTACATTTTATCTTGGGGAAGTAAAGAAGAAACAGTGTCTTCCTTAAGCAAGGACCAGCAAGGGGGCGCAGAAACCGTTCCAGGTCTCAACAAATAAGGTATTAGGGTAGCTGGTAGACTCCCAGGGGGATCAGAAAACAGATTATAAACTGGATGCAATGAATGAATCGCTAAGTATATCCCTTTGGTCAATCCTTCAGGAGGTGTAGAAGAGTTATCAATGTTCCAAAGTCTAGAATATTGTCTATTTGACAAGAGGGCGAGTTCAATATCTGAATTTATAGTTCTGTAGCGGGGTATGCATAACTGCAGCCACCTCTTCAATTGGATGGCATGATAATAGAGGCCAATATCAGGCAAACCAAAACCGCCTTGCAAGCGGGACTTAGCTAGTCTGTCATAAGCTATTCTGGGTTTTTTGCCATTCCACAAGAATTTTCTGAATATAAACCTGACCTGTGAGAAAAAGGAGCGTGGGAGATGAATAGGAATCATCTGAAGTATGTATAACAACTTGGGGACTATGTAGGTCTGTAGAAGATTTTTCCTACCCATCCAGGATACCCACGGTAACTGTAGCAATCTAAGTTGTAGATCAATCTTCTTTAATAAAGATATATGGTTCGCCAAAAATAATCTGCCAGGGTCTTTAGTAAGGGTAATGCCTAGAATGGTAGTGAGTCCGAATTCCATTTAAAAGGGGAAGAAGCCTTTAATTGGTTGGTTGCTCTGGCCAAAAGGGAAACACTCATAGCTACCGATTTGGTGTAGTTTATTTTAAATTTAGACAACGTACCAAATGTGTCAAAGAGAGCTAGTATGCGTGGGAAAGCTACGGTTGGATTGGTAATCAATAAGAGAAGATCATTAGCAAACGCAGCACATTTATGTTCATCTGATCTTATTTTTAGGCCTTGAATTAGAGAGTCATCCCTAAAGGCCTTTAAGAGAGTTTCCATAACTAGAATGAATAAGGTGGGGGATAAAGGGCAACCCTGTCTCGTGCCATTGGACATCTGGAAAGGTTTTGACAGAATTCCATTAACCCGGACTCGGGCACTAGGTTGGTAATAAAGTGACATGATGGCTTGGATAAAGGTTTGTGGTAACCCAAATCTACATAGGGTATGCTGCATAAAATTCCAATCCACCCTATCAAAAGCCTTTTCGGCATCTGTACTAAGCACAAGTGGTACATTTTTCCTTTTAGCCCAGGTGATGGCGTTTATAAGCCTACATGATTGAGAATTCCCCTCTCGGACAGCTACAAATCCGCCTGTTGGGGCCTTACCACATTAGGTACAAGAGCACTCAGTTGTGATGCTAAAAGTTGGGCCCAGACTTTCACATCTATGTTTAGCAATGATATTGGCCTGTAATTACCACATTCGGGTAGGGTCTTTGCCCTCCTTGGGGATGATTGTAATAGTAGCTTCTAGCGCCTGCCTCGGAAGGATCTCTCCACCCATAAGAGCCTGGCACCAAGCTGTCAATTGCGGGGATAGAAGCTGCAAGAACTTCTTGTAGTATCAAACTGGGAGGCCATCAGGGCCTGGGGCCTTTCCCAAGGGCATACTTTTAATAATTTTCACAACTTCTTCCTCCGTAATGGGGGTTAAAAGCTTAAGCTGGTCATCTGAGGATATATTAGGGAGGTTAAGCCCATTCAAAAATCTATCAATACTATCAAGTGGGGAGTCTCCTGGAGGAATGGAGGTGTGTAAGTTGTAAAGTGTTGTATAATAAGAGCAGAATTGGTCTGCAATATCTTTGGTAGAGGTGGCTAAAGCTCCCGTGTGTGACTTGATAGCTGTTATATGTTGTACCTCTACTCTTTTCTTGACAAGGTATGTCATTAGCCTATTGCCCTTGTCCCCATGCATAATATTGCCGGAATTTTGCATATTGATAAGCTTTAGCACTTCTCACATTGAGAAGTTCTTTCAATAGAAGTCTCAAAGAGAGAAGTTCTTCATGAGCTGTTTGGGCTTTTGACCTCTTCTGAATAGATTCAACTGAAGCGATCTGGCTCAGTAAGGAGTTAAGCTTCTTCTGCCTCTCCCTTTTTACTCGGGCACCTAAGGCAATAAGCTCCCCACGAATAAAGGCCTTATGGGCTTCCCAGACTATGGTCTGGAAGTATCAGCGGGCTTATTATCAAGGAAATATAGAGCGAGTTTACTTGTTATGTCAGCTACATTTTTGTCATGATCTAGTAGGGTCTCATTGAGACGCCAATTCCATTCTCTTTGGGTAAGATTATGAAATGAGAGAACAGTAGTGACGGGGGCATGGTCAGAGATAGTGATTGATCCAATACTGGAGCTTAGTAAGATATCCACCTGCGATTCAGATAAGCAGATATAATCAAGTCTCTGAAACGACTTGTGGACTGCTGAGAAAAAAGTGTAATCTTTGGTAGTGGGATTCATTACCCTCCAGGAGTCTACCAGACAACCCTCTTTGAGCAATTTCTGAATACCCCCAAGGGTCCTCTGAGATTTAGCAGAAGTCCCTGAAGAAGTGTCTAGTAGGGGATTCAGGGAAACATTCAGGTCTCCCCCTATTATTCTTATGCCCTCTGCAAAATCTTGAAATTTGGCTAAGGTAGTCTTAAGCCAACTATGCTGGCGAGTGTTCGGGGCATACAATCCAGCCAACGAAACCATCACCTGCCCAATTTTGCCCTTGACAAAAAGAAATCTGCCCTCTGTATCAGTTTGGACAAGTATGGTTTGAAAAGGGATATGTTTCGCAATGGCCACACTGACTCTCCTGGCAGCGGAGGAATATGTGCAATGAAACCACTGCGAACAATATGGATTGGAGATTCTAGGAATATTACCATGTTTGATGTGGGTTTCTTGAAGGAAACAGATGTCAGTTTTACCTTTTTTAAGAAGTGTCAAGACCTGGGAACGTTTCTGCGGAGTATTGAAACCTCTAACATTAAAGGTCGTTACCGAGATGGACGCCATTTCAAAAATGTCTAGACTTGTTAAGTAGTATCAAAAAGATTGTCCAAAATTGTAAAAGAAAATGAATAACATAAAACTTAAAGGGAACCTGTCATCAACTTTATGCTGACTGTACTGAGGGCAGCATGAAGTAGTGACAGAAATTCAGCTGAGCTAAAAGTAAGTGGTTGCTGAGAACCAGCATCATAATCATTGCAGCCCAGGCCTTGAAAAGAGTCAAATCTGCTTGAGAAGAGTCATGGTTATTCATATTCTCCTGCTCTGCCCACCCATATGCTGATGATTGGCAGTTATCTCCTAGAGAGAAAGGGAGAAAACTAGGTAGAAGACTGTCAGTCATCAGCAGATGGGCGAGGACAGCGGGAATTCATGAATAACCATGACTCTTCTCATGAAGATTTGACTCTTTTCCAGGCCTAGTCTGCAATGTTTGTGATGTTGGTTCTCGGCAACCACTTACTTTTAACTTATAAATGACAGACCGCTGAAATCAACTCACCTGTCTCTACTTTATTCTGCCATTAGTATGGGCAGCATAAAGTTGATGACAGGTTCCCTTTAAAGAACATAGTAAAACTAAACACAATCGTGCAGTATACTTTTAGAGTGTTGTGAGTGCCATAAAACCACAACACCCAGATCAAAAGCCCCAATATGGTCTCAAAAGAGAACCAGGGGTTTATGAGACAGGGGGACGGGTGATGGTATAAAATCATCCCAACCCGGATCCTCACCCCTGTGCTTCTATGTATAATAAACCCTTATAGGGTAATATTACAGAGATGTGATTTGTCTATCACCAAGATAAGAATAAAAAAAAACTAAAATATCAAAATAGTAAAATAACAGTGGAACATAGCAGTAACATCAGAGGGGGCCTTACGACCGCCTTTTGCTTTTTGGAGTCTTTTGCTTGGAGACCGTTTACCATCGCTCCAGTGTTGGGAGAAGTGGCAGATTGGACATATTAAAATCCACCGGCATCTAGTATTCTACAGGTATAGGTGATATGTCCAGTATATTCCAGGCCATCTGAAGATCTTCTGCTTGACGGATGACACATCAGCGGCCATTTTTGGCAAAAGTGAGCCCAAAGGGATAGAGCCATCTGTAAGCTATTTTCAGGTTCCTCAAATGATCTGTGAGGGGCTTCAAGGCTCTGCGCTTAAATAGCGTTGACGGGGCAATATCCTGGTAAAGAGATATAGGTGTATCCTCATATTGCATGTGTTTTTTGTCACGTGCAGCTTGTAAGATGGCTGCCGTGTCTTGGAAACTCAGAAGGCCGCAAATGACATCTCTGGGCATCTCGCCCTGTTTGAGAGGTGGCCGGAGGGAGCGGTGGATTCTCTCTATGGTAATGGCGTCTGCTCATTCGTTGCCCAGCAGGGTGGTAAACAATAGCCTAGCAGTAGATTCCAAGCTATCTGATGACACCGATTCAGGTAAGCCTTTAATCCGTATATTTTTCCTACAGCTCCTGTTCTCCTGATCTTCGATCATGAGATAGGCGTTATTAAGGGATGCTACTTGGGAGTCAAGTTGTTGGGCCAATGCAGAGCTGTGCGCGACCACTAGGCCTTGATCCTGTTCCATCTTGTCGACCCGGTGACCCAGGGCCCTGAAATCGAATCTGAGGTCTCTGATTTCTGTATGAGCGGCTCTATGGCCTGGGACAGCGTGGCCTCAAAAAAGGATTTTGTAAGCGCAGAAGAGTCTTCCGACTGGGTAGTATCACTTGCCTCTGCAATGCAGGAGTCTTCCCCTTCTTCCTCGCCATCGGAGTCGCGCGGGAATGCAGGCGGCGCCATCTTGGTAGCTCGGGCCGGCGATGTTGCGAGCTTTCTCCTGAGAAACTTATCCATTTCGGATTGGCTTTTCTTCAGTTTAGGAGTCCCAGGGTCTCACGGGGCTTGTCTCTCCCAATCTTGACCATTTTTAGCGGGGTCTCGGCGGTAGAAGCTATGAAGCACAGGTCGGTGAAGCAGGAGCTCTAATTCAAGCCTCAGTCTTGTTCAGCAGTTAGGCTCCGCCCCTAAGGACGTAGGGTCTTTGGTGATGGCCATTCCTAGATAAGTAATCGAGTCTGAGGTCCATTTAAAAGGGAAGGAGGACTGAAGGAACCGGGTTGTCCGGGCAGAGAGGGAAACATCCAAAGCCTCTGATTTAGTGTAGTTCACTTTGAAATTGGACAAGCGACCAAAGACACTGAAAAGGTCCATTATCTGTGGTAAGGCTTGTACAGGGTTTGTAATAACGAGAAGAAGGTCATCTGCAAACGCAGCACATTTATGTTCTACCGAGCCTACCTTGAATAATGGGGTCATTCCTAATTGCTTGCAAAAGGGTTTCCATCACTAGGATAAATAGTGAAGGAGATAAGGGACATCCTTGACGTGTCCCATTAGTGATGAGGAAAGAGTTGGACATTGTCCCATTTACTCTCACTCTTGCACTAGGAGAGTTGTACAGAGACATAATAGCTTGAATGAAAACCATACATGTGTAAAGTGCGTTGCATGTAGAGCCAGTTGACCCTATCAAAAGCCTTTTCGGCATCAGTACCCAAAAGTACTAGCGGAATGGCTTTGTGCTTCGCCAAGGTAATTGCATTGATAATACGGCATGATTGAAGATTTCCCTCCCGCCCCTTGATGAAACCAGCCTGATCAGGATGTGTAAGCTTGGGAAGCAAGGCACTGAGCCTAGTGGCCAGGAGTTTGGCCCATATTTTAACATCTAGGTTGAGAAGCGAAATGGGTCTATAGCTACCACATTCCTTGGTGTATTTCCCTTCTTTCAGTATGACAGTGATAGTAGCTTCCAGGGCTTGTCGTGGTAGAGGAACTCCATTAAATAATGCCTGACACCAAGAGGTGATGTGAGGTGAGAGAACTGGGAGTAACTTTTTATAATATCCAGCAGGAAGACCGTCAGGTCCAGGGGCCTTACCACTGGGCATGGAGCGGACTATTCGAGTGACTTCTTCTATGGTAATTGGGGCAGATAGTGTTAAACAATCAGCGGGGGATAAAGAGGGGAGAGAAAGCTTCCTAAGAAAATCATCAATCCGGGTCAATTTATCCCTATCCTGCGCGTTACTTGGCTCTAGGTTATATAATGAGACGTAAAAGGAACAGAACTGTTCAGCAATATCACGGGTGGTTGTTGCTAGGGAGCCTGATGGGCGCTTTATGGCCTGTATGTATTGGGTATCAGAACGTTTTTTAATTAGATAAGTCATTAAGCCATGCATGTACTGTTTGAATTTGGCATATTTGTATGCTTTGGCACATTTTATATTCAATAATTCCTTCAGTTCCCTTCTTAAAGCAAGAAGGCGGTCCTGGGCAGACTGAATTTTAGACCTTTTTTGCTGGGATTCAATGAGTGTTATTTGTTCCAGAAGAGAATTGAGTTTCTGTTGCCTGATCTTTTTGATTCTGGAACCCAATGCAATAAACTCCCCTCTAATAAATGCTTTATGAGCTTCCCAGGCTATGGTCTGAGAAGTATCAGATGCCTTATTATCTAGGAAATAGAGGACCAGTTTCTTAGAAATATCAGTGACATGTATGTCAGCGTCCAATAGCGTCTCATTCAATCACCAGGATCACTCTCGAGCTGGGAAGGAAGACAGAGAGAGGGTAGATGTAACTGGGGCATGGTCTGAGACAGTTATGGGGCCTATAGATGAGTGACTTAGCATATCTATATGGGGCTCTAAAAGCAGAACATAATCTCTGGTAAGACCAGTGTACGGACGAGAAAAACGTGTAGTCCTTAATAGAGGCGTTCAGAGTCCCATAGGAGTCTATAAGGTGATTATCCCTAAGTAACTTTTGAATGCCCCCCAATGTTTTCTGTGATTTTGTGGAGATACCTGAGGATGAGTCAAGGAGGGGGTTTAATGAAACATTGAGATCACCTCCTATGATTTTGATCCCCTCAGCAAAGTCTTGGAATTTTGACAAAGTAGCCTTCAACCATTTGTGCTGATGACTATTAGGAGCATACAGAGCAGCTAAGGAGACCAAAAGATGACCTATTTGCCCTTTGAGAAAAATATACCTGCCCTCTGGATCCAGTTGTTGGACGATCAGGGTAAAAGGTGTGTGTTTGGAAAAGGCTATACTCACTTCCCTCGTCGCCGACTGGTAAGTGGAATGGAACCATTGAGAGAAGCTATGGTGTGGGAACACAGGGACTTTCCCCGTTTTGAGGTGTGTTTCCTGCAAAAAACAAATGTCAGTCTTATTCTTTTTCAAGAGGATGATAACTTGCGACCTCTTCTGGGGTGTATTAAGGCCTCTAACATTAAAAGAGGTGACTTTTAAGGACGCCATAAGTTATATGGAATAAGAAGTAAGTTAAAGGGCTGGGCGGTCATCCAAAAACATAAAGTAACAAATGAAAGAACATAAACCATAACAAGGTAACATATGGTAAGCCAGTTTGATGCGTGATTGCGAGTTGCAATGTGCTCCACATAAATCGGGTTCCACATCACAAAAGGCAATATCAAAACGATGGTCCACAAACGTGACCATTGAAACAAGGAGTAAGGGGGCAGGTGATGTTGAAGTCTCATCCTAACCCGAACCCTCACACCCGTGCTTCTGAAGACATCGACATCTGCTAACAGCAGACATAAATATATAAGGAACTGTATAATAGCACTGGAGGAATAAGCAGTAATGAATCAGAAAATTGGTCAACATAATAGTCCCAACAGAAATACATGGAGGCTTATCACCAGTTCTGTAGATGGAATGGGACCTGGCTGGCATCAGAGGGAGATGGTAACTTCTTTTGCAGGTAAAGTCCCGGGTACTGAAGGCATAGCCATCTTGTCAGGTCATTACAGCTGGAGACATAGCGCTAGCAACGTAGAGGAGTGTAAAGATCAAAAGAATGCCAACAAAGCTCATTCTAAGCTCCTCTTACTGTTAGGGGTTTTGCGCCTGGTGATAACTTCCCATGGCTCCAGGTTAGGAAGAGGAGGGAGCATGGACAGCTGGATTTCCACAGGTAGCCACGACTCTATAGGTAATGGTTCGGTGCCCAATATATTCCACGCTGCCTCCAGATCTTGTGGTGTGCGAATTATGCAGCGGCGGCCATTTTTGGCAAAGGTGAGTCCAAATGGCTAAAGCCAACTATATAGTATTTTAAGATTTCTAAGGTGGTCAGTAAGTGGTTTTAGGGCACGGTGCTTGGACAGGATAGAAGGGCAATGTCCTGGAAGACAAAAATTAGAGAGTCTCCATACCGCAAGTCTTTCTTGTTTCAGGATGCTTGCAAGATGGCCGCGGTGTCACGGAAACTTAGTAGGCCGCAGATTACATCTCTTGGGGGTTCTTCTTGCTTTGGAGCTGGGCACAGAGAGCGATGAATCCTCTCAATGATGATGGCTTCCGCTTTCTCTTCTCCCAGAAGGTCAGCGAACAATTGTTTGGTCATGGACTCCAATTCGTCGGGTTGAACTGCTTCAGGAAGACCTTTAAGTCGGATATTCTTTCTGCGACTGCAGTTTTCTTGGTCCTCAATCATGAGGTAAGCATTATTCAATGCGTGGAGCTGGTCCTCACACACGCGCACTACTGCATCGCTAGGCCTTGCTTGTGTTCAAGCGTCTCCACTCTAGCTCCCAGGCTTTTCATGTCGTGCCTCAAATCCCTGATTTCTTGGATCAGTGGTTCTAGGGCTTGCGACAAGGTAGCTTTAAAGAAGGTTTTAGTTATGGCATCGTTGTTGTCCACCTGTGACATCTCTCCAATTCCCGACATGCAGTCTCCGTCCTCCTCCTCTTCACCAGCAGATTCAGGCACGCGCGCTTGCTGCGCCATCTTTGAGAGCCGCGCTAGGGAGACCGCCAACTTTCTCCTAAGGAATTTGTCCATCTCCGCCTGATTTTTCTTCTGCTTGGGGGTCCCAGGGGTGTCTCTGGGTCTTTCTCTCCCAATCCTGACCATAGTGGCAAGCCTCCAGTGTTATTAAGCTGGGAAGCACAGGTCTGTGAGGCAGGAGCTCTTCCCTCAGACCTCCGTCTTGCACAGTGGTTAGGCTCCGCCCCCTTCTATTTTAATATTTTTAAGATGCCGCTGCACTTCTTCCTTTGTCAGAGATGACACTTTTAATAGGGAGTTTACATTTCATCTGACAGTTCATTTTCCTTAGTAAATACAGTGGAGAAGAAATGTATTTAATAGAGTCACTTTCTCCTTATCACTCTATACAACTCCCTCATCAATCTGTAAAGGGCCAACACTTTCACGTTTAAATTTTTTACCATTTATGTAAAGGAAGAACATTTAGTGTTAGTTTTATTTTCTTTGGCAATGAGTCTCTCTGTCTCCAGCTTGGCTGCTTTGATCAGTCTTTTATATATTCTGTTTTTGGGTTATAGTTTTTCAATGCTTTCTCACTACTGTTTTAGTTATTTAACCCCTTAACACTATATGAAAAATATATTTGTCATGGAGCACTGCTACTTAGTACTCCATAACAAATATATTTGTCATGGCATTAAAGTGTCATCGTGTCTATGTAAATGGTGATAGTGCTGAGATTATGTCATACAGCCAGGGATCTCAGCTAACCGAGGAGGTTAGTCTTGAGCCAGTGATCACTCTGGCTATTCTGTACAGACTATCCAATCAGAGGATAGTAATGCCTGATACAGGTTCTGATCCCCTCAGTTTGTGACTGTGGGGATCAGAACCAGGGGAGAGGTATATATGACACCCCCCTGCAGCCCCCAATGTGCCCTTACCTGATCGGGCCCCCAATCTATTTCAGGATGGCTAAGAGGGCACCCTCACAATCATTTTCAGGCTGGCCGGTGGCAATAGCAGCAAGTATTAGCTAACATTCTGCTGCAATGGCTGACATTGGTGCTGACATCAATGCCGGCTGTTTAACCCCTTCCATGCCACAATCCATAGAGACCATTGTATAGATAGAAGTTAACAGAAGAAGGGAGCTCCCTGCCCCTAATACAGGGCCGCTGTGCTGGCAGTGTTCTGATGGTTACTATGGTAACTGAAAGCTTTATACAGGCATCCAGGCTTGCCATATACCCTAAGCCTGACAGGTCTTGTCAGAGGCAGGATCCTGATCAGGCTTAGTGTAGGTAGGTTAGTTTTAGATGGTGTGAGTGCTGAGTGAGGTAACCATATAAGAACCAACTCTGGTGTCAGCGATACATTCAAATAACATATAGTATTTATTGCTTTCTCTACATCCCTCCAAACTGAACAGTCAGTCATCAGTGGGCATGTCCACCATATGTGTAATATAGTGCCTTTTTCTTTCCCACATCTCCAACACCTGTCATCAGGAGAGAAGCCCAGCATGAATAGAAAATCTGGAGTTTTATACCATCTTGTGACAACCTTGAAAGAGTTTTCTTGGCGTCTTATACATCTAGAAAAGCCACAGGAATGAGCTAGAATATACCTAGCATCTTTTTTAGGGAAGGTCTTACCTAGCTCCTTTTCCCATTGCATGATATAATAAGGCTTGGATGGGGCTTGGTTTTCTAGTAAATTCTTATATATTATGGAGACTAGCTTCTTTAGAGGAATGGGAAATAACGTTAGGTTCTCCAGCCATGAAGGATCGGAAAGAGGCAAAGAAGCGAGATTTCTTGCCTTCCAACAGGTTAGTGTACAGTCTAAACTTTGTAAAGAGAGTGGCTTGCCCAAATTGAATGTGTCACATAACTCCAATAGGGATAGAGATATCTCATTATCTAGTTGAGAAGCAACCCTTGTTTCCTTCAATTTCATCCACCAACTTCCCTCCAGATTCCAACTGTGATCAAGAAAGCTAGGAAGAACTGTCAGCAGGGCCAGTTTAGAAAGGCCTTTGTTAGATTGGGGTAATAGGGAAGTGAGGCAGCACATTCTTATCATCCCCTCCTTGGTCATGTCATTGATCCCTGAGTTACGTAGATTGTGCAGGTAATGCATTCAACCACAAACAGCTATGCAAATGTGAACCCATCGAGCACCTTTTAATATCTAGGTAAGGTGTGGCCAGTCTATTGTTTGCCAATAGTGCCCATCTAGCAAGTTGTATAGATCTATAGTATAATGCTAAATCCGGTATAGCAATACCTCCCTCTTTCTTCTTTTGTGTCAGGTAAGAGTAGGCCAATCTCAGCCTTTTACTCTTCCATAAGAAGGTAGTGAACAAACTTCTAAAATTAATAAAGAATGTGTTTTTATCGAAAGAGACTGCAAGACATCTCATATCTGGGGAAGAACATACTTGGTGAGTAGATTTTTCCTTCCAAACCAAGATACAGAGGGAATCTGCAGTGAACTCAGGTATGCCTTGATTTTAGGAAGGAGAGGTTTGAAGTTAAGGTTATAGAGACGTGAGGGATCAGATGGTAGCATAAGTCCTAAGTACTTAATGGCAGATGTAGGCCATTTAAATGGCGATGAAGTTTTCAGGTTGGTGAGAGATTTAGAGTCGACTGAAATGTTCAATGCTTTTGATTTAGAGTAGTTAATTTTGAAGTGGGATCTCCTACCATATGTGTCAAAAATCTGTAATATTGTTGGGAAAGACTCCTCTGGGTTGGAAACCAGCAGTAATAAATCATCCACAAAGACTGCAGTTTTATGGGTGAATTGACCAAGGGTGAGCCACTTAATCTGTTCTGTTTGTCTAATTTTAAACAGAAGGGTTTCCATACATAAAATAAAGAGTGACGGGGATAGAGGGCAACTCTGCCACTTTCCATTTGTAATCTGAAATGGTTCCGAAAGTGTGCCATTTATTAATACTTGGGCGAGTGGTTGAGAATATAAAGAAAAAATAGCTTTTATAAATTGTGGGGGGAAAATCAAACTTCTTTAATGTCTCTCTCATGAATTCCCACTTCAGCCTATGCCTTTTTGGCATCTGTACCCAGAAGGAAAAGTGGCAATTTCTTATGCTTTGCTGAATAAATTGCATGTGTAACCCTCCAAACGTTATGCTTCCCCTCCCTTCCCGGCACAAACCCAACCTGCTCTGGATCTATCAATGTGGATAGAAACAGAGATATCCTGTGGGCAAGAAGTTTTGCCCACCATTTAAGATCACAGTTTAAAAAAGATATGGGTCTATAATTACCACAATCTTCTGGATATTTACTTTCCTTATGCAGGATAGTAATATGCGCTCTTAGAGCCTGTACTGGCAGGGGTGTGCCAAGGAGGAGAAAGTTACATACCTCAAGGAAGCGGGGCAACAGGTGGCTTTTAAAGTTTTTTTAGTAGTAGATGATCGGCAGACCATCTGGGACAGGACTTTTGCCGGAATGAATGGAAGGAATTGTGTTCAGTACTTTCTGTAGTGGTGAAGCGGAGCAGGAGGGAATTTCTCTCTTCAGATGTTAACCTGGGAGAACTGATGGAATCAAGAAAAGAAGAGATTAATGACAGCTATGATTCAGAGGGAATAGTGGAGGATGTAGGGTTATTGTCAATGTTGTATAGTTTAGTATAATATTCCTGAAATCCCTTGGCAATCAATGGGGTGTTAGTGGCTTTGTGCGGACAGAATAGATGAATGTTTTTTCTCTTCTTTTTTTGATAAGTTGCAACGTTATCTTGTTGCCTTTATTTCCAGGGCTGTAGTATTTGTATTTTAGTAGTTGCAGGGATTTTTCAGCCCTTATATTTATGAGATCCTTAACTATCTGTCTAAGGGCCGCAAGGGCTTTCAGTTGAGTGTCTGTTTTGGATTGTTTGTATATTTTTTTCTAGCGTCTGAATTTGGGCAATTAAGGAGTGTAGTGCTTTTGTACATTGTTTCTTTACATGTGTGCCAAGAGTTATAAGTTCCCCTCTGATGAAAGCTTTATGCGACTCCCAAACTATGGGTGTAGATATCTGTGTTTCAAAGTTAGTACTAAGGAACTCCTCCAGCTTTGTTCCCAAGGTCTCTACATGTGTGGTTGACTCCAATAAAGTATCATTTAGTTTCCATGACCATGTCCGCTGAGGAAAACATTTTAAAGCTAATGTCATCTTAATTGAAGCATGGTCAGATATCACTATTGTTCTATTATCTACTTTACTGACTGATTGTAAATGTGGTTCTGAGAGAAACAAGTGGTCAACGCAGTGGTAATGTTTATGTACTGTTGAAAAATAGATATAATCTGCACATTTCTAATTGGTTTAAAATGAAAAAAAAAAAAAGAAACACTACTACACATGACTGGTAACTCTGCATCCATAATGACCTAATCTATAAAACTATCATGTTCACTGCATATAGCCATGGTCAATTGCGTTGTCTTCATTGTCACCTTCTAGCTCCTCCTGCTCCTTTCCTGTCACTTGGGCAGGTAAGGAGCGCCTATATATTAGACCGCCTGTTAACAATGAGCCCAAATTAACTATTAAAGGCGCAGTAGGTGAACTAGGTAAATGCACTTAAAAATTAGACCACCTGTTGACAATGAGTTTGATGCACAGTAAGTCTATGTATAACAGAACAAATTAAGCATAAATAGTGCTGAAGATGAACTAGGTAAACATGCCTATATATTAGACCGCCTTTTTGAAACTAAGGCTGATGCACAGTTAGTCTATGTATAACACTGCTCTACAGTGTGTATAAACTCTCCCTGCGATCTCCCTATACTGTCCCTATACAATATTCTACAATTGAAAGCTTGCTAAAACACTGTCCCTAGAGCTTGCCACATCTCTCCCTATGCTCAGTTCACAATTAAATGGTGACTACCACTCGGGATGAGGCTTTTATAGGGCTGTGAAATCACAGGGGATGGTTATCTGCTGATTGGCTTGATTGGCTTGGTTATCCTCAATTTGCTCAACACTAGTGGCAATGCAAAATATAACTTATTTTTAATAAAAAATTATTTTATGCTATAACAAAATAGTAAAACAAAAAATATAAATTTAGTATAACAATAACCATATCGACCTTCAGAATAAAGTTATATGTAATAATATTCCACATGGAGAACCCCATAAAAAAATAAAAATTAAATAACATGGACAGAATTGCAATTTTTGCTCCTCACCTCCAAAAAATGGTATAAAATGTGATCGAAAAAGTGTTATGTACTGACAATGGAACCAATTAAAACTGCAATCTGTCCCAGAAAAAACAAACCTTCAGACAGCTACTTTGGCAAACAAATAAAAATGTTATGGATTTTAGTATGTGGCATTGCGAAATATAACTTATTTTTAATAAAAATGATTTTACACTGAAAAATTAATAAAACATGTAAAAAACTATAGTAAATGTGGTATCACCCAGGGGTGTAGCTACCATAGCAGCAGACCATGTGACTGATATGGGGTTCAGGGCATAAGGGGGCCCAGTCTTAGTTGGGATTATCTCCTCTTCTACTGGACGTGAAAACTTAATCAGGATTCTACTCTCTAAAGGAACAGCTTTTAGCAAATGTGGCAGTGGAAAAATGGCCCAAGGGTCATTAAAAAGGCTTTAGGCAGAAATTCTTCTGTCCTGGGGGGGCTGGTTTGATCCTTGCTATGAGGCCCTTAATTCTCTATGTATGCAACTAGTATCACCATAACCATATCGACCTACAGAGTAAAGTTATCATATACTATAATATTGCATGGCAAACCCCATAAAAATACTAATTAAAAACACTGGCAGAAATTAAATTTTTGCCTGCCTCACCTCTCAAACATGGTATAAAAAGTGATTTTAAAAAGTCCCATGTACCCAAAAATGGTAAAAAATAAAATAAAATAATACAGCTTTTTCAGCAAAAAAACAAACCCTCACACAGCTCAGTCAACAAAAGAAAAAAAAAATAAAGTTGGTCCCTAAAAACAATGTAGGCAAATTTAATGGTCGAAAATCCATATATTCCTTTTGAATGCAGCCATGCCCCCAAACAGCAGTTTACAATCATAAATGAGGTGTTTCTGTATACAGGAAAAAATGCATAAGTTGTGATGCATTTTCTCCTGTTACCCTTTGTGAAAATGAAAAATTTGGGGCTAAAGCAACATTTTCACAGCCAAGTGTTTCTTTATTCTATAAAACACTCATTGGGTCAATACACTCATCATACCATCAATGAATGCCTTGAGGGGTGTAGTTTCCAAAATGGAGTCACTTTTTGGTTGTTTACTTTCTCAGGGTACCTCACAGTCGCTTCAACTGTGACATGGCATCCAAAAACCATCCCAGCAAAATCTGTCCTAAACAAACCATATGGCAATCCTTCCCTTTTGAGCCCTGTTGTGTGACCATACAGCAGTTTACAACCATATATAGGGTGTTTCTGTAAACTGCACTATCAGGGTAATAAATATTGAGGTTTGTTTGGTTGTAAAACCTTACTGTTTAAAGAAAAAATGGTTTGAAATGGAAAATGTTCAAAAAATGTGGCATTATGAATTACATATTAACATAGTAACATAGTTTATAAGGCCAAGAAAGACATCTGTCCATCCAGTTCGGCCTGTTTTCCTACAAGTTGATCCAGAGGAAGGCAAAAAAAACCTGTGAGGTAGAAGCCAATTTTCCCCACTTTAGGGAAAAAAATTCCTTCCCGACTCCAATCAGGCAATCAGAATTACTCCCTGGATTAACGACCCCTCTCTAGTAACTATAACCTGTAATATTATTACCCTCCAAAAATACATCAAGGCCCCTCTTGAACTCTTTTAGTGAACTTACCATCACCACCTCCTCAGGCAGAGAGTTCCATAGTCTCACTGCTCTTACCGTAAAGAATCCTCTTCTATGTTTGTGTACAAACCTTCTTTCCTCCAGACGCAGAGGATGGCCCCTCGTCACAGTCCTGGGGATAAATAGATCATGGGGAGAGATCTCTGTACTGACCTCTGATATATTTATACATAGTTATTAGATCTTCCCTCAGTCGTCTTTTTTCTAAAGTGAATAACCCTAATTTTGATCTTTCTGGGTACTGTAGTCCACCCATTCCAGTTACTTTAGTTGTCCTCCTCTGAACCCTCTCCAGCTCTGCTATGTCTGCCTTGTTCACAGGAGCCCAGAACTGTACACAGTACTCCATGTGTGGTCTGACTAGTGATTTGTAAAGTGGCAGGACTATGTTCTCATCATGGGCATCTATGCCTCTTTTGATGCAAACCATTATCTTATTGGCCTTGGCAGCAGCTGTCTGACAGTTTGCTGCCAAGGCAATAAGTTTGCTGTTCACTAAAATTCCTAGGTCCTTTTCCATGTCAGAGTTACCTGATATTTTACCATTTAGTATGTACTGGTGACTTGCATTATTCCTTCCCATATGCATAACCTTACATTTGTCAGTGTTAAACCTCATCTGCCACTTCTCTGCCCAAGCCTCCAGTCTATCCAGATCCATCTGTAGCAGTGTACAGTCCTCTTCTGTGTTAATTACTTTACACAGTTTAGTGTCATCTGCAAAAATTGATATTTTACTGTGCAAGCTTTCTACAAGATCATTAATAAATATATTGAAGAGAATAGGGCCCAATACTGACCCCTATGGTACCCCACTAGTGACAGTGACCCAATCTGAATATGTGCCGTTAATAACCACCCTCTGTTTTCTATCACTGAGCCAGTTACTTACCCACATACAGACATTTTCTCCCAGGCCAAGCATTCTCATTTTATATTTCCTATTTTCCATCTCCCCTATTTTCATTAAATTCAAGTGGGACACCTAAAGGGTTAACACAGTTTCTTAACTCAGTTTTAAAGGGGTGTAGTTTCTAAAATTGTGCAATTTATGGGTGATTTCTATTATGTATTCCCCAAAAAGTGACTTCAAAACTGAATTGGTCCCTTCACAAATTGGTTTTAGAAATTTTGTTAAAAATGTTAAAATTTACTTCTGAGCTTCTAAACAACATCTTAAAAATAAACTGACATTTGCAAAATTATGCCCACATAAAGTAGACTGTAAAGTAAGAATTTTTCCAATTTTTTGGTAAATTTTGGATTTTTGGGATTTTTTAATAAATAAAGGTTAAACTTATCGACTCAAATTTACCACTAACATGAAGTATGACATGTCACGAGAAAACAGTCTCATTAATAATACCCCTTCAGGACCAAACCATTTTTCACCTTAAGGACCATGCCAAATTTTGCAAATCTGGCATGTGTTACTTTATGTGGTATTAACTTTGGAATGGTTTTACTTATGTTACCGATTCTTTTTTTGTTATTTTTTGCTCCATTTATATTTCTATTTATTGACATTGTTTTCTTGTTTTTCACCCTTTTATTCCTATACAGTATGTACTTCTCACAAATAGAGTTTAGGATGCTTTTAAAAATATCCCATTTTTGTGGAGCATTTCTATTCCTGAGGACATTGTTCCAGTTAGTGAGGCTAATGACCTCTTGGAACCTCTTTGGAAGTTTGGCATTTTTGTGCCTCCCTGAAGAAACACTTTTTTGAATGACAACTGGAAAGTTATTTTATTTTATGGTCAGTCTTTCCCAGGTGTCCCCTAACCTGTACATCTGTGTTTCTGTCAGGTCTATTAGTTAATACTAAGTCCACTATGGCCATCCCTCTAGTCAGATCCTGAACCAGTTGGGAAAAGTAAGTGTCTTTGATTATTGCTAGTATTGAGCGAACCCAGACCACCATGTTTGGAACCATACCACAAACGAACAAGGATTTTGGTGCCAAAGTCCATGTACTGGTTTATTGTTTGTTGTTAAAATAAAGCTTGCTGAAAGGCTGCAGTGCAACCAATCAACAAGCATTTAAGCTGTGGGCACTTGGAAGCCATCACAGTCATGCCTAGTATTGGCCGGTTCACCATGTGACCAGGCATGCATAAATGCCAGATCACATGGTGTGCCACCGTTCTGCTCTAACTAGTGTAGGGCAGGATGCTGCTGCAGGCAGGAAGAGTGTTAGGCCTTTATTAATTTGAAAAAGTGTAGTGGTGACATGTAGGCATTATTGATCAGTGCAATACAGCTCCTTTGAACCAGTGAGACAGAAATACCATACTTAATTGTGCTGTTCAGTCTCAGGGTGACCTGTTGGCATTTTTGTTTGGTGCAATCCTACTCTTTTGCACCAGTGACAGGGAAATATAATAGTTAATCAGCCTGTTAATTGGGTCATTGTGACCTACCTATTTTTTGTGGTGAAAAAAACTTTACTCTCCACTATTACATCGTAATAGAATAGTTAATCAGCCTGCTAATTGTGTCGGTGAGATCTACCTATTTTTTGTGGTGAAAAAAACTTTACTTGCCACCGTCACAGGGAAATGCAATAGTTAATCAGCCTGTAAAATGGGTCAATGAGACCTACCTATTTTTTGTTGTGAATAAAACTGTACTTGCCAACGTCACAGGGAAATATAATAGTTAATCGGCTTGTTAATTGGGTTGGTGAGGACCATATATACCTCCAAAATCATGGAGGCTTGATTGGAATTTAAAAATTCAACACCGCTATGTGGTGTACTGGATTTTGGTATTTTATGAATTGTTATTAAATTTTTAGGTGGTACTATCTAGGGTTTAACCATAAAAAGAAGCACTATTATCTATAACAATTTCTGCTGGTACTTATGGTTTATAGTGACTGGACTGACCGAAGATTAATAAGCTACACCTACGGATACTATTGGTGGCGGATATCTATCCTGTGTGAGGGAACACTCAGGGACATCAGGAGGTTCCTGACACGGGATCGCCCCTATCGGGGCGGCTATTCCGTTTTTGTAGGCAGGGCTTAAATAGTGGTCAGGGAGTTATCAGGGATAGATTATTTCTTCTCTATTAGGGTATTAATATCCCCTTACTCTCTGTCTGGTCCCCCTCCAATATGGCCACCTATCATTCAGTCCTTATCTCATGACTGTCTATCAAAACACTGAGGTGATGGGTACACTATGCTTATGATGAACTTTTTTAGGTGACTTTGACAGAGTTTTTGTGACATTGTAGTCCTTTTTTATTTATAAACATTAAAAGTTAAGTTTTAGAGGTTCATTCTGTGATATTTGTTGAGAAATACCATATTTTTTTTTATGTTAAACACCTCTTTTGCATCCGTGACACAGATATGCATATGTTCATCTGTCAGCCAATTTTGTGGGTGACCGTAACAAAATAAGGATCACATCAACTAGGGGACGTGAACGTGGTTGCGGTGCTGCTGGTGTTGGTGAAACTCCTGCTGCAGGGAGAAGACGTTGATCTGTGCCAGCTACGCACCAAATGAAACACCTTCCTCTGATGCACGAAGTCTACAGGACGTTCTGCATCATTTTGTAGGCTTGAATACCTCTCTAAGAATGGTGAGGCCAGAACAAGTAGAGGCAGTAATAGATTGGATGGCTAACAGTGCCTCCATTTCCTTCACATTGTCTTCCACCTGGTCCACTGCTGAAAGCATAAAGTTGGCATCGGCAGGCCACGTGCATCCATCTTCCATCTCAACTACTTGCATATCAGCCAAGCAGTCCGAGCCCCAAGTCATGCAGCAGTCACTTATGCTTTTTGATGACTCTGCTGACAGGGTTTTTGAGGGGCATTCAACTAGCCCTGCCCCAGATGTGACAGAGATTGAGTGTACTGATTCCCAACCACTTATGTTTGAGGATAAGGACGTGGGAGAACCACCATAGCAGTCTCTGATGACGATGACGAAACAAAGGTGTCAGCTGCTGCAGCTTTCTGCAGTGTGCAGACTGGCCAAGAGGGCAGGGTTGAGGAGTGGGTGAAAGATGAAGTGGAGGATGATGAGGTCCTAGATCTCACATGGCATCCAGGTCATGCCAGTAACATGTGCAGTTTGGAGGAATAGGTGGGTATCACGCAGCACCAGCCACAATGGAAAAGAGGGAGCAGGTGCAAATATAGAGCAGCCAGTTCGCCTGTTACTGTCCAACCAACCAAGAGACATAGCACACCAAAGCCAGCACAAAGGAGTTCCCTGGTGTGGCAGTTTTTCAGGTAGTGTGCTGACAATGGGACATGGGTGGTCTGCATGCTATGCAGCCAGAGCCTGAAGCACCACTTGCATGATTTGCATCTAACCACAAAGAACGAGCTGCAGTGGAGTAGACACCTCAAGAATCTTGAAAGATCAAAGGCTCCTCCTGCATCCTCTTCTGCTGCAGTAACCTGTTCCTCCCCCTTTGGAGCGAGAGTAGCTGCTGCCACCCCGCAAACAGAGGATGTGGCAGCAACACCACCAACACTGTCACCAAGCATCTTCAAATTGTGCCATGGAAGTGTTCAGCTGTCCCTTCCCCAAACACTGGAGAGAAAGAGGAAGTACCCCCCTACCCACCTGCAAGCCCTGGCCCTGAATTCCAGCATTTCAAAATTGCTGGCCTTTTAAATGCTGCCATTCCATCTGGTGGAGTTTTAAAAATGTCATGATGGTAGCTGTCCCACGGTATGTGGTTCCCAGCCGACACTACTTTTCCAAGCGGGCCATCCCTGCCCTGCACGTACAAGTGGGAAAAAAAAACAGGTGTGCACTGCACAACTCCAGGACTGGCAAGGTCCACATAACCACCAACACGTGGACCAGTAAGTACGGGCAGGGTCGTTCTATCTCCTTAACTGCCCACTGGGTAAATGTAGTGGTAGCTGGGCTTGAGGCGCATGTCCTACCACCACCGAGGATTGCTGGATGTTTCTTGGTGCATGCTGTTGCCTCCTCCTCCTCCTCAGCTTCCTCCTCCAGTTCCTCCTCTACCGCCTCCTCATCATGTCAGAGCAACACCTGCACCACTTACATCAGCACAGCCAGGTGGGAATGACAGCAGGCTGTTCTGAAAATCATGTTTTTGGGGGAATAACCCCACACTGCACAGGAGCTGTGGGAGGGCATGGAAGAACAGATCGCTGAGTGGTTGGTGCCGCAGCGTCTAGCCCGGCATGGTGGTGTGCAACAATGGGAAAATTCTCATAGGAGTTCTGGGCCTAGCCGGATTTATGCACATTCCTTGCCTGGCACATGTGTTGAACTTGATGGTGAAGAGATTCCTGAAGAATTACCCCAATATGTCAGAGCTGCTGCAGAAAGTGAGGGCTGTCTATGCGTGCTTTCAGAGTTCTCACCCTACTACTGCTCGCCCTTTGCCCTTCCCGCTCACCATCTCATATGCGATGTACCTACAAGGTAGAACTTCAACTTGCACATGCTGGAGAGACTGTGTGAGCAGCAGCAGGTGATAGTGGAGTTTCAACTGCAGCACACACGGGTGAGTCATTCTGCAGAACAGCAACATTTCACCACTGAGTGAGCCTCCATGCGGGACGTGGCCAGCAGTGATGATGCTATCATCAGCCTTATTATCCCACTTCTATGTCTCCTTGGAAAAATGCTTCAGGCGCTGATGGATGAGGAAGTAGCACAGGAGGAAGATGTGAAGGAACAGAGATAATTCCCACAGTTTTCAGGCCAGTCGTCCACAATTGGCTCAGAGGGTTGGTTCCTGCACCAACAGCGGCCAGGTACACAACTGTCCAGCCAGGGCACAGTTTTGGAGGATGAGGAGGAGCATGATGATGATGAGGAGGATGATGATGATGAGGAGGATTCCCGTTCACAGCAGAATGGCACCCAAATCAGCTAATGGGCATCACTGGAGCATGGCTGGGGGGATACTGAGAACACAGACGGTACTTCTCCAACAAGGACAGCTTGTCGTTGTCTCTGGGCAGCCTGGCACACATGAGCAACTACATGCCACAGTGACTGTGCAATAACTGCCATGTTGCCCACATTCTAACCAGTGTTTACTGGGTGGCCACCCTGCTGGATCCCCGCTACAAGGACAATGTGCCGTCCTTACTTCTGTCACCGGAGCTTGAACAGAAGATGCGCGAGTAAAAGCAAACACTGGTAGAGCTCTGACTTTGGGCTTGCTTTGTAAGTGGGCTGTGTATAAGTGGAGTTAAAAAACCGGAGTGCTGGTACTGAGTGCAAAGGTCTTTGTTTGTTTAGTGCTTGCATTTGGTTGCATTTGGTAATAACATTTAAACCCATTTTTTTCTCTGCTGTGTACCTGGTGAAGGGGAGTGGTTTGTAATCCCAGGTGCTATAAATTACATAGCTAAATTCTTATAGAGCTTGCTCTGACTTTGGGCTTGCTTTGTAAGTGGGCTGTGTATAAGTGGAGTTAAAAAAACGGAGTTTAAGACAAGGAGAAAAAAGTAAGGTTGGAGAGATTTTCCTTGTGTCTTAACTTGATTTGTAGTCCTCCAGCTACAGCAAACCCTAATCGCATATTTACTGTTTTACTGTACTGTATATCCCCATGTAGCAGGTGCTCCATTGGACAATGCTACCAAGTGTGTGTCCTGTGCAATGTATGCATGCCTTGAAGAACCATTCAAGGGTGAATACATTTGCACTAGATGCAATCACGTTGCATATTTGGAAGCCCAGATCTTGGATCTAAATAAGCAGCTTGACATACTTAGGGGCATTAAACACCTGGAGAGAGGCTTAGACCTCACAGTGCAGGCACTGGCTGGGGTCAGTGAAGAGGAGGATGGAGAAGGGCAAGAGCAGGACTATCAGTTCAGCAGTTGGGTTAATGTAGTAAGGAGGGGTAGAGGGAAAAGTGCCAGGGAGGCTAGTCCTGAGCTGGAAAGCCCTAGTAAATATGCCTGTTTGGCTGATATTAGGGATGAAAGCCCAGGACCAGCGACACTGCAGCAGGCCATTTCTCCTAGAAACCAGGAGGATGACCGCTGCAGGAAGGATGGGAAAAGGAGAGCAGCAAAGGCCAGACAGATGCTGGTGGTAGGGGACTCTATTATTAGGCGGACAGACAGGGTCATCTGTTGCCGAGACCGTGAATGCCGAACAGTGTGTTGTCTCCCGGGTGCTCGGGTTCGGCATATCGCGGATCGGATTGACAGATTGCTGGGTGGGGCTGGGTGGGGCGGCGGTCATGGTACACATTGGCATCAATTACAAAGTCAGGGGGAGATGGAAGGTCCTTAAAAATGATTTTAGGGAACTAGGAGAGAAGCTCAAGTCCAGGACCTCCAAGGTAGGGTTTTCAGAAATGCTACCAGTGCCATGAGCGTCACTAGAGAGACAACGGGAGATTAGGGAGTTAAATAAGTGGCTCACAGGCTGGTGCAGGAAGGAAGGGTTTGGGTTCATGGAGAACTGGGCCGACTTCTCTGTCGGCTACAGACTCTACATTAGGGACGGGCTGCACCTTAATGGGGAGGGTGCAACTGCCCTGGGGGAAAAAATGGTTAGACGGCTGGAGGAGCTTTTAAACTAGGATCTGGGGGGAGGGTGGGGGGTAATACTAATAAGGGGGTAGATAGTGTAGATAGAGAGTGGGTCATAGGAGGGGAGAGTGGGGGGTTAGTGGGGGTTGGGATTAGTGAGGAATGTAGGGAGAATATTGGGCAAAACATCAACCAAAGTAACCCAAAAACCCCGGATATTCACTTCACAGGTAATAGTAATTTAAAAAGGGGGGTAAAAAATATACATAGACCTCTTAAGTGTATGTACACTAATGCCAGAAGCCTGACTAATAAAATTGGTGAACTGGAATTAGTGATGTGTGAGGAGGACTATGACATAGTGGGAATAACGGAGACATGGCTGGATGATAGCTATGACTGGGCAGTTAACGTAGAGGGTTACAGTCTGTTTAGAAATTATCGCCAAAACCGGAGAGGGGGAGGCGTCTGCCTTTATGTAAAGTCCAGTCTAAAGCCCACACTGTGGGAAGATATAAGTGAGGGACATGAACATGTGGAGTCACTGTGGGTAGAAATAAATGGAGCCAAAAACAATAATAAAACACTAATAGGAGTTTATTATAAACCCCCTAGTATACCAGAGCCCATAGAAAATCTATTTCTAAACGAAATAGACGAGGTGGCAAATCATAATGAGGTCGTTATTATGGGGGATTTCAACTACCCAGATATAGACTGGAAAACTGAAACCTGTATATCTCATAAAGGAAATAGGTTCTTGGAAATAACCAAAGACAATTACCTTTCCCAACTGGTTCAGGACCCGACTAGAGGGACGGCCATACTGGACTTAGTATTAACCAATAGACCTGACAAAACAACAGATGTGCAGGTTGGGGGACACCTGGGAAATAGTGACCATAATACAATAACCTTCCAACTGACATTCAAAAGAGCGTTTCTTCAAGGAAGAACAAAAATACCAAGCTTCAAAAAAGCTAAATTTAGCCAACGAAGAGAGGCCATAGGCCTAACTAACTGGGACAAAGTCCTCAAAAATAAAAATACAGCCACAAAATGGGATATTTTTAAAAGCATCCTAATATCTAATTGTGAGAGGTACATACCTTATGAGAAGAAAAGGTTAAGGAACAAGAAAAAACCAATGTGGATAAACAGAACTGTAAAGAAAGCAATAAATGACAAACAGAAAGCATTTAAATCACTAAAACAGGAGGGGAGCGAGGAAGCATTGAAAAACTATAAGGAAAAAAATAGAATATGTAAAAGACAAATAAAAACAGCCAAACTAGAGACCGAGAGATTAATCGCCAAAGAGAGTAAAACTAACCCTAAAATGTTCTTTAATTATATAAATGGTAAAAAGTATAAACCTGAAGGTGTCGGCCCCTTACAGAGTAATGAGGGGGGAGTTGCAGAGAGCGATGAGGAGAAAGCAAAGCTACTAAATATCTTTTTCTCCACTGTATTGACTGAGGAAAATAAACTGTCAGATGAAATTCAGAATATAAAAGTAAATTCCCCTTTAAAAGTGCCCTGTCTGACCCAGGAAGAAGTAGAGCTGTGTCTTAAGAGATTAAAATAGACAAATCGCCAGGACCGGATGGCATACACCCCCATATCCTAAGAGAATTAAGTAATGTCATCGCCAGACCCTTATTTCTGATATTTAAGGACTCTATACTGACAGGGAGTGTTCCACAGGATTGGCACATAGCAAATGTGGTGCCAATATTCAAAAAGGGTCCAAAAACAGAGCCCGGGAACTATAGGCCGGTAAGTTTAACATCAGTCGTGGGTAAACTGTTTGAGGGTTTTCTAAGCGATACTATCTTGGAGTACCTCATTGAAAATAAGCAAATTACTCCATATCAGCATGGCTTCATGAGGGATCGGTCATGTCAAACCAATTTAATCAGTTTCTATGAGGAGGTAAGTTCTAGACTGGACCGCAGCGAATCAATGGATGTCGTATATCTGGACTTCTCCAAAGCATTTGACACTGTACCACATAAAAGGTTAGTATATAAAATGAGAATGCTTGGCCTGGGAGAAAATGTCTGTATGTGGGTAAGTAACTGGCTCAGTGATAGAAAACAGAGGGTGGTTATTAATGGTACATACTCAGATTGGGTCACTGTCACTAGTGGGGTACCACAGGGGTCAGTATTGGGCCCTATTCTCTTCAATATATTTATTAATGATCTTGTAGAAGGCTTGCACAGTAAAATATACATTTTTGCAGATGACACTAAACTGTGTAAAGTAATTAACACAAAAGAGCACAGTACACTGTTATAGATGGATCTGGATAGACTGGAGGCTTTTGCAGAGAAGTGGCAGATGAGGTTTAACACTGACAAATGTAAGGTTATGCATATGGGAAGGAATAATGCAAGTCACCAGTACATACTAAATGGTAAAATATTGGGTAACTCTGACATGGAAAAAGACCTAGGAATTTTAGTGAACAGCAAACTAAGCTGTAGAAACCAGTGTCAGACAGCTGCTGCCAAGGCCAATAGATAATGGGTTGCATCAAAAGAGGCATAGATGCCCATGATGAAAATATAGTCCTGCCACTTTACAAATCACTAGTCAGACCACACATGGAGTACTGTGTACAGTTCTGGGCTCCTGTGAACAAGGCAGACATAGCAGAGCTGGGGAGGGTTCAGAGGAGGGCAACTAAAGTAATAACTGGAATGGGTGGACTACAGTACCCAGAAAGATTATCAAAATTAGGGTTATTCACTTTAGAAAAAAGACGACTGAGGGGAGATCTAATAACTATGTATAAATATATCAGGGGTCAGTACAGAGATCTCTCCCATGATCTATTTATCCCCAGGACTGTGACTGTGACGAGGGGCCATCCTCTGTGTCTGGAGGAAAGAAGGTTTGTACACAAACATAGAAGAGGATTCTTTACGGTAAGAGCAGTGAGACTATGGAACTTATAGGAAAACAGGCCGAACTGGATGGACAGATGTCTTTTTTCGGTCTTATAAACTAATTTACTATGTTACTGATGGAGTTCCCACCTGACAGCGGTGGCTCAGTGGAAGCACGAGGCGGAGACGGAGGAGGAGGAGGAAGTCGTCAACCCAGCAGAGACACTGTTAGCACCTCAGAAGAGAGGGTTAGCATGCCTGAAATGTGGAAAAGCTTTGTCAGCATGCCACAATATTCAGCACCACCATTTAATATGGACCGTTAACTTCTGGGTCTCCAAATTGGGCACATGGCCTGAGCGTGCCCTTTATGTCTTGGAGGTGCTGGCCTGTAGGGGGGAGTGATCACGAACAGACGCATCCGCTTTTCCACAGCCAATGAGGACAAGGTTACATTCATTAAAATGAATCCGGCATGGATCCCACAGGACTTGTCTGTACCTTGGCCATTTAATAGGAACACCACTTTCATCAGTCTGACTATTGTGGGAGAGGAAATTCTTCTGTGGAGTGTGTCTGTGGCAATTTTTAAAACAAATTCAGAACACCTCTTTAGCATCTGTCTTACTGTGGTAGGAGAAAAATTATTTTAATATAAAGTCCCCAGATAGGGGACATATGAGATCTTAAACTAAGACAACATTTTTAACCCAGTTTTAACCCAGGACATGTAAGCAGCAAACTGTTACGCCATGGCCCCAACCTGACACAGAATTGACACATGGAAAAAAATCCAAAAAGAAACAGTATTGGCTTTCACCCCAGCCTTCTTCGCCTCTTCCACCAATACCTCCACATCCGCCTCCTCCTCTCAGACCTCCACCCCCTGGCTCAAGATTATTATGTCTTATATTGGCAGAGTAGAGAAATATACTTGCCACACGCCCAAAACGGTCACACACATACAGTGGAGGAAATAAGTATTTGATCCCCCACTGACTTTAAAAGTTTTAATACTAAAAAATAAATGAAACGTCTCATAATTTTATGCCAGCTTTATTTTAACAGTGCCACATAGAATATCAAAAGAAAAACTGAGAAAATTACATGAAATGAGAAATAAAAAAATATTTTTCATTTCTTTGAGGGAAATAAGTATTTGATCCCCTAGGAAAACCATGACTAATGTTGGCTCCCACAGACCACTGACACACCCT
>ONZH01030104.1:0-26381 GCA_900303285.1 Rhinella marina | reverse complement strand
CCGCCATGAAAGGTTCGAGGTTGTCGACATGTGGATATGGCTTGCCTATGTCCTAGGCTGACCCATCTTCAGGCTGCTCTCCCTGGGAGACTGGTGCCTGTGGCAGCTGTTGTTGTGGAGCTGCTGCGGACCTGTTTGTGCGATTCTGCTGTTGTTGCCACAAATGTCTGCTGCGGCAATTCTTCTTGAAATGGCCTATTTTACCGCAGCCGTAACACTTAGAATGGGGATGGGACTTGTTGCCCCCCCCCCCTCTCCTGTCATGACCATGAGAGCTGCCTTCTGTGTCCCTGTTGCAGCCTCAATGCCTTTTGCTACCAGAGTAAGGACTTCAATAGTCAAGGAATGGTACTCTGGATGGGCCATCTTTAAGGCCTTCTGTATACTGGGTTTCAGCCATCAGTAAATGCACTAGACAACATGCTACTTTGCACAGGATCTTGTTTAGTGAATCCCAGATCTTTAAATGTTTGTTCCATTCTTAGGGCAAATTTTTCCACAGATTCTGTTTTATCCTGTTTAAGATCCTGAAACTGAACAGACTGACTGGCAAACCTCTGGCGGGCCCACTCCCCCAATCTCCTGCAGAACTCTTCACCAGAATCATACTGCTGCTGCCATTCTTCTGACCCATGCGCAGGGGGTCGTATAGCCCTATCCATGAGCGGCCAGAAAGAATCCCCTGCCTTGATGTTAGTCAACCCTGCCAAATCTCTCCAGGTAGTAGAGTGTGTTTTCCAGATTTGTTCCATCTTCCTGTAAAAGGGCATGGGCTGAGTTTCTGGGTCAGGGAGGGAGTTGACAAGAGTAGTGGCCTGATTGGGTGAGAAGGTCACATACTTTCTGCGCTCCTCCACCCCCAAAGGGGGAGGACAGGGGGTGCTTGCACGGGTGCTGGGGCCTGTCGGGTCTCTTGGACGTGACGCAATTGTCTCTGTACTTCATGCAACTGCTCGCCCATCCTCTGGAGGGCGGCTTCTGCTTGTTCCCTGCGCTCTCTCTCCTCTTCGCTACTCCTCTCTAAACCCCTTGCCCCTCCTGAATCTGGATCCGGAGGTTCATCCTCATCCTCGTTTTCTGTCTCTGGGGGCTTGTTTGCTTTACCCCTACCCCCTACCATAAACAAAGGGACCGGGATGGTATTTTCTGTCGGAGGGGGTGGAGCCGCTGGGACAGGTACGTAATAAGAGCCATCAGTGTTTAACACAGGGTATAACGGAGTCACTGGTGGCACAGGCACTAGCTTCGGGGCCTGGTCATCCTCCTCCTCAAAACGAATGAGAGGCTTCTCCTCCTGTGTGCTTGGGGCCTGGATGGGACTCATAGTGCTTGCTGTCGGAGGCTCCACTGGGGGTGGTGCTGGAGGCAGGATGGGACACGAGGTGACGTGTGCTGGAGGTGGTGCTGGAGGCAGGATGGGACACGAGGTGACGTGTGCTGGAGGTGGTGCTGGAGGCGGGATGGGACACGAGGTGACGTGTGCTGGAGGTGGGATGGGGGCTGTCCTAGGAGTCAATGACGTCGGCCCCCCGTCACTTGTCCCCAGGTGGGGGCGTGAGGCACCACACGCAAGACACATCTCCCTGAGATCACTGTTTAGCCGACCACAATGTGCGCATGTCCATCCACCAGGATCGGCGCCATTATAGGGCGGTGGTCGCCTTTCTCTTTTTGAATACACGAACAGGTTAAACTTTTCATCCAATCTTTCTGTCCCCCCCTCAGCCTTCCAGCGGCATGAGGTATTATACCACGCTTGAGCAGCGTTCAACAATCCGTTATCACTTTACATTCCTCTCTTATCCTTCAGTACTTGCTTCCATAATTCAGAATCTAACCGTCCTCCTTTATGACAGCTTGCTATTTCCATCAACTTCTTACAGTTTTTCGTATGTTTCTTCCCTTCCTCATCTGCCACCACTTGCATCGCTGTCCGTTCTCCGGGTAATAGTGACGGCGCATTGCCACCCATGTTTCAACTTTTCAGAACGGAGCTGGCAGACAAAGACACAGACAAACAGTACGCCTGACAAGGGGAGGGGTTAGTCTCAATCAGACTCAATTCTTCTGACCGCACGGACTGCACACTAGCTTTGAGGTTTGATTACATCTGCTGCCCGCTGCCTGTACACTGCAGCCTAATACAGAAAATCACTTCTGGCCGGTCACGTCTGTCTAGACAATCAATCTAGACGACCCGGCGCAGGAAAACCCTCCTGGCCGGTCACGTCTGTCTAGACAATCAATCTAGACGACCCGGCGCAGGAAAACCCCTCCTGTCCGGTCACGTCTGTCTAGACAATCAATCTAGACGACCCGGCACAGGAGAACCTCCGTGACTACCCAGCACGGGGAAAACACCTCCCTGCAAACGGATCGCCCCCTCTGTCTCAGGCTCTCTATCGAGAAGCTTGCACAGAGATTATGCGATCCCTGTCCGATCCTTGGTCAGTTTCTCACTCAGGTTTCCTCTCCCCTTTCAGTAACACAAACCACATAAAACACAAACCACAGTAGAAACAAACCCTTGTTTTGGGTTCTTTGAGCTCGAGGTTTCAACTTCAGCCGAAGCTGCTGCTGATAACTTCTATCTAGCAGAAATGACTACCATAATGCAGTGCAGACTCGACAAGAGGTAGGTAAGATAATCAATTTTCTTACCTTCTCTTTGGGGCTGCAGTCCCCTTCCTCAAGCGACCGTGCACCGCACTCTGGAAGCCCGTTCCTTCGGCTACAGAAATTACATTCCCTCGAGCCCACCCAAGGGACACCAACTGATAAGGATGGCTCTCAAAGGGAGCCACAAAGTTTGTTTCTCTGCTCCAAATTAAAGTAATCCTAGGATTTTACATGCATGGAAGAAACAACACTGACACCTTGTAGGGTCAAAGAGGTTCTCGTTTATTAGAGGTGGGTACAAAGGTTATATACCCCAGGGAGGGGTAAATCCTCTCCTGAGGGTTAGAGTATATTTTATTGGTTAGTAATGCAAAATAAAGTTTCACTTCTGCGCATCTAGTCTAGCCAGAGGTGTAGCTAGAGGTTCAGCACAGGGGGGGCGAAACATACTTGAGTGGGCCCCCCACTTGGCTTCCCAAACGCACGTTTCCAACTTCACAGGCACATACAATATTATAACCACAACTAGTAGTATTAGAAAGATGACTGTATAAACTGCTAGATCATCTATGCTGTTAAGTACAGTACAATAGACTTTCTACATACCCTAGTGTAAATACTCTACCATATAATGCAGTAAAATATAGGAGTAATAGGATTAAAAACAATGGGACTCCTATGTTAAAGGAAACCTGTCCCCAGTTTTTACATCACTAAACTAACAGTCCCCTGCCCCCATCAGACCTCAGATCATCAGAATGTGCCCCCATCAGACCTCAGATCATCAGAATGTGCCCCCATCAGACCTCACATCAGCGTATTGTGCCCCATCAGACCTCAGATCAGCGTATTGTGCCCCCATCAGATCTCAGATCAGCGTATTGTGCCCCCATCAGACCTTGGATCAGCCTACTGTGCCCCCATCAGACCTCACATCAGCCTACTGTGCCCCCATCAGACCTCACATCAGCGTATTGTGCCCCATCAGACCTCAGATCAGCATATTGTGCCCCCATCAGACCTCAGATCAGCAGAATGTGCCCCATCAGACCTCACATCAGATCAGCGTATTGTGCCCCCCCACCAGACCTCAGATCAGCGTATTGTGCCCCCATCAGACCTCAGATCAGCGTATTGTGCCTCCATCAGACCTCAGACCAGCTTATTGTGCCCCATCAGACCTCAGACCAGCGTATTGTGCCCCCATCAGACCTCAGATCAGCGTATTGTGCCCCCATCAGACCTCAGATCAGTGTATTGAGCCCCCATCAGACCTCAGATCAGCATACTGTGCCCCATCAGACCTCACATCAGCCTACTGTGCCCCCATCAGACCTCACATCAGTCTACTGTGCCCCCATGAGACCTCACATCAGCGTATTGTGCCCCCCACCAGACCTCAGACCAGCGTATTGTGCCCCCATCAGACCTCAGATCAGCGTATTGTGCCCCCATCAGACCTCAGATCAGCGTATTGTGCCCCCATCAGATCTCAGATCAGCGTATTGTGCCCCCATCAGACCTCAGATCAGCGTATTGAGCCCCATCAGACCTCAGACCAGCGTATTGTGCCCCCATCAGATCTCAGATCAGCGTATTGTGCCCCCATCAGACCTCAGATCAGCGTATTGAGCCCCATCAGACCTCAGATCAGACCTCAGATCAGCCTACTGTGCCCCCATCAGACCTCACATCAGCCTACTGTGCCCCCATCAGACCTCACATCAGCCTACTGTGCCCCATCAGACCTCACATCAGCCTACTGTGCCCCCATCAGACCTCACATCAGCTTATTGTGCCTCCATCAGACCTCAGATCAGCGTATTGTGCCCCCATCAGACCTCATATCAGCCTACTGTGCCCCTATCAGACCTCAGATCAGCGTATTGTGCCCCCATCAGACCTCAGATCAGCCCACCCAGCCACATAGGATTAAAATAAAAAACCTTACTTACCTGTTCTGCGCTGCGGCTGCCCTCTGGTCCGCGCTCCGCTCTCTTCCCTGGCCCGCGCACACTATGACCTGACGCTGCGTGCAGCGTCAGGTCATAGTGCGCGCCGCCAGGGAAGAGAGCAGAGCGCGGACCGGAGGGCAGCCGCAGAGCAGAACAGGTAAGTAAGGATTAAAATAAAAAACCTATGTGGCTGGGTGGGCTGATCTGAGGTCTGATGGGGGTCCCTAAATACAAGTGAGCGCTTCCATAATGGAAGCGCTCACTTGTATTCGCCTGATAGTAGGCAAGGTCATCCTTGCTGGGCCCCCCTGAGTCACTGGGCCCGGAGCCGTCGCCCCCCCTGCCCCCGGTAGCTACGCCACTGAGTCTAGCTAAAGAATGTAAACTACAGATAAGAGCAGGAGTGGTCCCGGAGCCATCGCCATCTTGTAATGGCTTCATATCTTCAGTCTTCATATCCATAACAGTTTCAAGTAAAAACCACACTATTCTTTTCAAGACAGCAGAGCACATGAAAGGAAGTACTGAATACGGTATAGTGTACAAAAATGGTATAATCTTTTATTTACATTAGAAATACGTTTTAGTAATATTAAACCCTTAACTCTATATGACGTGTATACTCGTCATGGAGCACTGCTACTTAGTGCTCCAGAATGAGTATATTTGTCATGGCATTAAACTGTTACCATGTCTGTACACATGGTGATATTGCTGAGATCCCGGATGTTATACACAGCCACGGATCACAGCTAACCAGCCCAGGACCAATAAGGTTAGCTGTGATCCCTGGCTGTGTATAATAAGGCGATCGCTTTGATTGGCTAGTGTGTATTAAGTTGAAATTGAGCATCAAGCCTCAGTCTTTCGTTTACATATTTTTTGTTTCTGCACAATCGCAATTCGATTTTTTTTGGGTGCTTTCAATTTAATTACCATTTTTTTTACCATATTTCTGGTCCTCTGCCATGGGCTGTGCTGTCAATGTACACAGAGTGAGAACGTCAGCGCTCTGTGACCTCACGCTGTGCGTATCAGGTCACAGCAAAGTGAGTAGCAGGATGAGATGGAGCTGGATCCTGGGAGTGGAGGTGGCGGTGGCGTCTGGAGCAGGAGAGGCAAGTGGATTTTTTTATTTTATTTTCTCTGAGTAAGGGGGTCTGTACTGAGGTATGGGGGGTCATTCACATTTGGAGGTCTGATCTGAGGGCTGAATTGGGGAAGGTATTCATAATGGGGCTGTTATCTGAGGTCTAGGGGCTATTCACATTGGGGGTCTAATCTAAGGTCTGGCAGGTCATTCACATTGGGGTCTGAGCTAAGGTCTAATTGTAGGTCTGATCCAAAGTGCTATTGGGGACTTATTAACATTGGGGTCTGAGCTGAGATTTGATTGAGGTCTAATGAAAAAATATTTGAAATGAAATTTTTTTTTAAATTCTCCTCCTCTAAAACCTAATTGTGTCTTATGGGCAAAAAATATGTGATTATTGCAGCAATACTCATGGTGTGGTGTGTTTTTTTTGGGGGGGGAGGATTGTTAAATGCAATTAAGCAAGCATATACATACATGATAACTGCAAGACACAAGGTATAGTAGCAATCTATCTGTGTGTATTAACCCCTTAAGTACCAAGCCTATTTTTGATTTTGCATTTTCACTTTTTCATCCCCATGTTCCAATAACGATAACTTTTTAATTTTTTAATTCACATAGCCATATGATGGTTTCATTTTTGCGGAAGCAAAATGCATTTTTAACAGTACTATTTAATTTACCATTTCTGTTATTGCAAAACAGGAAAAAAATTCTTTGTGGGGTTAAAATAAAAAAATAACTAAATTCCACCAAGGTTTTTCGAGTTTTTACATCACAGCGTTCATGGTATGCTAACAATTACATGAGATTCATATTCTGAAGCCCAATACGAATCTAACGATACCAAACTTGTGCTGTTTTTTATTTTATTTTTTACTATTTAAAAAAAAAATAAAAACCTTTGAAAAAAAATCAAACTTTTCTTTGCATCACCATTTTACCTTTTTATATTTTGGGTTACAGAGCTGTATGAAAGCTTGTTCTTGACATATGACTTTTTCATCTCTGTAATTAATTTTTTTGGGGGGAAAAGGTGACTAAAAACGGCAAATTGTGTGTTTTTCCTTTTTCTTTTCTGTTACGTCGTTTACTAGACAGGGATTTTTTTAGATATTTTAATAGCTCAAACATTTTCGGATATGGTATACCTAATGTGTATTTTTTATTGTATATATGTTTTATATGTAAAAATGAAAGGGGGGTGATTTAGACGTTTAATATTTTAATTAGAGGTCTGGAACTGGAATCTTTTGGTCTCTTGTCCTATTCACCCTAAGAGCCTATTAAAGCCATGTCTGCTTTGGGGCCTGGTGATGCTGCTGACACCGTGGGTGGGTTAGGCCCAAATATGCCAGAGTTAAGTCCAGCTTGGGTGCCTGTAACTCTGTGCGAGCAACTCACATACTGTATGGCGCTTTTTCTCCACAAGGCAGGCAACCAAAACTACAGCGTGCAAGATCTTCAGGATTAAAATAAGCTGTGGCTGTTCAAACACAGTTATAAGTACAAGAGGTCTATTACAGCACATGAGGCGACATTACCATATCTTTGGGAAAATACAACTGTCCAGCATTCCCAATAAGAACAATTCTGTTTTTTCTTTCCCTGGTCCTCTTTGTGGCATCCAACCTGCACCGCCTAGCAGTACATTATCTTTGTCATCATCATTATCACTTTCTTCTTCTCCTGCTAAGACTCCTTATTGTCCTCAGCTTCACTGTGAGACATCTATAATGGAACATTTGACCATGCAATAACTTTTCCCACAGTTAGCTTGTCTACAAGCTGAACCCCCACCTGGCCATGTTGTTAGTGGTGCAGTTACTGTAGTAGAGCCTTGTACTCTCATGTGGCAGAGAATGCGGGACACTCCTTGTGACCCTTGCTGTGCATCAAGCTGCATTCCACAGTGTACAACTTGAGCAGCTGTTAAAGGCAGGGACTGTATATGTATTTCACAGTCCACTTCAGCAGTGGAGAGGCAGCACCCCAGCAACAAGGCCAGGTCCTGTTCACCACCACCCACCATAGTAAATAGGAAATGTTGGTTCCTGCATCATGCCACTAATGCCGGAGGGTCAGTTGCCATATACTCACTTTCCACACTGTTGAAATGTAAACTTTTTTTTTTTTTGGCTGGGGTGTAAATTTCTTTATGGCACAGTATAAATGCATGTGATTACTGCGTCAATATTGACAATTTGTCACAGTCAAGGTCATGCTGAGGCTCGCATCATGCCACTGCCACTAATGCCTGAGGGTCAGTTTCCTCACAGTCGAAATGTAAAAATTTTTTTGGGGAGGGTTAACACTGTTGAAATTTTATTTTATTTTATTTTTTGGGGGGGTTTAAAATGATTGAAATGTTTTGATAAATTTTTTGAGAGAGTTACATTTAACGGCATACGTATGTGATTACTGTATTAATACAAAAATTTTCTTACAGTCTAAGCAGGCTGAATGCGATCAAAAGACCTCACCTTGCTGCCGGTGTCCCAACTTGCCACTCTTGCTGTCTATCTGCCTACCTACCATCACGTTGTGTATGGCTGCTGCTGCGGCCTGCATCATGCTACTAATGCCACTTGCCAACTATCACATTCCCCCAAGACAATTTTATTATTCATTTTTGCATAACACTGTGTGTGTTTAAACATGATCTTCCCCAAAAAGGGACAATTTTTGGAAGCTTTTGAATATGAAAAATCTTGAGACATGTGCCATCACTGTCTCTTTTTAAACACGCTGTATGTTAACACCGTCAAATGTGCGTTTACCCACAGCTATATATGTCAGTGTCACTCAGACATCAACTACTATTGCTTCCATTGCTTTCTACAGCTTGTGGAGGGGGAAGGGAAGTTAAAGAAAAGAGATAAGTTTCCCTAAAATGTCCTAGGAGGCTAGAGGGGGTTATATACCAACTTTCAGAGCAATTGGAGCAACTTCAGTTTGGCCTGAATCGATTTGGGTCCAAAGGTAACTTTTTAAAAAAATTCAGCAAACTGGACTGGAAACGAATCTCGACTGGTTCACTAATTTCTAATTTTTTTTATGTATAACTATTATTTAATTGGAATAGTGAGGCTTTATTAAGGTAAATTAAGTTTGACAAGGTTCATGCATTCAGGCATTTTACAACTCTATACAACCTTTTGTGGAGCTGTAATATGATGCTCCTAGCACTTTATAGGGCCATAATGTAAATCTGAATATTCGTATCTGAGTTTGTTTCTTGAGTTCTATATGAAAAATCATAACATGCTTCACAGGGAATGTTTTTTGAGCTCACAGCTATGCAAGGAGACATACCAGAGTAAAAAGGTTTTGAAAATAACATACACTATGCAGAAGTCTATCAAGATAACACAACATGAACCATTTTAGATATTTGGAGCATATTTAAAGAGGACCTTTCATGGGTCCACACACTGCTAAATAAGTAGCAGGTTTTGGAGGGCATGGGCCGGGGAGCTGGGGGTACTTACTATTTCTTCAGGGCGCAGCTCCGTTGGCCTGCTGCGCCCCTTTGAAGATCCGGCGCACGCTATGCAAATTCATAGCATCGGAACAGGGAGGAGGAGATGCCAGGAATTCTCAATGGGCGTCTCCTTCTCCCTGGCTGTAGCGCTGTCCAATCGCAGCAGAGAGCGTCACAGCCAGGGAGAAGGATTCCTCCCTGGCTGTGACGCTCTCCGCTGCGATTGGACAGCGCTAGTACCCCCAACTCCCCGGCCCATGCCCTCCAAAACCTGCTACCTATTTAGCAGTGTGTGGACCCATGAAAGGTCCTCGTTAATATAATTTTTTTCCATGGAAAAGTTGTGCCTGCACTCTATGGCCCACATAATCTCTTTGTATGAAAAAGAAAGTTTAAATGATAACCCCCCTGCTGTACTTGAATCATTAAACATACTTTATGAAGCTAAGTAATAATTTTTCTAGTGGTTAAAACTTTTTGGGGAAGATTTCTCAAAACGGATGCAATGGAAAACTGGCTTAGTTTCCCATAGGAACCACATTCCACCTTCCATTTCGAATAGCTCTTTTGAAAATTCAAAGGATAAATCTGGTTGCCATGGAAAATGAAGTCAGTTTTCCTTTACACTAACTTTCATAAATTTTCATCAAAGCATTTTCACTAATTCAGAATATTATCTTTCACGTGTTAATTATGTAGCACTGTAAAAATAAGTAAATTAGATAAACCAGCTGCATCTTAATAATGCATTGGGAGCAAAGAAGCTTCTAATTTGTTTGCCCTAACAATACGAAGACTGTAAAATTATTTGATTTGAAAATCAGAGTCTGATCATCTAATGTTAGAGATAGAAATGTGTTTTTATAGCTACTTTTTCATTCCTTAGTTTCAAGTCCCTTGTTACTTCTTACAAGCACATATGAGGATGACATTTTGTTCCAATAAAAAATAATTACAAAGGTTTATAGCCATGCTAATGAACTGCCTTTACAAGTATTTCTTTAATGTCACTCACGTACTAAATTATATGCTTGGAAGAACTATTTTTAAGTACTGCAATGTGCAAGTTGGCACTTTACTAGTAAAACATATTTGATACAAACTTACATATATGCTTGAAATTCATTAAGTGTGACAATTATATGAAGGTTAAATATTAAAATGCCATTTACATTAACAGTGAATCTAGATTGCCTATTGTTACAACAAATAATGAATGCAACTTCTCTTTTTAAAGCAAAATAAATCAAGGAAATATTAATATTTAAAGGTCTAACAATACTTGTTGTTTTTACAGCAGACTTCCAAACATTATTGCAATAGGTTGTTGAATTGAATTCATATCACGGTTATTGTTTCTACTACATTAACCTATCATTACTATTGATAAATTTCATGTATTTCATATACTGAAATCATGTCCGTCAGGTGGACCCTGAGCACTGAAGTTGGGGACCACTGCATTAGATGACCATTTTAAAGATAAGCATGTAGAGGAAACTAGTCCAAAGGTTGTTTGTAAAGCTCATGAATATGTAATCCAGGGTCTCCTTATTTACCAAAGATCCTGTGAGAAAAAAGAAAGCAATACAAATAAAACATAACTTCTTTACAAATCAAGTAAGAGTAGAACTTGTACAAAAGAGGAAAATTGGATATGCTATAATGCATATAAGTAAGTTAAAGGAAATCTGTCACCAGGTTAATCGCTATTGAAGTGAAGCCTTAGCCTAATAGCACTTAGTACCTTATTTCCAGATGTGCCTTTGTTTCTGCAATAGATGTTTTCTATCTTCTGGAAATCCAGGCACGCATCCTGCTAGTGCTCAAGCCCGCCTTCATGCTGGGAGCAGGGAAAAGGGGGGCAGAGTTATGGTTTGAATGTGCTATTAGGCTATGGCTTTACTATAGCGATTATCCTGGTGACAGATTTCATTTAATGCTTGTGGAACATTTTTATGAGTATGGGAATAAAAGTGGGAGGATGATGGCTTGTGTACTTGGGGTACATCAGACACAAAAATATAGTCTGAATGTTGATGCCCCAGTATGTACTGTTTCATTGGGAGGTCAGATTACTAGAGTCTTTCAGAAAAAGTATGCATCTTTGTATGATATTGATAACAATGGAGAGCATAGAGAGCAGATTTCAAGATGGTCACTCCATCTTCAGGCACAGGTGTCTAGATTTCAGGCAGAGAATTTATCTACTAGCTAGCCACCAATAACTGAAAAGGATTTGTGTCTTGCACTTGGACCTAATGGATTTTCAATAGAGATGAGCGAATGTGCTCGTAATGAGCACTGTAGCGCTCGGCTCCCTTGCGCTCGCATGGGCGCAGGCATCCGGATCCATCCTCCTCACCCGACGGATCCCGATGCCTGCGCCCATGCGAGCGCAGGGGAGCCGAGCGCTACAGTGCTCGTTACGAGCACGTTCGCTCATCTCTAATTTTCAGTCTTTTATTATAAATAATTTGTACCTGTCATTAATACTATTGCAGATTCAGGAACAAGCTCTAAAAACTCCCTCAGAGCTCACATTGCAGTGATCTTGAAAACGGGGAAAGTTTCTACTTAATATACAGTACTAGTTAAAGGCACACATCACTATGAACATTTGATGCTAAATTGATTGCAAAGATCCTGGCTATAACAGTATTAAGGAAAAAGACCTGACACAGTGCATTCTGAAAGTCTTCAGAGACCCTTTCACTTTTTATACGCTTTGTTATGTTTTGGCCTTGTTCTAAACTAAAAAAAATAAATGTGTTTTTTTTTCCCCTATGAAGCTGTAGTTAACAGAATAGTTGAACTCTTTGCTAGCTAAGAAAACCCTAAAATATTGTATTGACATATGTATTTAGACCCCTTTCCTCAGTACTTAGTCAAAGCACCTTTGGCAGCTATTATTGTCCATTCTTCTTGTGTATAATGCCCAACATTTGCAGACCTTGATGATTTTCTGCCATTCGTCTCTGCAGATCCTCTCAAGTTTGTCAGGTTGGATGTAGACAATCAGTGGGCAGTCATTCACAGGTCTTTAAAGGGATATTTTATTGAGTTCAAGTCAAAGCTCTGTCTAGCCACTGAAGGAAATTCAGAGTTGTTCCTAACTCACTACTGTCTTGGCTTTGTTCTTGAATTTATTATTTTGTTGGAAAGTAAACCTTCAGCCCAGTCAAAGGTCCATAGCACTCTGAATCAGATTTTTATTAAGAATATCTCTGTATTTTTTTCCCCATTCAAATAGCTTCCCCCCTTCCCCAACCTAACCAGTCTCACTGTTCCAGCCACCAGGGGCGGACTGACCATAGACTCTAAAGGGAAATTTCCTGAATGGCCGATGCCCAGGGGCCACTGAAGGCCTCCTCATGGCTGCCAGCCAGGTATATAAAGATCTAATGCTCTCAGAATTATTTAATATAGGAGCATCAGGCATGTATGTACCTGGCCAGCAGCCGTGGGTGCCCTCCTGAATTCAACTGTATTGCTGTCCTCTGTACAAGAATACAGTTTCATATTGTGGAGCTGGTGGCAATATTTTGTGCCACACTGTAGTATTTTGTTCTGTTGAGGCAGTATTATCTGCTGCACTGTGGTATTTGGTCCTGCTGGGGAGGTATTTAGTTCTGCACAACAGTATTGCTGGCCCCGCCTATTTCTGTTGTCCCTGCCTACTTCTGTTATCCTGCCTTTTGTTAGTTTGAACCCACCTGCAACATGAGGTCACTTTAGAATTTTTCCAGGGCCACTTTAAGTTCCCAGTCAACCGCTTCCAGCCACTGAAAAACACCCCCACATCTTAATGCTACTAACACCATGTTCCACTCTAGGGATGGTATTGGGTAGGTGATGAGCAGTGCCTGTTTTCCTCCAGACAGGACACTTAAAATTGAGACCATAAAGCTAAATCTAGATTTCATCAGATAAGAAAGGTTTGCTTATCACAGTCTGAAAGTCCCTCATGTGCTTTTTAGCAAACTCCAGGAAGGCTTAAATGTATTTTTTATTGAAAACAGGCTTCTTTCGGTCTAGTCAGCCATAAAGCTAAGATTGGTAGTGTGCTGCAGTCAAGTGCGTAATTTGCCGCAGAAGGAAGTATAGTCAAAAGCTTATATGGAGTTACAATATAATCATTTGCATGAACTTTCTCTGTAGGGTGTGATAGCGGAATTATACATAATTATGAAGTAAATGACCAGATGGATAAGGTGGTGTCACACAAGTTATTGCAGTTTTAATGTAGTTTCTTTTAGCCAAAGTCAGAAGAGGATCCAGCAGGAAAGGGTAGTGTAAGTCATTTCTTTATATTTCTTATTTATTTTGAGTCCAGTTTTATTTTATTTTGCTCAAAAACTAAATCAAAAACTGACACAAAAGCTTTGACTTAAAAAAAAATAAAAATAGCCACCCATATGAGTGTATTCTATGTACAGCCAGAATACTGTGGTACTTTAAAAATAAATAACAGTTATTTAAAGGGAACCTGTCATCAACTTTGTGCTAACCTCACTGAGAGCAGGCCTAAATTAGTGACAGAAATGCTGATTTCAGTGGTGTGAGCTAAAAGTAAGTGGTTGCTGACAACCAGCATCATAATCATTACAGCACAGGCCATGAAAAGAGTCAAATCTACCTGAGAAGAGTCATGGTTATTCCTAATCTCTTGTACTCTCACCCATCTGCTTATGATTGGCAGTTCTCTCCTAGAGGGAAAGGGAGAAAACTAAGTAGAAGTCAATTATCAGCAGGTGGGCAGGGAGAGCAGGAATTCATGAATAACCATAGTAACATAGTAACATAGTTTGTAAAGCCGAAAAAAGACATCTGTCCATCCAGTTCAGCCTGTTTTCCTACAAGTTGATCCAGAGGAAGGCAAAAAAAAACCCTGTGAGGTAGAAGCCAATTTTCCTCACTTTAGGGGAAAAAATTCCTTCCCGACTCCAATCAGGCAATCAGAATAACTCCCTGGATCAACGACCCCTCTCTAGTAACTATAACCTGTAATATTATTACCCTCCAGAAATACATCCAGGCCCTTCTTGAACTCTTTTAGTGAAATTACCATCACCACCTCCTCAGACAGAGAGTTCCACAGTCGTCCACATCTCCCCTCAGTCGTCTTTTTTCTAACGTGAATAACCCTAATTTTGATAATCTTTCTGGGTACTGTAGTCCACCCATTCCAGTTATTACTTTAGTTGCCCTCCTCTGAACCCTCTCCAGCTCTGCTATGTCTGCCTTGTTCACAGGAGCCCAGAACTGTACACAGTACTCCATGTGTGGTCTGACTAGTGATTTGTAAAGTGGCAGGACTATGTTCTCATCACGGGCATCTATGCCCCTTTTGATGCAACCCATTATCTTATTGGCCTTGGCAGCAACTGTCTGGCACTGGATTCTACAGCTTAGTTTGCTGTTCACTAAAATTCCTAGGTCCTTTTCCATGTCAGAGTTACCCAATGCTTTACCATTTAGTATGTACTGGTGACTTGCATTATTCCTTCCCATATGCATAACCTTACATTTGTCAGTGTTAAACCTCATCTGCCACTTTTCTGACCAAGCCTCCAGTCTATCCAGATCCTGCTGTAGCAGTGCACTGTCCTCCTCTGTGTTAATTACTTTACACAGTTTAGTGTCATCTGCAAAAATTGATATTTTACTACGCAAACCTTTTACAATATCATTAATAAATATATTGAAGAGAATAGGACCCAATACAGACCCCTGTGGTACCCCACTAGTGACAGTGACCCAATCTCAGTATCTACCGTTAATAACCACCCTCTGTTTTCTATCACTGAGCCAGTTACTTACCCACATACAGACATTTTCTCCCAGGCCAAGCATTCTCATTTTGTATACTAACCTTTTATGTGGTACCATGTCAAATGCTTTGGAGAAGTCCAAATATACGACATCCATTGAGTCGCCGTGGTCAAGTCTAGAACTTACCTCCTCATAGAAACTGATTAAATTGGTTTGACATGACCGATCCCTCATGAAGCCATGCTGATTCGGAGTTATTTGCTTATTTTCATTGAGGTACTCCAAGATAGCATCTCTCAGAAAACCTTCAAACAGTTTACCCACAACAGAAGTTAAACTTACCGGCCTATAGTTTCCGGGCTCTGTTTTTGGACCCTTTTTGAATATTGTCACCACATTTGCTATGCGCCAATCCTGTGGAACACTCCCCGTCAATATAGAGTCCTTAAATATCAGAAATAAGGGTCTGTCGATGACATTACTTAATTCTCTTAGGATACGGGGGTGTATGCCCTCCGGTCCTGGTGATTTGTCTATTTTAATATTTTTAAGACGTTGCTGTACCTCTTCCTGGGTCAGAGAGGACACTTTTAATGGGGAATGTACTTTTATACTCTGCATTTCATCTGACAGTTTATTTTCCTCAGTGAATACAGTGGAGAAAAAGTTATTTAGTAGCTTTGCTTTCTCCTCATCGCTCTCTGCAACTCCCCCCTCATTACTCTGTAAGGGGCCGACACCTTCAGGTTTATACTTTTTAGTATTTATATAACTAACTCTTTTATATAACTGACTCTTCTCAGGTGACCAGGACTCTTTTCCAGGCCCAGTCTGCAATGATTGTGATGTTGGTTCTCGGCAACCACTTATTTTTAACTTCTAAATGACAGACCGCTTAAATCAACTAACCTGTCTATACTTTATTCTGCCGTTAGTATGGGTAGCATAAAGGTGATGACAAGTTCCCTTTAAGCTATGGCGGAAGGGAAAAAAAAATAAAAGAAAACATTGATTCTATTCCTGACACAGTATATAGTAATTTTAAATTCTGGGGTTTTTTTGTACTTTTTTTTAGATTGTGAAAAGTAAAAGTTAGTGAAGATTATTTGTATTCAAATCCACATTAAAAACCTCTCATGGGGAAATACATTTTTGAGAATATTACTGGCAGTTTAGAAGCCATGTGGATAGTTCATATCATACATTAAAGGGGTTGTCCGGGTTCAGAGAAGAACCCGGACATACCTGCAATTTCACCCAGGCAGCCCGCCTGAAGATGGCATCGGAGCATCCTATGCTCCGATGCCCTCCTTTGCCCTGCGCTAATTAGCGCAGGGCAAAGGAATTTAGCCAGGTTCCGGTGACGTACCGGTCCCTGCCAGGCAGAGGCTTCCGCCCGGCAGTGAGCCGGTGACGTCATCGGCGCTGATGGACGGGCTTTAGCGCTGCCCTAGCCAGTAAAACGGCTAGGGCAGCGCTAAAGCCGGCCCATTAAGGCCGGTGACGTCACCGAACTCGCTGCCGGGCGGAAGTACCCGCCCGGCAGCGAGTATTTATAAACAAAAGAGACCTTGCCCTGCGCGATCTAGCGCAGGGCAAGGGGGGGCATCGGAGCATGAGATGCTCCGATGTCCTCTTCAGGCAGGCTGCCTGGGTGAAATTGCAGGTATGTCCGGGTTCTTCTCTGAACCGGACAACCCCTTTAAATATAATCACATTTATTCAGTAGAATTTGCTTTTAATCATCAGCTATTTGAGGGAGTCTTCACTCATCAGGCAAACTTATTTTATTATTAAACTAATCAAATGAACATAATCACAAACAATGTTACTGTAAATAAAAAGAATAGAAAATAAAATCTAAAGTGCAAGCCAATGTTAAATTAATATTTCTGCTTTTACAGAACAAATGTGAGTAGAAACCGGTCTGTCAATAAATATCCATAAACATCGTGCCTGTTTTTCTTTTTCATTTCAGCAGTACTATGACATTGAAAATTAAATACAAAATATTGTCCTTTATTATCAGTCCGCACAGACATAAAACTCCTACATAGATAGGTAATCACTTAATCTTTTGTCTCAATTACTGTTGTTATAAATAAATTATAAATAAATCTGTTAGTACTTATTTATATATGTAGGCCTTTCAGGGGTTAATTAAGTTTAAAAAAAAAAAACATACTCAACTTATCCATTTGCTTGCAGAGAGGCCGTCGCGACCATCTTGATTGAAGACATAACTGATGACATCACCGTGCCCAACCAGCTCCCTGGAATGGTGACTTTACAAGTCACTCTGTGCAAGGTTTTATGCGGTATATTCAATGAAGATGGCAGCTGTCATTTTGTTATTAGTTATTTTTTATGCCTAATAGTATGCATGTATGTTAATAGTATGTTTTTCACATTTTTTCAACTTTATTTTTGTAGCACAAAGTGCAGCTAAAATATTTTTTTCACATTAAGTCCCCTTTTGGCTGCAGTCACTTTGATACAGGGAATACTGTATATGAAGCACGCAAAATATGGCAGCACAATTCCAACAATGAAACTAGGGATCATTCTGGATTAAAGTGGTGCTATACCTACAGTACTATACATAAAAATGGAAGCTCTTTGTGCACATTTTTGATCAAATGTGTTTCGGGCCCATCTACCAGTGTCAAGGTGGCTTCTGCAGAACCTAACACTAACAGAAGTGCCTCTCCTGGACTTAACCTAATCCTACAATGTTCAGGAACCAGCTATATTTATACTCTGCATAGAAACCCTGGGCAGATGGGTGGGGAGTGCTTAATCTAAAGGAAGCAGCTACCCTCCAAACAGACTGCCCACGACAGGCAGTTCTGTTAGTGTTAGGTACCCATCTGCTGAAGCCACCTTGTCAATGGTAGATGGGTCTGACACACGTTGTAATAGTACCATATATAATACTATATAGTATAGTGCTACCATATTTTTTTGCTGTTTTTATGTTAGCTTTATGGATGTGCATCTATGACTTTGGATGATATATATATTATGGTAATGTGCATAGAAGACTGGTTGGTAGTTGGAGTTTTCCAGTCCACACCTTTCCAGGACACGTATTCCTCTAGCTGGGTTAATCAGGCGGGAATAAACCGACCTGCAGTGTATGAGTCTGGGGAAAGAGAAAGGCTGAGAAAGCCTGAAAGGTTGGAGCCTGCGGAGGCTCTGTGTGGTCTCAGCCAGGAGGGCTGATGGGCCACAAGGCTTGGGATATCCTGAAGTTTGGGGGGGGCAGCGATGCCTATGGATAGAGGGTCGCACGGTCAGAGTCAGGAGGATTACTGGACCATCTCTCCGGCTGCTGGACCGTACGGCTGAGGAAGCTGTATCTAAAGCTATGTGTGAATGGCGTTTTTCTAGGTGAGCTTGAGAACAAATTATATGTTAGTTAGAGCCCAGACAGGCAGGTGTTTGTTTGGCTATGCTTTTGTGCTGGTATCTAAGTGTAAAATAAAGCACGAATGGACTTAAAACACCCTATTGATGGAAGATTTGTGGTTGCTACCCCCGAGAGAGCAAGCGATATCTTATATATATATATATATATATATATATATATATATATATATATATATTTATTTATTTTATTGCTTATTTGTCCTATAACCGGGGATGACATTTTACCAGGGTAATACAGCCCTGGGAGGTATCATTGTGTCTGTTGAACCTCGCTGCACTGAGTTGATCTGCCAAGACTCAGCAATTCATAGAGTTACCAGACATCATAGTAACATAGTTTATAAGGCCGAAAAAAGACATCTGTCCATCCAATTTGGCCTGTTATCCTACAAGTTGATCCAGAGGAAGGCAAAAAACCCCAGTGAGGTAGAAGCCAATTTTCCCCACTTTAGGGGAAAAAATTCCTTCCCGACTCCAATCAGGCAATCAGAATAACTCCCTGGATCAACGACCCATCTCTAGTAGCTATAGCTTGCAATATTATTACACTCCAGAAATACATCCAGGCCCCTCTTGAACTCTTTTAGTGAACTTACCATTGCCACCTCCTCAGGTAGAGAGTTCCATAGTCTTACTGCTCTTACCGTAAGGAATCCTCTTCTATGTTTGTGTACAAACCTTCTTTCCTCCAGGCATAGAGGATGTCCCCTCGTCACAGTCTCAGTCCTGGGGATAAATAGATCATGGGAGAGATCTCTGTACTGACCCCTAATATATTTATACATAGTTATTAGATCTCCCCTCAGTTGTCTTTTTTTTTAAAGTGAATAACCCTAATTTTGATAATCTTTCTGGCTACTGTAGTCCACCCATTCCAGTTATTACTTTAGTTGCCCTCCTCTGAACCCTCTCCAGCTCTGCTATGTCTGCCTTGTTCACTGGAGCCCAGAACTGTACACAGTACTCCATGTGTGGTCTGACTAGTGATTTGTAAAGTGGCAGGACTATATTCTCATCACTGGCATCTATGTCTCTTTAGATGCAGCTCATTATCTTATTGGCCTTGGCACCAGCTGACACTGTTCTACAGTTTAGTTTGCTGTTTCCTAGGTCTTTTGCATGTCTGTTACCAGTGTTTTTACCATTTAGTATGTCTGGTGACTTGCATTATTCCTTCCTATGTGCATAATCTTACATTTGTCAGTGTTAAACCACTTCTCTGCCCAAGACTCCAATCTATCCAGATCCACCTGTAGCAGTTTACTGTCCTCTTCTTCTGTTTTAATTACTTTACACAGTTTAGTGTCATCTGCAGTGTCATTTCTATTTTACTGTGCAAGCCTTCTACAAGATCATTAATAAATATATTAAAGAGAATAGGGCCCAATACTGACCCATGTGGTACCCCACTAGTGACAGTAACCCAATCTGAGTGTATACCGTTAATAACTACCCTCTGTTTTCTTGTAATTTTTGTTTATTTTTATATATGCTTAAACACTATTTCAAAGACATGAGCCTACAATTTTGTTCATTGTATACATAGCTCTCTAGAATGTGTGTAATAAATGTGCATAATGCATGTAAGCAAATAATACAAAGTGATGGAAACTATGTCAAAGTAGTAAAGTCCATTGTAAGGAACAATGCTTAAAACTTTAAAATAAACCTGATAATTAATGTGAATAAGAAATATACAAATCAAGTACATATTACTTTAAATGATGATACATAGTAAAGTATCTCTTTTTAGCATTTATTGGGCTTAGCCTTTATTCAGTGCACGCTATGAAAAGGACACTTTACTATGATGAATAATCACATAGAACAAACAATCCAAAACTAATGAAAAGAAGCGAAGATGAGTTAATATCACCCTCTGCTTTCTATCACTGAGCCAGTTACTTACCCACATACAGACATTCTCTCCCAGTACAAGCATTCTCATTTTATATACTAACCTTGTATGTGGTACATTGTCAAATGCTTTTGAGAAGTTAAGATATGACATCCATTGATTCGCCGCAGTCAAGTCTAGAACTAACCTCCTCATAGAAACTGATTAAATTGGCTTGACATGAGTGATCCCTCATGAAGCCATGCTGATATGGAGTTATTTACTTATTTTCATAGAGCTACTTCAAGATAGCATCTCTTAGAAAACCTTCAAACCATTTATCCACGACAGATGTTAAACTTACCGTTAAACCTATAGTTTCTGGGCTCTGTTTTTGGACCCTTTTTGAATGGAATGGAATAAGCATAGCATACAGTAAAACATACCTACTAAGTCGTATACATCTATTTAATTTGAAGAGTTTTGATTTTTCTATTTATCAAATTATCCGTAGGAGACTGGTGAGATTTAGACTTCTGGTGTATATTTGCATATTATACATTATTTCCACTGGTTGCAGCATTAAGAGGACTATCACGTTTGTTTAGACCTGAGTATTCGTTCTTCTGATTGCTCCCAGCAGGGCTCCGGACTTTGTGCTAGTATTTTGAGTCTGTTTTCTAGTTAAAAATGAAATAACAGTCTACATGGGGTGCCTTTAAATATTTAACATTGTAATTATAATTAAATTTACACATTTAAGTACTTTTAATATGCGTGCATGGTTCCCATTTGGCTTTTATTTCTAAAGAAATAAACACTCTAATATTTTGTACATTTAACTAATGTTTCTAATACCTCTTGTAAATGTAGTTTTCCATCCCCAAAGCCGATTCCATTATGCCCTGGAGTGTGGGCTACATAAAGTAAAAAATGCACTCACCTACTCCCTACCAAATCTTTTCAGTGCTGAGGCTTCAGTCTGTGCTACTTTTAGTCCCTGACATGTAAACATCTGGACAGGTTTATATGGTTTCATTGCTGCAACCTTTTAGGGCAATTTTACAGAATAGATGCGGCCCCATTCATTTCTATGGGCGGCATTACATTGCACACAGCGGACAAGAATAGGTATTTTGTGTGGGGTGCCGGCTATGTGTGTTCCGCAAATTGCGGAACATACACTGGTCGGCATCTGTGTTTTTGCGGATCCGCATTTTTAAACTGTTTTCAGCGGCACATGGCCCAGTAGTAACATGTACTTAGGGATTTCACCAATGATGCCAGGGAATGGCTGGTTCCAGCTGTGATAGAGAAAGCTGAGACACACACCCTCAGCTACAGCAGAAAAGACACTCCCCTTGAGCTTTCATCTTGATATAAATCTAGCAGAGCAATGAATTGGAGGTCTCTGGATCCATTTGAGGTACAGGGCTGGTTCCAGCTTTGTTAGAAAGAAGTTACCAGGTGCTATATGATGTTTTATATTCATTTTTTACATTAGTCATGCGATAGCCCATTTAAGTTTACATAAAAGGAACCAGAAAAGGTATACACAAAACCCTCAGTGCTGGAAAAGAGAAACAGGGAACAGGTGAGTGTATTTTTTTTTTTTTTTACTTTATGTACACTATACTCCTTTGCGGACATTTTATTGACATTGAAGTTGGAAAACCTCCTTAAAGTGTAGGACCTACACTAAAAGTAATTTTATACATACAAGCAATTTACTCTTTTTACCTTGCTGAACTTTAATATTGTGTTCTTAAGATTTTATTTGAGATCACACATATATTTCTTACAATAAAATACATTTTCTACAATAATTATTGGATTCCGAAAGTGGCAAATTAACTAGAAGTATAAAAATTGATTCACAAAAGTATAAAACACTCATTAGGTCAAGTAACAATGCTGACTATTGTGATATTATTGGATATTTTCACTATTTGCTGATTATTGCTATGTATTATCATTAGCACAAATGGTTTCTTTAATAAATAGGTAAAATACTGACAAAGTACTTGGGAAAAGTACTGAAATCGCAGTCTAATGAGTGCAAAAAATTTCAGTGTAGGTTAGGCTAAATTAACATGACTATATGATGTCTATGAAATGCTCTCCAGCTGATTAATACTTTTCTCAGACTGACCACAGCTCATCTGGACTGAACTCACTGCTTTATAGCATCCTATGATTTACAGTCCTGCTCCAGCTCTACTGTTGTCATAACATCCTTTGAATATGAAACAGGAGACTAGTGTTTTGACTAGAACTTAAAACTTTGTAGATGACGCAATCAAGGCTGGGTTGGCCATAGACCTTACAGAGAAATTTCCTGGTGGCCTGATGACTAGGTGCCACCCAAGCCCTCCTGATGGTCGCAGGCCAGGCGCATAATGATCTGATGCTCAGCAGCCACAGGTGCCCGCCTGTACTCTGGTATTTTGTTTTGCTGGGGCAGTATTTTGTGCTGCACTATGGTATTGTTGGCCCTGTGTACTTCTGTTGTCCCTGCCTACTTTAGCTGGCCTGTCTTATGTCAATTTGGACCCGCCTACAACATGGAGCCAGTTTTTAGTTTTTTTCCAGGGTAAGTTTAAGTTCCTAATCTGCCCCTTGATGCAATAAATAAGGCATTCATATGTCTGGAAAAAGCAGCTGTCAAACAAAGCATGTTTAATGGTACACATACATCAATGTGAAACATTTTCTGCACAAATATATAACAAAACAATGTTATTTCCCTTACTAGTTTATGAGATACTGTGTAAAAAATCATTAGTTAGTAATAGTCAGCATTTTTTGATTTAAGGTCTAATAGGGGGGGCTGATTTGAGTTGTTATATGGGGGTCTGATTTGAGTTCTGATATGTGGGTCTGATTTGAGGTCTCATATAGGGGTCTGATTTGAGGATCTGATATAGGGGTCTGGGGTCTGGTTTTAGGATCTGATATGGGGATCTGATCTAAGGTATGATATGGGGGTCTGATTTGAGTTCTGATATGGGAGTCTGATTAGAGGTCTGATATGGGGGTTTGATTTGAGGATCTGATATAGGGTTCTGACTTTGGGATCTGATATGGGGATCTGATATAGGGATCTGATCTAAGGTGTGATATGGGGGTCTAATTTGAGATGTGATCTGAAGATCTGATATTTGGGTCTGCAGAGATGAGCGGTGGCTGGAAAAATGTCATCACGGCGTTCTGGTTTGAATGGAGAAGATGAGGAAAGAGAACATCTACATCAGAGGAGACATCACTGGATGTAAGAGGTATGTGGTGTTGTATTACCCTATATGTTTTGTAGCATTGTACAGGTATGTAACGTTTTCATAGTATGTCTTTAACATACAGCTGATGGGAAGGGGTGAGGTTGAGAATTTCGCATGGTGGTACAGTTTCAATTTTTACCTCAGGCAACAGAAAGGCTAGGTGCACCCCTGGCCCTTATTTCAAAGCACTGAGGAAAGTGGAGGCCCACGTCATAAAAAAATAAACCTCCAAGTAGCAGAGCCTGCTGGCACTGTAATAAAGTCTGATAGGAGCCTTATATAAATACTGGCTATACTTTCAGTTGCAGGTTGTAGGTTATAGAGGAAACTGACACAGGGCAGTAAACGAACAGTAAAAGGAGACTACAACATTAGTAATGTCAAAATGACAGTGACATATATAGGTATGGGTAAATGTATGGTAGCCAGAGGTAACTACCATCCTGTTTAGAAACACACTGCACTACTGGATTTTATTTTTTTAATTAAAACTTAGTCTACAATTTATCCCCTTTTTGGGGGCAGATGCCTTCTTCTCTATCATCTGACCTGTGGAGTGGTGGCTGCTATAAAAGATTTGGATAAGATGAACTCTATTAATTATTCGTGATAAATTGCATTGTCACAAGCATCTCACTGTTTACTTATTCATATGTTGAGGGAGGCACAGATAAATGGGAGAAAGTGAAGATGGGATTGTAGAAGGGGGAAAAAGAAAATTACAAAAGTCGAGTAATGAGTCAATGCTTGATGCCTTCTATCTGGTCAGTAGTTGGGCCTTATATTCAGTCCATGCTGCCCCACTGTTCCTTGTTGTACAGTGTAATGGCTGTCGGAAGGAAGTATAACCTAAACTTGTCTGTGCCACATTTCATCTGGCTGAACCTGTTGCTGAAGCTGCTCTCCTTCCTCATTACTAATAGGTGTAGGGGGTGGGAGTGGATACTAATGATACTCATAAATTTTGCAGTGATCCTCCCCTCTGCCACGAACTCAACTTGCAAAGAACATGATATTGGCCAATAATGAGTGGTAGAACATTTCTAGTATTTTGTTACACACGTTGAATGACCTCACTTTCATCATCAAGCATAGTTGGCTTTCGCTTTTCTTATTTATTTTGTCAATGTTCGTTTGCCATTCAAGTTTATCATCAAAGTGGATCCCTAGATATTTGTAGCAGCTGATGATCTCTCAACCTCCTGGCCATGATCATAATTGGTTGCTTCTTTTCTGAACCTCCCTACCATCTCCTTTGTCTTTGTCACATTCAGTATCAGGCTATTATCTGTGCACCAGTCCACAAAGGCTCATGTTCCTTGCCTATATTCCCTCTGCTCCTAATCTTTGATGTTTCCTGTTACCACTGCAAACTTTGGCATGTGGCATTGGTCAGTGTTGTATGTAAAGTTTGCTGTGTATAGTGAGAAGAGTAGTGGCGACAGAACTGTTCCCTTCAAAATGCCTACATTGCAGACCTGGATGTCTGAGGTACAATTTCTTAGCCTTATATACTGAAGCCTGTTCACAAGGTAGTCCCAAATCCATTCCAGTCCAGTCATGTGTTCCTGGGAGCCATGCTCCTTAGTTTTTCTCAAAACCTATCCATATACGTATGTACTGTATGCTCTATGTAACAGGTGAATGGTATTCTCAACCCTGATAAGTTGCTTGGATGTGAATTGCAGGTAGTCCACATTTGAGCCAACTGTGTTGGCCACCTGACTCAGTACCATTCTCTCAAACACTTTCATGTTTTGAGAGGTTAGTGCTACTGGCCTGTATTTGCTTACACTCACTGGTGTGGCATTTTTCAGGACTGGGACAATACACAATCTTTTCCAAAGAGACGGTACCGTTTGTGTGTCTAGGCTCAAGTTTAATAATGTACACAGAATGCGGTCCAGCTGGTCAACGCAGACATTTGGTACTATAGGTTTGATTCCAACTGGCCCTGCTGCCTTGCAGATTGAGATTCTCTTGATTTCCCTCTTTACAATATCTATGCTGATGCTTATCTTATTTTGCGTTCATTCACCATTGTTTGAGCTGTCCAAGTGAATCTGTTAAAAATGTTTGAATTAGTTTGCTTTATTCCAGTAACTAACACTTTCCTTTTGGTTTTTGGCCCATGATTTCTCTCATTCCTGCCTCTTATCTTTCTCTGTCATTTTCCTTTCCAGTTTTCTTTTGTTCTGTGATATTAGTCCATCTTGGATGTACCTTTAGTTCCTTCTGGGCCTTTCTCTTTGACTCCCTCTCTCCTGCTTTGAAAGCTTCCTTCTTTCCTTCTCTTAGGTTATCCATGATTTGTTGCTGGGTTAGCATCTCACTTTTTGGCTGAAACAATTCTATCCAAGCAGAAGTTAAAAGGGCTGTCTCATTTCAGCAACTGGCATTTATCATGAAGAGAAAGTTGTGTCATGATTGTCTATATTGCTTCCTTTGCTTGCTAGTCTCATTTTTCCATCACATTATATACTTCTCATTCCCATGGTTACGACCACCCTGCAATCCATCATTGGTGGCCGTGATTGCACTCTATAGGAAAAAGTGCTGGCTTATCTTCATCGTCCATACTATTGGTAAATCCTGGGTGCCTCAGACTGGCAATTTCCAATCTCATTGCTCAAGTTGGGATATACTGTACCTTTCCATGGCATCTTGATGTGACCAATGTCATCATTCTTCTTGTCACAAATGACACATGAGGGAGGCTGAGGTGGAGTCATGGGCAGCTCACTTGATTCACAGAGGGTTTTCCCTCCACCATGGCATACCACCATGGGCATGCTAGTCTGCCAGGTGCCGGCTTGCTGCCAGCGTTAGTACATATGGGTTCCATCCCTCTCCATTGGGATGTAGGAGGCTTGGGGGAAGGTAATAGCAGTGCTACTGGACCACA